>BSBK01009059.1:75000-232500 GCA_027943335.1 Chamaecyparis obtusa
TGTATATGACAGATGAGGATAAGGAATACATTGGGTAACTTGTTGATGAGTCTATGACCTTATGTTATTGACTTGATTATGTTGCTTTCATCTTTGATGAGGAAAAGAGTTGAAAGACACAAGGCAGTGTGGTCAGTTGATGAAGCATCACAGTATACACCGAACAGTGTAGTGTATACTGAGCATAGTATAAATCAAGCTTGTGTTCACTGATGTATTTATTTGTTAACCAAGCAGGAGAAAGGAACTAAATGATGAGTTTAGCCGATAAGGATTGATGAGCTGGAAAGTGTATAAGTTCGAGGTTGGAGATAAAGTTTGTTACAAAGATCGACGACTAACAAAATTCAAGGAAGATCTAAAGGATGTAAACAAAACATGTTACTGACACATCAGTCGAGGAAGGTTTAAGCAAAAAAATGGACGAAGGAAAATAAGTGACAAAATTTGATGAATAAGAAGAAAACGGTTTACATGTCTACTTAAGAGAATAGGGTTTCATTATGAAACATATGCCGGAAGGAGACTGCAGAATTATCACGTGAAAAAGCTTCATGTATGCCTGATCAAAATGGTTAAGGAGAATTGAACTGTAGAGTTTACTAAGCGTCAGAAAGCTATTACCGAGAGACAGTAAGTCATTGATTATTGTTGAAACAGAATTGATATATTGATTAGAGGATTTGAATGCGCATAATATAGATATGAACATCTACAATAGAAGTTGTATTGTAATCAGATAAATCTCTTAACCGAGTGGACTTGAAAGTCTTGTAATGTCATTCATAGAATGTACATTTGTCATTCTGTCAACCCCATAGTGAATGCTGGTTGGATGATAACGGTTGGTCTAAAATCCTCTAACAAGGTCACACCTTACAGTGTGTTTTGTAACCTTTAACAGGGTTGGGTTTTCACTGACCTCACTTCAAAAGAGTGAACATTTTTGGGTTGCCGATCCTAGGTGGTTTTTCCCTTAACAGGGTTTCCACGTTATATCTTTTGTGTTATGTGTTCATTGTGGTGATTGTTTGATTGACATACTTTACATATTATATGTTATTGATTGGTAATCGGTAAAAGCATAGACAGTATAGTATTTTATGTTACTGAGCTGTAGAAGTTTAAGTAAATTGTTTTTGGTTATACATTTTGTTTTGGGACTATGGATAATTGATTCACCCCCCTCTCAATTATTCTAACAATTGGTATTAGAGCATTGGTTGCTTGGAACAGAGTTTTAAGGACTTCAACACAAAGATCTCAAAATGTATAAGAGGGAAGTACCAAAGCTAAACAAGGATAACTTCACAATATGGCAAAGCTGAATGAAGCTGCATATATCTGGAATTGGGAATTCTTCCCTCACTCTAATGGAGAATGGCTACATTGCACCGCCCACTGGACCTTTGACCCTTGATTAGTTAAGAGACAGACATGAGCATAATGTCACTATGATGGAGATTGTTGCTCCAATGACAGATGCCGAATTTGAAGATATCAAAGGATATACTACTGCTAAAGATATGTGGGATAAACTTGCTCAAATTTATAGTGGAGATGTAAATGTCAAGAGAGCCAGAGCTGAAAGCTTAAGAGGAAGATTCGATGACATGAAGATGAAAAAAGGAGAAAACATTATGTAGTACAAAAATAGAATAAAGGAGGTAGTTCATGCTATTAGAGCATCTGATGGAGTTATTGATGAAGACACTGTGGTAAGCAAAATTCTAAGGACTTTATTACCTATTTATGCCATCAGAATATCTACAATTCATGAAAATAGGTCAGCACCTAACAGTACTCTGACTCTTGATAATATGATTGGAAAGCTAACAACATTTGAACTGAACAACTATGATAATAGTGTTGTACCGACTGTTGAATTTTCTTTTATGACTTCTCTGAAGATTGGTAAGTCTAGTAGTAGAAATAATAAGGATGATAGTGATAGCAATACTGATGATGATCTTGATGAACTTGAAGCTCTTATGGCCAGGAGGTTGCCTAAAGGAAAAGGTAGATATAGAGGCAAATTACCTTTAGCATGCTTTAACTGTAAAGAAGTTGGTCACATTGCTTCTAGATGTCCAAACAAGAAGGAAGAAGATAGAACCAAAGACCGATTTGAAGGAAGCTATGGGAGAAGAAACAACAGGAGCTACTGACACTACAACAGAGACAACCAAGACAATAATGACAGAGGCAAAAAGGTATGTTACATTGCAGAAGAAAATGAATCTGAATCTGACTCAGATGATGATGTAGAAGTAGTATTTTTTTCTATGAAGGATGATTCTGAGGAAGAAGAAAAGCATGTAGAAACATCACTAATTTCAAAAGTTAATAAAAATGATACATGGATCATAGATAGTGGCTGTACACATCACATGACTGGTGATGATGATAAATTTGATCATCTTGAGCAATACAATGGAGGATCAATTAAGATGGGTAATGATACACCTTATATGGTAAGAGGTAAAGGATCCCTGATGATAAATGATAGAATAAAATGTGAAAATGCTTATTGGGTAGAAGGACTGAACTATAATTTTCTAAGTGTGGCACAACTGAATAATTCAGGTCACCGAGTTGCTTTTGAGAGCAAGAAAGTAAAAATATTTGATGATGGGGGAAGACTAGTTGGAACTGGAGCACAAGCAAAAGGTAATTTGTTTTATCTTGATAATGATGAGTCTTCTTGCTTGATGATGAAAAATGAAGATGCTTGGTTGTGGCATAAAAGGTTATGTCATGTGAATTTTGATAACATGATTAAGATCAGTAAAAAGAAAAGAGTTAGAGGTCTGCCTAACTTGTCAAAGCCTGATCATGTTATGTGTCATGAATGTTGGAAAGGTAAAATGACCAAATCTAGTTTCAAAAGAAAAGATTATTTAACAAAGAAGATACTTGAGTTGGTTCATACAGACCTATGTGGTCCTATGAGAACTCAGAGTTAATATGGAGACAGATACTTTATTCTTTTTATTGATGATTATACTAGATTAATGTCTGTCATGTTCTTGAAAGAAAAATTTGAGGCATTCAAGATGTTCAAGTGGTATAAAGCAAAAGTAGAAAAAGAGACTAGTAAAGAATTGAAATGCTTAAGATCTGATAGAGGAGGTGAATTTATCTCTGATGAATTTACTAACTTTTGTAATGAGCATGGTATTAAAAGATAGGTCTCTGCACCGAGGACACCTCAGTAGAATGGCATTGCTGAAAGGAGGAATAGGTCAATTGTTGAGTGTGCAAGGATATTAATGATAAAGAAGAATGTTGCTTAGACATACTGGAGAGAAGCTACCAGCACAACTCTTTATGTTCTGAACCGAGTACAACTGAAGAAAGACACTAACAAGACACCCTATGAGTTATGGTTTGGACACAAACCCACTGTAAGTTATTTCAGAATTTTTGGAAGCAAATGTTTTATTCTGAAAGATGAAAGAAATGGAAAGTTTGACTCAAAAGGTGATGAAGGGATATTTCTTGGATATTCTTGTAAAAGTAAAGCATATAAGTGTCTAAACAGAGTTACTAATAAAATGATTGAAAGTACTAATGTTCGGGTTGATGAGTTTGATGATAAGAATGCAGATAAAAGCATAAAAGAATCGGAAGACTACGGTAGATTTACTTACATTGAACAACCTGAGTATCCACCAAAGTCATAGATTGTGACAACTGGTAAGTAGGAAAACAATACTAAGGAATAGGAAAGAGAAACCAACGAGTAGGAAAGACCTACCGAGCAAGCAAATGAACCTTCATAGGATGAACAAGAAAGAAGAGATCAAGTACTAGCAAGATTTTTCAAAAGACATCATCCTGAGACATAAATAATTGGAGACAGACAAGCTGGAATGATAACAAGGAGTAAGACAAGACATGGTACATGTTTAGTATGTGAATATGAACCAAAGAATGTTAAAGTTGCATTAGAAAATGATGAATGGGTTAATGCAATGAAAGAAGAAATAGAACAGATAAAGAAAAACAAGACATAGACTTTAGTACCCAAACCTAAAGATAAGAATGTTATCAGTACTAAGTGGATATTCAGAAACAAGCTGAATGAAAATGGAGAGGTAACAAGGAATAAAGCTAGATTAGGATGCAAGGGATATGCACATGAGGAAGGAATTGATTATGGTGAGACTTTTGCACCTGTTGCTAGATTAGAAGGAGTCATAATGTTACTTGCATATGATGCACACAAAAAGTTCAAGGTTTATCAAATGGATGTTAAGTCAACATTTTGAATGAGATACTTGAAGAAGTCTACAATATAGAACAACCAAAAGGGTTCATTGATCCAGACAAGAAAGATATGGTATGTAGATTACATAAAGCTTTATATGGTTTGAAGCAAGCACCTAGAGCTTGGTATGAAAGGCTGCATACTTATTTGTTAAGTATTGAATTTGTTAGAATTAGTGAGAACAACAATTTGTATATGAAAGGAGATACTGATGATACTATTCTTATTGCTGAAATATTTGTGGATGATACTATCTTTGGAGGTCAAGATCACATATGTAAATCCTTTGCTATTGAAATGAGAAAAGAATTTGAAATGTTTATGTTTGGAGAGATTGAGTTCTTTCTAGGACTGCAAGTGATTCAACAGAGTGATGGGATATTCATCACACAATCTAAATATATCAAGGAAATACTGAGAACATTTGGCATGGAAGATAATAAACCTGTTGGAACACCGATGGGTATTGGATGTAAACTGACTAAGGAAGATGAAACTATAGAGGTAAACTAGACACTGTACCGATCTATGATTGGTAAATTAATGTATGTAGTGCATAGTAGACCAGACATAGCACATGTTGTGGGAATTATTACAAGATTTTCTGCAAATCCTAGGGAGTCACACATGGTTGCTACAAAGAGAATCTTAAGGTACCTGAAGAAAATAGAGGACTATAGATTATGGTATCGTAAGGAAGGCAAGTTTGAACTCAAAGTCTATACCGACGCTGATTGGGTTAGAAATGTGGATGACAGAAAAAGCACCACCAAAGGAGGATTTTTCTTTGGTGAAAGACTTGTTACATGGACAAGTAAGAAATAGGCTTGCATTTCTCAGTCTACAGCCGAAGCAGAGAATGTTGCTACTGCTACAAACTGTTCAAATATTGCATATATTAAGCAAGTGTTGGAAGGTATGAATGAGGTAATCACTGAGCTGGTGATTATATATTTTGACAACACTAGTGCAATAAACATTTCAAAGAATCCAGTGATGCACTCTAAAACAAAGCATATATCTATTAAGTATCACTACTTAAGAGAACAAGTATAGGAGAAGCAAGTGAAGCTAGAATTTGTTACATCTAAAGAACAACTTGCAAACATATTTACAAAGCCTCTACCGAAGGATACATTTGAATACATGAGGACTAGACTTGGGGTCTGTCCCCTGTCTACCGATCACTAATGTGATCTGGATGTTGCATCAGCCTAATCTTATCAGAATATCATTCATGTTGATGCAGCATGGTTCACACTTTGGATCATGTCTAAGGTTGTGAAAATTTTGAAGAACTGGAATAGATTGGCATATCAATATACCGAGATGTAGAGAATGCACCAAACAACAGAGAGTTACATGGCTACTACAGAGTTGCATGTTTATTTGTTTCTTTGACATTGTTGTCAAAGGGAGAGATAAACAATATGAACCAATGAGAACACTAAAACATCTATCAAAGGGAGAGCACTGAAGATCAGTTATTGAGAACAAAAGAAGGAATCTGAGAGTTGAAAAGATCATATCTACAGAAGATAGTCTGCACTTGGAAATGTTGCTAAGTAACGTAGTGATTAAACATATTAAGCTAGGGAGAGCTTGTACAACATTTGTTTACAGAGTTGTAGAATACATGTTTGATATGTGTATGGTATATTTCATATTGCTTGAGTTGTCATCAATGCCAAAGGGAGAGATTGATGAACTACAACTGATTTAGAACCTAATTGAAAATCAGTGATTAGAGATCACCGAGTTGCTGATTAGATATGTAAGATGATTAAATCAGTAATATGTTGTCATTGATGTCAACTAGTTTGACAACACCTATCTTGTAAGTTACAATACTAAAACATCTGTAGAAAGGAGAAAAAGAGATGAAGAATAGAAATATCTACATGAGAAAGATGTATATGACAGATGAGGATAAGGAATACATTGGATAACTTGTTGATGAGTCTATGACCTTATGTTATTGACTTTATTATGTTACATTCATCTATGATGAGGAAAAGAGCTGAAAGACACAAGGTAGTGTGGTCAGTTGATGAAGCATCACAGTAGACACCGTGCAGTGTAGTGTATATTGAGCACAATATAAACTGAGCTTGTGTTCACCAATGCATTTCTTTGTTAACCGAGCAGGAGAAAGGAACTAAATGATGAGTTTAGCCGATAAGGATTGATGAGCTAGAAAGTGTATAAGTTCGAGGTTGGAGATAAAGTTTGTTAAAAAGATCGATGGCTAACAAAATTCAAGGAAGATCTAAAGGATGGAAACAAAACGTGTTATTGACACATCAGTCGAGGAAGGTTTAAGCGGCAAAATGGATGAAGGAGAAAAAGCGGCAAAATTTGATGAATAAGAAGAAAATGATTTACATGTCTATTTAAGAGACTAGGGTTTCATTATGAAACATATGCCGAAAGGAGACTGTAGAATTATCACGTGAACAAGCTTCATTCATGCTTGATCAAACTAGTTAAGGAGAATCGAACTGCAAAGTTTACCGAGCATTAGAAAGCTATTACTGAGAGATAGTAAGTCATTAATTATTGTTGAAACAGAATTGATATATTGATTAGAGGATTTGAATGAGCATAATATAGATCTGAACATCTACAATAGAAGTTGTATTGTAATCAGATCACCTACTGTTATAGTTTAACCATTGTAATCAGATAAATCTATTAACCGAGTGGACTTGAAAGTCTTGTAATGTCATTCATAGAATGTACATTTGTTATCCTATCAACCCCATAGTGAATGCTGGTTGGACGATAACAGTTGGTCTAAAATCTTCTAACAAGGTCACACCTTACAGTGTGTTTTGTAACCTTTAACAGGGTTGGGTCTTCACTGACCTCACTTCAGAAGAGTGAACATTTTTGGGTTGCCGATCCCAGGTGGTTTTTCCCTTAACAGGGTTTCCACATTAAATCTTTTGTGTTATGTGTTCATTGTGTTGATTGTTTGGTTGACATGCTTTACATATTGCATATTGGATTTGATTGGCAATCATTATATGTTATTGACTGGTAATCGGTAAAAGCACAGACAATATAGTATTTTATGTTACCGAGCTGCAAAAGTTTAAGTAAATTGTTTTTGGTTATACATTTTGGTTTGGGACTATGGATAATTGATTCACCCCCCTCTCAATTATTCTAATAGTGAATTCTGACCTTTTGAGAAAAACCTCTGGCAACAAATCTAGCTTTATGTTTTTCAATATTACCATTAGAAGCATATTTGACTTTGAATAGCCATTTGGAGGAGGTGACTATTTTCCCTTTAGGTCTAGGCACTACTTCTTAAACATCATTTTTTATAATAGATTGGTATTCTTTGATCATCACATCTTTCTAGGCTTGACATGCTAGGGCTTTTCTAACATTAGATGGTTTAGATTTTGTAAGTTTTTCCATAAGTGCAAGATGACACATTTGATTTCTTGTCCTTTTACTTTCTTTAGATATTTCATCTGGTTCAACATCATTTTCCTCGAATCATTTTTCTTGCCCATAATGGTATTTTCTTGTTGTTAGGAATTTCAACATTTTCAAGGTAAGATGAAGCAAGTTCATTGTTTTCTATTATGTTCTCTCTTTGGTTCTCATCATCTTGAAAAATATTCTCCCTCTGATTCTCAATTTCATCATTTTCTATAGTATTCTACCTCTGATTCTCATTTGGTCCTTCTTTTATGAGTGTAGAAACCTTCAAAGCAATGTCTTCTTCCAATTTGATATCTTTTCTAATTTCAATGGATTTCTGTCCTGGTATATACACCCTGTATCCTTTAGTATAAGTTCACTGTAACCAACAAATATTCCTTTCTTTCTAGAGTGATCTAGTTTGGTTCTCTTCTCTAGGAATGTGAACATATAGAGGACATCCGAAGATTCTAAGATGACTTAGATTTGGTTTCTTTCCTGTAAAGGCTTCTTCAGGTGTGATGTTTTCTAGAATAGAGTGAGGACATTTGTTCTGAATGTATAGAATAATATTAGATGCTTCAGCCCAAAAAGAGGTATGAAGATTTTGATCATGCATCATAGCCTTGACAACTTCAATAATAGCTCTATTTTTTCTTTCTACTACTCTGTTCTGTTGAGGATTATAAGGTACTGTATACTCCCTCTTAATCCCAACAGAAATGCAAAATTCTTTAAAGTTTTCATAAATATAACTCCATTGTTTGATCTTAGGATTTTTATTTTCTTCCTAGTTTGGTTTTCAACTAATGCTTTAAATTCTTTGAATTTTAGCAATAATTCATTTGATTATTTTAGTTTAAGAAAATATATCCAAATTTTTCTAGAGTAATCATTAATGAAGATCACATAGTATGAAAAACCTCCTAGTGGGAGAGTTGACATAGGTCCACACAAATCTTTGTGAATGAGTTCTAATACAACTTTGGTTTTATGTTCACTAGAGGGAAAGGATCTTTTTATATTTTTACTTAGAGTGCACCCTTTACAAGTACTTATATGATTTGAGTTTAAATTTGGTATCCCTGTACTAATTTGCTTAAGGGAGGGAAGGGTGCTAAATCCAAGATGACCTAATCTTCTAAGCCAGAGTTCATTAGGATTTGATACTTCATGACATAGAATTGATTTGACACTATTTCCTACTTTGTATATGCTTTCATCTCTATACCCTAAGGAAATAGCATTTTTAATATTGGTGTTCTTTGTCCATATTAATACTTTATTTTCTTGGAATGTGACTTGATAGCCTTGATCGAGCTAATCCTGAAATAGAGACTAAGTTCCTTCTTATGCTTGGTACAAAGAGAACATCTTTCAATAGTAGAGTTGCCCCTAATTTCAACTTGTTTGAGCAGGTCCCAATTCCTTTTGCTGAATAAGTGGAATTGTCTCCAATTGTAACTTTTTCAGAGGAATCTTCCTCTAGGGTTTCAAATTGATCTCTGAATCCTGTTATATGCTGAGATGATCTGCTATTGATTATCCAAGTATTTTTTCTTGAGTTTACTTCAGTCAATAATGCCAAGAAAAATAAGGATGTTTCTGCCCCTTTGACTTTAGCTAATGCTGCCTGAATTTTCTTCCTCTCTAGACAAAATCTATGTGTATGTCCAAGCTTATCACATTTATAGCATTGTACTTTGGAGAAGTCTCAGTTTTTGTGACTTTTATTAGAGTTTCCTACATGGCTTATGTTAGAGTTTCCTTTCTTATGTTTAAACTTCTGCTTATTGCATTTGAAGTTTGAATGAGTATGTAGGGCTATGTAGGGCTTGAATCTCATTTCCTTTGGTAGGCCTGATCCCTCTTGATATTAATTGGGATTCCTCTTGAGTGAAGGCATTCTTGAGTTGGTAAAACTTGGATAGAGAAGAACATCCAATTATACATTGAATAAAAGATTCCCATGTGATGGGTAATCCTCTAAGGGCTATTAATGTTAACTCCATGTCATCAATATTATTTCCAATAATGGAGAGTTGATCTCTTAATTTGAAAATTCAAAGAAAGTAAGATGTGATAGTTTCCCCTTTGTTCATTTTTAGATTCAAAAGTTTTTATTTGAGAGTAAGTAATCTACTTGTGTTATTAATCTCAAATGTTTCTCGAATAGTTTTGAATACTTCATAGGCGGTTTTAAGTCTCGCTATGGAGGGGAGGATATGATCTTTAACGACATCAATTATGATCTTCTTTGCTTTGTTGTTACGTATTTTCCAAGTTGATTTTTCTGGTTCATCTTCCGACATCTTTTTATCTTCCTCAACATAGGAATCTAACTCAAGTTCTTGAAGCAATGTAAGAATTCATATTTTCAATGAGAAGAAGTTTGAAGCACCTTTGAGTCTATCTTCTACTTTAATGCTACTGGCCATTATAATTTCTCTTTTGTTTATAATGGATCTTAAAAGAATTTAGAATTATTTTTTGATGATTTTTCTCTAGTAAGGCTTTGATACCATGTTAGGAATGTAAGATCTTAGATAGAGAAAAACTAATACTCTTTTATTGTGCTGTAATATATTATTTGTGCAAGTGTAATTATGTATTTTTTGAATTATATTCAAGTATGTTGCAGAGGAGAAGAAATGCCACTGTGATTGATTGCTTTCCCAGCATATACGAATAACATTAAATATATTGTGAGGAGTCATGTTTGTGTAAAGACATGACACTACGTGGCTTAAGCCACATAGGGCCATGTCTCACACAGCCATGCCCTCTCGACACTACAATACATTTGTATACAGTCGCAGTGTATCATAATATACAACTATCATTATGTTCGATTAACAATGCTTGATGTTACATATAACTATCATTCGATAGTTATCATAACACATTATTAAATGTGTTATGATAACTACTGAATACTAGTTATCATAACATTACTAATCGACTAAGTCGATTTCAATGAATGCATCAGATATTTGATAAGCCCTGATTTAATATAAACTGCAATTGACTATAATATATATTAATGATAAAGATAATATATATATATATATATATATATATATATATATATATATATATATATATATATATATATATATATATATATATATATATATATATATATATATATGTAGTCGACTAAGCATGATAATATAATTCATTAATTATATAAATCAATCAAATCAACACTATAATTTAACAATAAGGGTTTTCGTTTGTGATCCAATCATGCCATCGCTTCTAACAAATATAATGATGTATCTGGTATTTTGATGTCACTACAATGTTGCTTGCAAAAATACAATTGTAGCTATAGCTATTAAACTTTCCTATGCTTTGTATAACATTATCAAGGTATACTTTTGACTATCCATCACACCTATGAATGTGTTGTTACACAAAAAACAATTAATTTTGAACCAAACTAATAATATTTACCCATTGTTACCATTGTCACTTAAGAATAGTCTGCCATACCTCTAAGATAGTCACTTTTTAAAGACCTTCCTCTAATCACTTGGCCTCAACTACACTTGCAATGGATAGACCCATGTTCCCTACACATGTCCATGCCCTTGGCACACCTTCCAATGCTTTGGTATGGTCTATACTCTTACTACTTGCAAGATTACTGTTGTTTAATGCATTATTGATAATATATTTAATATTTTATATAATTAATGTATTATTCTTCAAGTCATGTCATTGATTCTATGCAAACATTGCCTCATTCCAAGTCAACCCCACCTGTATTGTTGAATGCAATGTCCAAAACACGCAACATGTAGACATCCTCTGCAACACATCATATTGGTAGAACCCTCTTTTGCTCTCTCTTTTGTTATGTGTTTATCTCTCTTGAAGTGTTCTTTCTTGGGGGCATTTCATAGTGGATTCATTTTCTGTAGTAGGAGATGCACATGAGGATGCACCAAAGGCAACTACTAGTGATAACATACCATCATTTCCAGGATCTTCCTGTATTGCTAGTATGTTAACGTTGCAGACCACATTGGTCGTGAGCTCACCACTAATGTGGCATGTAATGTTACTATACTAGTAATATGGGAAGATCCACGAAATGATGGTATGTTATCACCATTAGTTGCCTATGGCGCACCTCATGTGCATCTCCTGCTACATAAAATGAATCCATTATGAAGCATCCCCAAGAAAGAACACTTCAAGGGAAATAAACACAACAAAAGAGAGAGAAAAAGAGGGATCTACCAATATGATGTCCAGTAGAAGATGTCTACATGTTGTGTGTTTTCAACATTGCAGTCAGTAATACAGGTAGGGTTGACTCAGAATGAGGCGGTGTTTGTAAAGGATCATTGAAATGACAGTCGATAAATGTCAGATTTTTGACATGAATGCTATAATTCCAACATGACATTGCGATGGGGATGCTATACTCCAGATGAGATAACTGTAAGAAATGTTACTGGCGGATAACCATCGGAATCTCGACATGGATGCTATAATTCTGACGCCAAATTACGACGATGATGCTATACTCCTGATGGAATAACCATAAGAAATGATACTAGATAACCGTCATAATTTTGTCATGAATGCTATAATTTCGATGCCCAATTGCGATGGGGATGCTATACTCCAAACGGGATAACCATCGGAAATGATACTGCATAAATGTCAAAATACCGATGGTAATGCTATTATTGGATGTCATTCCAAGTTGTAATTCTATTATACTATAATGTTATAATATCTTTATGTGTTGCTAATTCTGACAGTTTTGTCCATTGGAATTGCGACCATTACCATCTCCATTGTAATTTCTGACGAAATAACTTCGACTTCACCTTGTGTCAATCATTCGACGGATAGCCATTGAATTTTTAACAGTTTGTTGTCAAAATTTGGCCTCAAATATACTAGTGCTCGCATCCTGGATGTAAGGGCAATCTTGCATCACCCAAAAATATTTCTGGTTTCTTTTTAATAAGGGTTATCTTGTGTAGAGCTGCTATTTTTGAAAATTTACTATTTTTAGTAATTTTTTTGTTTGAGTTTAGAATGCTCTATTTTCTTCCCTAGAGGTTCACTTTGGTTATACCAATCTGCCAGTAAAGTTTCATTGCAAGATTAAGTCTAGTTTTGAAGATATTAAATTTTTTTGCTATTGGTAGTAGGGTATAGAAACTTTGAACTCAGTTTTGAAGGCTTTAGAGGCTTCGAATGGGGTCTAAAGTTTGGTTGACTAGAGCTTGCACAAGTTAGATGTTGTAGAAAACTTTGTGTCATTTCTGAAATGGGGTTATAATAGTCGATCGGGTCAACAAGCGATGACTTATGGTCTCTAGAAGTTGCGCTAACTAAAATGAAAGAAAATGAATTTCCTTCAAAATTTCATTCTGAGTTCTGAAATTTATTTGGGCCTACTCTAATGTAATAAAAATGAATAATAATATCTTAGAGATGGTCGGCCTCAAACTTTAGGGTTAAAATTTCTAGAACCTTTTTGAGCGGTTAAAATTACCTATATAATGAAGGCTTGTAGAGTTATCTAGGGCAATTTTTAGAACAAACATCTAGTGGCTTTGGCTTGTAGAATATTGCAATGAAAATGCCCATATGGTTGTGCATGTTATATTTCTGAATATTGTAATTCCATTTTATTGGAGATAATAGAAAGCCCTTTTCCTATTCTTGCAAATTGTTGTTGGGTCTCTATTTATGTTATGTGTTTATGGTATTAAGGGGAACGCCCTTCATCAATTAGCTTTCTGGTTTGTTCATACTTTTCCACCATTTGGGCTTTCAACTTACAAATTGCAAGGGAGCATATGAACTTCTCTTGGTTGTGTTAACTAGCTATCTTTTTGTCAAACTTTGTCTATTGTTCTAAAATTTAATGCATCATTTCTAAAAATTTAGTTATAAATCCATGGTAGACAATTTGATTAACTATCTTAGAGTATTGATTGCACTATTATACTCTAAGGATATTTGGTTTTACATTTTTGTGCATCATCATTTAGATCTACAAAAGCAGAGATATACTCATCTCAAATGATTTATATATGAAAAATTTGAGAGACCCAAATAAAAAATGTTCTTATGGACTATGCATATATTTGAGTAGGCATTATGAATTCATGTTGTGTTATAGGTTGCCTGGATGTAGAGGCTCCAATGAGATTAAACTTCAAAAAGCTTTTATAAATAGCTAGACTCAGAGACAATAGAGGACAACTACCCAAAGACCACAACCATTTGTCTCTTTTTTGAGAGAATGCCATGCAAAATATTGTGTGTACATTTCTGGATTTGATTGTGTATGTTTTTAGCATCAACATTTCAGATCACACTCCGTGATCCATCATCAGGAAGAGAGAGTGCCAAGAATTGTAATATATATATATATATATATATATATATATATATATATATATATATATATATATATATATATATATATATATATATATATATATATATATATATATATATATATATATATATATATATATATATATATATATATATATATATATATAATAAAAATAAAAAATAAAAAAAATCCAAAAACGTACACACATTTGAAATGGATTGTGGAAATATGATATTATTAATGTAAAATATTGTTCAAATTATTAAAATTATGTTAAAAGTTTTATATCTTTTGTTTGAATTTATGATGAATGTTATATGTATACAAGACATCTTTATTCCAACAATTAGAGTGTTGTAAACTGGATGTCACGTGTGATATTGATTATGGACGTTTAGGTAGTTTGGAGTGGACGGTAAAGGATGTCGACAACCAATCTGGAGTGACCAGTTAGTAAAAGAAATGTAACTTGTTAGTTTGAGAAATAAAATGAACTATGTCAGATTGTTGAACTTATAAAAAAATTAGAAAGATTTTGGAGGAATTTGATACAAATTTGATACAAAGATCATTGAACTTATCACTTTTTGGTTATCAAAGATGGTATTATTGTGCCCCCTAGCTGCTTGTCTCGGCATTGGTGTCACGCCTTACGCATTTCTCTTGGCTCCTTCAGGGTTGGCTCCCACCGACTTCAGATTCAGACAGATCACCACATGGACAGAGAGGACCGAACTTGTCACTTGTGTACCTTGGGCATGGCCTAGACGGAGATCCATTTCATTTTTCACTGTCCCGCCTACTACAAGATTCGTGGGAGATTCTATTGCTTATTTAGGGAATGCAACTCCCTCGCAGCCTTCTTCAGCTACACGGACCAGAGATGCCTTGCACTGTACCTCAGGGAGACTATGCAGCTCTGTGACCACACCTTACAACTCTTATTCCCCTAGAGAGAGACCCAGGTTTAGCTTATCACCGCTTTCTTCTCTCCCTCATCTCCTGCATGTGGGAGAAAATGGCCTTCCAGTGGCACCATCGCTAGTCACTCTAGATCCGTGAGACCTCGTAGTGGTTATACTTGTCAGCGACACCCTCCCATCTTTTCTTGGCGACGGTTTAGGGCACCTTCTTGCCCTAGTCTGTACCCTTCAGTGCTTGGCTTCTTTTTACTGAGGAAGGACCCATAGTCCTTGCCTCACTCTTGTGCTCCTTGCCTCTTCTTGTATCTCTTGTTTTCCCTGTTTGCTTTCTTTCCTTGGCACTACTTGGTGCTATTGTTGTTGGCGGTCTTTTGTTTTGTACACTCTTCAGTCCCGTAGACCCTTGTTGTCTCTTGTTGGACATTAATAAATTTATCTTATCTTATCTTATAGGTTTGTAATTGAATCATTCTGAAGAATCATAATTAGCTTCCAAATTAATAAATAAATAATCACATCTCCTGGGTGATAAAGACTATTTATAAATATTAAATCTGTTTAACTCAATTGGAAGGCTAATTGTCTTGGATACGTGTTTCTCCAAATTTATAAGACAAAAGGATGCACAAATTTGGGTACATAATTTTGGGAGCAACAACTAAAATAAGTTAAAGAAAACTGAAAATAGCTAAAATTTTACATAATAAAAATAGTGAGATAATTTTAAATGAAAAATTTCCTTTTTTAGATTTTAAGGGGTCTAACATTTTATTCCTTATAAAGTCACATTTTTTTTGTTTTTATGCATAAAAGGAGAAAGTTATCCAGTCCATAGAAGTGTTAACATTCCATCCAAGTCCACGAGTTCCCATGACCATACAGACACTAGGTATGCATTCTTGTGTAGAACTGCTCACTTTTTACCTTTTCTGGTTTGTCTCCCTAATAATCAGTAAATAGTCAAAACATCAAGTGAACAGAATTTTTTGGCTTCTCATCACCTAAAGCAATGAACAAGGGAATTCTATAAGTTGTAGTTGTCTCCTAGCATTTGACTCCTCCAATGTCTACACTACCTTTAGAGCCATCTCCTAATTCTACCCCTTAGTGATGGTCGTTTATTATGAACTATGTTGTTTGAAAGACTACTTTACTTTTTGAGGGGGCTAATGCAGATAGCATAAAATACATTTTTTTTTTCTGAGAGAACCAAATTCCTTGGCCAGAAGAAGAAAAGCTCCTCTATGAGTTTATTAATTTATTGCTTTTAATTTATTCTTACAAAAATCAAAATGATCCATTTTAAATATGTGATGTTTACATGTGTGAGATGACTCATTTGTATTCACTTGTCAAATTTCATATCATTATGCTCACTTTTCAACTCTCACATTCCTATATGATCCTCACATATTATTATCTCTCTTTCCTATGTCATCTCACACATGTATAACACTAAACATATGCATATCACTCTTCCCTATAATATTTATTGCGCAAGTAAAGACTTTTAACCTCAATCAGTTGATCAAGCTAAACTAATCTCAATCATCCAATTACAAGGTAATAGATTCTTTATAATTTATGGGGTGTGAATTTTGTTTAAATATTTTTTATGATTTGTGGTAAGATGGCAATAAATTTGCCTTGCACAATACCTAAAAAATGCTATGGACATTGGTCAAATTAATGAAGAATAATTACACTTTGGGTTGTTGTAGTAGAACCACTTCTATTATAGAAGTTATATTAACATGAGTAGACTTAAAAAAATCTCCATGCAAATCTAAAAATATAATATATTTAAGGACTTATTTATATCCAACTCTGATACTCAAAATATACAAAATTAAAATTTTGACACTACCTTTGTAACTACCTTTGACATGGCAATTGCATATGCAACGAGATGATATGGCAATTGCATAGGCAACTTGTTACAAACTTATTTAGATGTAACAAGCAATCTTTTTTTTATACATGTTCATTCAATTACATGAAATCACAATTTGAAAATCATTGGCATTTCATCTATAGTAATACACGACCCATCATTAAATGTGTTTGGTGAGACAATTGTAGTTGCACACATTGAACCATTCCCCAAATCTTCCTTCTCACATACTTTTGCAAGTAATTAAAATTCTATATTGCCATAATAAAACAATCCTACCAATTTTTGGCAAGAACTTTGGTGCACTACAGCCTTGTCTCTTAAGTCATGGGTATTGGTTTTAATAATTTGCCTAAAGCCTAACCTATCATAGTAGCTCTTGAGATATCTTGTGAGTTGGGTTGGAAGAATTTTATTCATGAATTTAGTTTCTTGATCTTGGTTTCTCTTTTGAAGCAAATTGGTTCTTAGGAGTCCTAGAGGATTGATTCTTTAGTGGAATAGATCAATCTCCCTTTGAATGTTGAGGTTATCCTTTATGGTCATATGCCGATGAAATAGAATGTTGTAGCAAAGTACCTTTGCAAGTGGACTTTAGAGGATAATCAATTTTGACATGTTTTTGAGTTAGAATTGATTATTTATGATAAATCCTTTCTTACAAAGAAATAAAGAGCTTCACTTTTTCAATGGATATGATAATTTGAGTTAGTCTGATTTCTATTAAATTCAAAATAATAATAAACCTTCTTGTATTTTCCCTTTTCTAATTTTAATTATAACAATTACCAATTAAGAATATCAAAATTTATTAAAATAATCTATTTTTAATACTTTAATAAATGTTATTTTACCTTTCTCACCCCTTTTATTTATTCCTTGGTTAAATAAAATAAGAAAGGTTGTATTTCTTGTTTAAATAAAATTTTATAGTCACATTTCACACATCTTTGCACAACAGCTAGATTCCAATTATTTTAGGTTGAGTCTTCCTCGAATGAATGAAATAAATATTTTTAATTACGCCGAGAGGCGTACTCCTACAATGGCATCACACCCCTTCCTATATGAGGTCATCCAAAATAATGGTGTAAGAAAAAAGAAACACTTTGTATTCCAATGCCAGCTTGTTACGCCGAGAGGCATAATCCTACAATGGCATCACACCCCTCCCTATAGGAAGTCATCCAAAATAACGGTGTAAGAAAAAAGAAACACTTTGTGTTCCAATGCCAGTTTGCAATTCCGAAAATAAATGTTTGATGAGTTGCCACTGTAAAAAGATGGGAAAAATAGGGCTCATTTAGAATATGAATGACAACTATTTAAAAGGTAATTAATTTAAAATATTACATGCGGACAGTGGCTTTTCAAATTTCCGATATTAATTAGTAACGCTCAAATGGTATTTGAAGTGTCATAATGACTGCGCAGATAACCAGCTCAGCAATGTCGTTGTAAACGGCCACTCATTCCACTGCATGCGTCTCCTTTCCGATTGTCAAATGAAAACAGTTACAAATGCATGTCATTCATAATTTAAAACATGGAAGTGGACACAGCGACCATATTGGAAGAGGGAGAGTCACATATGCTTATAAAGTAGGAAATGAGCTCGACATTTGTACATTTCATTCATACAGGGTGCTGATCGAGTATTAGTATCGCTGACTGTATGAGCTGGGTCTTGAGTGCAATTTTATTGTTCAATGTCCAGCGTAGGACGGATATGGAATGGTATTACTAATATATTATTTGGTATTACTAATTCTTTTAACATGAATGGTATTACTAACATATTCTATGTGAGAAATGGTTTTTCAGGATCTTTATAGTTAATAGTTAATGGTTTGATTTTATATGTTTCTACATTCTTTTTCATACTCTTCTAATTAGAAAAATCTTTAATTTCAATTAGGAAAGATTAATATTGGAAAAAGTATAAAGAGAATATAGAAACATCTTTCTTTTCTAATTGAGATTAAAAATATTTCTAAAGTAATCACAAATATCTTACTTTTCAATCAAAATATGTAAACTAATATAAAAGTATATAAAAAAGTAAGATGTTTCTAAATTTTTCAATTGCATAATATTTGTAAAATTTAAAAGTATTTCAATAAATCAAAATTATGTGAAAAGTTTTTTCTCATATTTATAACAAGAGACACAATGCATCAAAGTTCCTGCCAATAGTTAGAAAAATAGAAAATTAGAGATATGTAGATGAAAATGGAAATAAAAAGGATAGAAAGATACGTAATAGATAGGGAGAGACATGAGAGAATGAGAGCGGAAGAAATAAATATAAAGATTATAGATAAGAAGTGGTTTGTAGAGTTCATATAATGATTAAGAGAGTTGGCCAAACAATTTAAAAATAAAAACTATGGAACTTTTAAAATATATAAATACTTGTGTCATTTTCAAAATATTTAAATAACAATTACAACTTTTGACTTAGTCATTGTGAATTGTTCATTTCTATCATAAATATATATAAATTTTAAATTTAAAGTTGTTATTTAATGATGATAGATAATTCATAATTGAATGAAATGTATCTTTACTCTAAAAAGCAACAAATTGTGCGATGACACATCAAGACACAATAAAACATGAATTAGTGCATAGATATATGTCTCACTATTTTTTTTGGTTGTTTTGGAAACCTTGACAAAAGCATAATGATGTGGCCTTCAAACATTAGTTATAAAAAGAAACTTGCTAATTAATATGTTATTAAAAATTGAGAGTCATTTAAAATTTAAGTACTATATGTATATGTGTGTGTGTCTATATATATATATATATATATATATATATATATATATATATATATATATATATATACACACACTTAATTTTATTAATTTGTATTCTTATTTATTGTAATAAGTGTTATATTATAATATATATTATTTAAAAAATAATTAAAAATGAAACATATAATCTACTTTTAAAATGTTTAAATATATAATTTTAAAAATAATAATATTTATTATAACTTATTATATATTTATTAAAAATTAAATAATGATATTATTAAAATATTAAAAAATTTAAACATATTATTCAAAAAGTTTCTTCGAAAAACAAACACAATAAAAAATATCAAATATTATTAATAAATATTATTAAAAAAATTGAATATACAATTAATTATTAATATAATATTTAGTCTAAGATAATATTCATCACTCGTACACACATAAGGGAACAATGTATAATCTACTATTATGTTTCCTCAAATAGTTACACACGTAAAGAAATAGATAGCCTCGCTCAGTCCTATTCTTGAGGTAGCATTTAATTTAAACGGACGGACAAGTTGCATGATATCCGTGCAAAAATTATTTGGTCGTAGTTTGATATTTTAATTTCTCTCTATTTTTTGTGTGGAAAATTATTTTTCTCCTTGTCTTTTTTGGTCAAAGCCAATAGGAGCTTAAATAAATAGTTTTTTTACATTTCTAAAATATATTAAAAATAATAAACTATATAATAGACTAAGAGTCGAAAAAATTCTAATATTCTATTGGTCAAATTAATAACATATTAGCATCTTAATGGATGCATAAGTATTCTTACCATAGGCAGGAACTAATAATAATAAAATTATTATTTTTAAATATTTATTTTAAATTAAAAAATTATTATTTTGAAATTTTTTATAGAAGGTTTCTTTCTTCCTTTCTATTACTAATAATCTTTTACGAGTTCTTTCAAAGTGAACCAAAACATAGAAAGGGGAAAATATATCTATATCATTGTAGGAACAATAATTTTTCTAGAGATATAATTGAATGCCAAGGTTTAGCATGTGATTAAGGATGGTGAAATTTCTTAATTATTCTCTGAATATACATTAATTCTTAATATATTATGGTTAGTATTATAGTGAATAAATTTAGGGTTTTTTTTATGGTGGGATAGAGTTAGTCTTAGGATTATGGTTAGAGTAAGAGTTTACACCATGGTTAGTATTATGTTTAGGATTAGGTTTTATCATTTAAGATTAGGATTGGGATTAGTAAATTAGGGTTTAAAATTTATAATGATTGGAATTAGAGATTAGGGTTTTGGATTAGAGTTTAGGGTTTTGAGTTAAGATTAGGGTTTAGGATTTAGGGTTAGGATTATGGTTAGTGTAAGGGTTTACATTATGGTTAGTATTATAGAGAATAAATTTAGGGTTTTTGTTATGGTTGGGATAGAGTTAGTCTTGGGATTAGAGTTTACACCATGGTTAGTATTATGGTTATTAGTGTTAGGATTAGGGTTAGGTTTGACAATTAGGTCTAGGTTAAAATGTAGAATTTAGATTATGGATATGGTTAGGGTTTGATTATGGTTTAGAATTTGCAATAGGGTTTAGTATTTATATTTAGAGTTTAATATTTATAATTAAGGTTTAGGTTAGGATTTAGAGTTTAGTATTTTAGATAAATCACTTTAGCATTTAGTATTATTGTTTAGCATTTAGAATAAGGGTTTAACATTTAGGATTATAGGTTATGATCAGGACTAGGGTTAGGGTATGTGTTTATATAATTATTAGTGTTATGCTTAGGGTTAGGTTTTGCATTAGGGCTAGAATTTAGAATTAGAGTTTAGCATTTAGGATTAGGGTTTAGATTTTACAGTTACAATTAGGATTATGGCTTAGCATTTATAATTAGGGTTTAGCATTTACAATTAGGGCTTTGCATTTAAGATTGTGGTCTTGGTTAGGATTTAGGATTTAGGGTTATGCATTTAGGATTAGGGTTTAGTAATAGGATTAGGATTGGGGTTAATCATTTAAGAATAGGGTTTAACATTTAGGATTTAGGGCTATGGTTATGGTTAGGATTAGGGTTTATCATTTAATATTAGGGTTTATTATTTATGATTAGGGTTTAGCATTTAGGATTATGGTTTAGCATTAGTCTTTAATAATTAGGATTACAATTAGTGTTTAGTATTTAGGAATATGGGTTAGCATTAAGGATTAGGATTTAACATTTAGGCTATAGGGTTATAGTTAGAATTGGGATTACTTTACATCATGGTTATTATTATAGTTCAGGATAGGGTTCAAGTATTAGGTTTAGGATTTAGAGTTACAATTAGGGTTACGTTTTAACATTTAGGATTAGGTTTTATCATTTAAGATTAGGATTGGGATTAGTATTAGGGTTTAACATTTATAATTAGGGTTACTCATTCTTAGTATAATGGTTAGTATTATGTTTAGAGTTAGGGTTTCAATGAGGATTAGGATTTATGATTTATGATTATGATTATGATTTAGAACCATAGTCATAACCCTAACCCTAATATTCACCTTGACCTAAACCCTAACCAATGAATAATCAGAAACCTAACCTTACTCCTAACCTTAATCATAATTTTAAATCTAACCATAGTTTGTAGTAATAATACCCCTAACCCTAATCCCAATCCTAACCCTAACCATAATCCTAAAACTAACCCTAAACCTTATCCCTTACAAGAATACTAAATTCTAAACCTTAATCCTAACCCAAATTATAAATGCTAAACCCTAAATGTAAATGTTAAACCATAATTATATTCCTAACCCTAAATCCTAAACCTAATACAAATCTTAACCATGATGTAAACCCATATCCATACCCTAACACTAATACTAAGCAAGATTTATGTCCATACTCTAATGTTAATCATAACCCTAACCCTAAATTCCTAAACCCTAATCATAACCCTAATCCTTAAACCTTAAACCCTAATCCTAATCCTAACACCAAACTCTAATCCAAATCATAATCTTGAACCCTAATCCTAACCCTAACCCTTATCATAATTCAAATAATAATATTAACCCTAAACCCTAATTCTAACAATAATTCTAATCCTTAGCCTAATCTTGACCCTAATATAACCATAATCTGATTCCTAATATAACCATAATCTTGATGTAGAGAAGTTTTTGCAAGATTATGTTAGAGTGATATAAGAATTACCTTATACCTAACAATTATTTAGGTATAATCTTGCAAGATTATACCCTAAACCCTAATCTTAATCTGATTCCTAATATAACTATAATTTGATTCCTAATACAAACCCTAACCCTAATCCTAAGTGTAACAATAATTTTAACCCTAACCACAATCATACTTCTAATCTAAACCATAACCTTAATGATAAGCCTTTGCCTAACCATAAAATAAACCCTAACCATATCCTAATCTAAAACATCACCCTAAACCCTTACCATAATCCTAACTCTATCATTAAGCATAACCCAAACCCTAAGCCTAACCTTAATTAAGCATAACCCAAACCTTAACCCTAACCCTAATCCTAACACTAAGCATAATCATAATTTTAACTATTTTTCTAACCGAAGAATGATGTGAAACCTAACTATACCACTAACCTAAACCTTAACCATGATGTAAACCATAACCTCAACCCTTAACCCTAACCCTAATCCCCACTATATTCATAACCTAAACCTTAACCCTAACCCTAATACTAAACCATAACCCTAATTATTACTCTAACCTAAGAATGACGCTAAACCCAACTTTATCACTAACCCAAACCCTAACCATGATGTAAACCCTCACCTCAACTCTAAAATCCTTACCACAGAGTATGTATTAGTGTTATTAACATACTCAACATATACTCTATATAATCTTATTGTATTAACGTACTCAAAATATAACACTAAATCCTAACCCTAACCCTAATTCTAATCGTGACCCTCACATAATTCTCACACTGATATTAAACCCTAACCTTGAGTGTAAACCCAACCTTAACACTAAACCCTAACCCTAATCATAATAAAGAATCTAAAAAAAACTAACCCTAATCGTGATATAAACCTTAACCTTCAATACGAACCCTAATTATAACCCTAATCAGATTAATTTAGTCAATGTTTTATGCGCGCTACGACTGCTACTAGCTAATATATACTCTATATATAATACACCAAGATGTATCGAGGCGTTTAATTTTTTCATCATTCACCTTTAATGATAATTAAAGTTGAAAAAATTCAACGCCTTGATACATCTCAGCGTATTATATATAGAGTATATATTAGCTAGTTTAAATTTGGCAATGCCATAAGGTTCTCATGTTAGAGAGCCATGTTTGAATCCTTCTAAATGACATTTATATTTCTTGGAATAGAACACAATGTCACAAAATCTAGTCTCCCCTAAAATGTAATTTATTATTATTATATATAATTATTTTTGGAATTATATAATAGATTACTAATTTTTCAAATTTGGATAAGATTCTTATTTTCATACCAATTTACTTCATAAAGGTTTATGTTGAATTATTTTAGTAATTATCATATTATATCAAAATTTTAATAATGTCATTATTTAACTTTTAAAGATACATATGTAACTAAGTAATTATACTACAAAAAATTAAAGAGATCAGATTTCCATTCATAATCAATCATTTACTAACATTGATGGTAAACAACAAATTACACACAAATTCAAATATTTCTAAAATATCCATATAAAATATATTGTATCATCTCTAAATTATATATAATATTTTATAATATAATTATTATAAAAATAATAAAAAATTAAAAAATTGAACATCTAGATATTATCAAATATTTAATATATAATTAAGCATTAATATGTTATATTTATTATTTTACAAATATGACTTTTAAAAATAATAAAAAATAATAAATTTAAACTATATATATTTAAACTAATAAAATGATTTCTTATATAATTTTTTATTTAATAGTATGAAAATAAAATCTCACCTACCTAAGTCTAAAGTGGTTTCAGTTTAATATTTACTCCAAGTAATGCAGTGGGAAAAGACATATGACAAGTGATTTGACCTTAACAGTACAAAGTACTAACACATAATTACAATGAGCATGGGTTCAACATAATTGTATGGGCATCCAGCCATATCGAATGATATGGCTAGATAGTTGTTGCCAGGGAGCCGGCTATGCAGCCAACAAATTCCCCAACCCACTACCATGCATAGTCCGCTCCCTCCCTATGCATACCATCCACTTGCATCACTGACGTAATGGAGTAGTCAACATCAACTTAATTATTCTTTATTTTATGATTATTTTTCTTTAAAATATCTTAACTTTACACATAAAATATTATTATATTAAAAATATTAAGTGTTTATAGTGAATATATTTAAATGTTCTTTAACTTTTTTAAATAATTTGAAATTAATATTAGATTGGTAAAAATACTATTTTATTTAGAGTGAATATATATATTTAATGATTTTGACTTTTTAATATTATCTTTTACATAATTTTAAAACAATGTTAGATAAGTATATATATATATCTTAAATATATTAAAATAATTTTCAATTTTTTTAATCTTATAGTTTACATATTTTAAAATTCTATAGGAAATTTTTATTATTTTAAAGACAATATATTATAATGTTTTCATATTTATATTTAATTTTTTGAACACATTTTGTATGATGATTGTAATGGATCTATTGAGTTTATTGAAAAAGGGTTGACTATTATGATTGTATTATATTTATTTATCATCTCATATAAATGACATTTTATGTTACAAATGTATTAATTTTTATTTTTTTTTGTTAAAGAATTATTTTATTTTGCATGATGATTGTGGTAGATTTAATATAATTTCATATAATAATATTGTATAATATGATTGTATTGGAGTTCATATCATCTCATATCATATCACTATATAATCTTAAATAATATTGTATGATGATTATTTTTTATTTATGCTACCTAATTGATCGTTTGTGTATGGTATCTTTGATTTTATGTTGTTTTGGTAAGACTTACATTTCATTCATGAAGGATGTGTTTGATTTCAAGATTTGTGAATGTTGTATAGTTAAGTATACTATGCAATCTTATTTACACTATTAGTTGCAAACTAATTGTTGATTAGTTGCAAAGTGGATTTGTTTTATCTCCAAGAAACAAATAACATCATATAATATATTTATTCAAGTTATTAGAGTTTGATATGATATTATTAAATTATCAATCATAACATAGGCAGAACATTAATAGAGAGTTAAAAAGAATAATTAACTCATAAATAAATAAATTTTATAAAAATACTCTATATATAATTTTGTTTAAAATACTAATTTAACTTTATAAATTTTAATTTAAAATTATAATACATTAATAATATAATCTTAAATTACTTCATCTTAAAAATGTTATATATCATCTTAACGGTAAGGTTGATGGTAAAAATATACTCTTCAGTTAAAGTTTTAGGATCATTGCAAATGTAATAGCACTATCTCATTGTATATGTTTTCCAAATGCAACTATCTCTTACATTTATATTGAGAATGAGCCAAGAAGAGACATGTCCCTTCATGAGACATGTCTATTCATTAATATGTAATTAATATAATGACAATTATTATTACATACATACATACATACATACATACATACATACATACATACATACATACATACATACATACATACATACATACATACATACATACATACATACATACATACATACATACATACATACATACATACATACATATATATATATATATATATATATATATATATATATATATATATATATATATATATATATATATATATATCTTAGTATTGACTCATAGTGTTTATTCGACTGAAGCTACAAAACATCAACAACTTCTAATTATTTACTACTTTAATATTTCTATCTATGAACATAATCAAAAGTAAAACAATAAATTTAAAATAATATAAAATAGTAAATTTAAAACATACTAAATTGTATATTAAATTCTTAGTAAAACTACTTATTATAATAGTTTAATAAATAGAATTCAACTCAATTACATTAATAAAATAATATTCTAAATTGACATATTAACTCTAATTTAAAATTAAACTTGTTTTGATCAACCTTTTATGTAAATGTTATTTTATTTATTTATATTAATTAAATAAATTAAACTTAAAGTACTAACTTATAATTTACTAAATTCAATAATAAATTATTATTTCCTCATACACAATTAATTGGCAGATTATGAATAAAGCTTAGGGGCCAAAATGGTTTGGAGTATGTACAGTAATCCTTCATTCCACTGGGTCAGAATACTCCAAGCTAAGTATTTGGACATACCATATAGGATGAGGATCTTCACTATCAGAGACCCCTCTTGTGGTTCGGCCATTTGGAACTTCTTGTTATCTTGTAGACCTGTTATTTGTGATCATATCTCGTGGCAGATCCATAATGGTAGTGAAGCCAAGTTTTGGTATGACTCTTGGAATGGTCTGCCAGCTCTGAAGGATGTTTAGGAATTTTCCCAGTTGAAGATGTACTTTGAATCTAAATGGGGGTCAAAAGTAAGGGACTATTTGGAACTTGCAAATAGTGCAGGAGGGCAAATTTGGAGGTGGAAGTTGCTAGTTAATGAGGATCTCTCTACGCAATAGAAGGAGCTCATGATGGGTATTTTGAATAGCAGATCGGTTACTATTACTGGGTAGTGTGATAGGATTAGGTGGTGTGGATCTCTCTCTGGAGAATACTTTGTCAAGTTAGATTATTCTATGCTAGATGTTAATGAGGTCACCCACTTCTCTTCTCAAGATCTTTGTTGGAAAAAGGATTTACTTCCTAAAGCAAGTGTCTTTGCATGGTTGGCATATAAAGGATGGATCCTAACTGTTGAAAGAAGAAAAAGATTAGGTATGAAAGGACCTACTAGGTGTGCCCTTTGCGAATGTAAGGAGGAATCAGCAGATCATTTGCTAATTCAATGTGAGTTTGCAGATCAATGTTGGTCTTTTGTGCAGTAGAAACGGAATTGGCAAGGCCCAAGGGAAAACACTATACAGTAGGTGTTTGATGGATGGCCCCGAGTGGCTGGGAAATCTACCTTATTAGGTATTTGGTCAATCACACGTTCCTTGGTGGTGTGGGAGCTGTGGAAAGAACATAATAGATAGATTTTTAGAGAGGTAAAGGAACCTATTCAAAGGTTCACTAAGAGATTACAACTTGCAATTGAGGAGGTGGTAAGCACGACAGCAACATGAAGACAATTTATGAAGATTCCTTATACAAGAGAGGATAGGGAAATTCAAATTCAATGGCCAGGAATCAAGTTTTCCTCCCCTGTTAGTGCTCTCTAGTTACTAGGAAAAGTTTGGGGGTTAAGGATAAAATAACTTGGAAATCGTCGGAGGAGGGCTAGATGAAGGTGAATTTTGATGGGGCTACAAAGAACAAACCTGGCAGAAGTGGTATTGGGGTGATTTTTTGAAATTGTGATGGCAACTCTTTCTTGACTGCATCGAAAAGATGTGAGGATGGCACTAACAATATGGTTGAATGTAAAGCAACATTGCTAGCAGTGAGACTTGCAAAACAATATGGCTTCAGTAGATTACATTTGGAAGGGGATTCTTTGTTAGTTGTGTAGGCAAATCAAATTTATCCATAAATGCTTGGCATTTAGAGAAAGACATTTTTCTGATCAGGGAGTTGTTATCGACCTTTGACAACTATAAGGTTACCCATATCAAAAGGGAGAGTAATATGGAAGTGGATTTACTTTCCAAGCAGAAGGTGGAGTTTGAATTTGTTGGGGACCTTGTAGTCAATAATTTAAATTTACAATTTAGATCGACATAGTGAGTGACCAAGATTTGGTGACATCATGTAGGCTTGTGTCAGCTTACTACGACATTGTGATGTGCAGTTTTTTTATCATTGCCAGTGCAAGTTGGTTTTTGTGTAAGCACACACATAGGATTTTTGTGAAGGTTTATGATGACGGTCACAGAATGATGTTGCATTGATGTTTGGCACGCTTTTAGGAGAGGTAGGCGTCCTATGACTGATGATATTTTAAAGCATGCTTGATGGTCTGTGTTTTTGTGTGGTCTCTTCTCTGTTTGTGTTGGTGTGCTCTCCTTTTGATTTGAAGGTCTCTGCTACTTTAATGGAGTCGACGTTCACCTTCCACACTAAATGACAACAAAAAGGGATTTTCAGCCCGGATGACAATCATCAAGTGAAATTGTTACTAAAGTGCCCTTCAAAGGAGATTGTGAAAACTTTCCAGCATACTCTAGGGCTTTGATGAGGAGTTGTTAGTGGGGATGGATTTGGATTCACTGCTCGAATGGGCACATCCTAGGTGGGCATTCAATTAGAGTGAATGCTTCTCAGATGAAGAGGAAGGGGTGGAGGTGGGCATTTTTCCCTTTGTTCGATGGCCGAAAAGGGTGGATAGTGTGAGTTACCTGGCGGCAAGGCGTGTTGGTTGGGATGGCCTGAAACAAGGCATTGCTAATTTTTTGGAAGGTAAACGAATGGTGGAGGTGTCAACCACCTTCCCGAGGAAATGACATTCTCTGTGATGCAGATGTGGTGCAGGTGTTGCAAAGGCAAGTTAATTTGGGGTAAATGCTACTCTTTTTGATGTTAATGCTATGGTGTTAGTGTTTTTGGTCTCCCTACGACTATGTTTGGGGATGGATGGGTGCTAGACAAGTTTATAGTCTATGGGGGTTTTCTCTTAGTTGTTTGTTGGCTTCAGTTCATGCGACTAAAATGCTTGGGGTGGCGCTGCTATAGCAATTGTTTTTGGGCTACTGTTAATGGCCGGTGGGATGTTTTTCTTGGGTGTGCTCGATGAAGATGCCGCGAGTTCTTTCTTTTTGCTATGTTTGGGATGATGTTGGATAATTGGATCAGAGATATAGCATGTCCCTTATGGGTCCCTTTATGTTCTTTTACGCAATGAGATGTATGTAGTTTCTTAGGTGCTTGGGATGGGGCTAGTTTTGTTCATCCTTTTGGATTGTAATGGATTTATGGAAGCAAATTATATCGCTTCCCCACAAACTTGTATCTTTTTTACTATTAATAAAATACTACTTATTATCGACCAAAAAAAAAAGTTGATATATCTAAATCATAAAAATTTTGGGTTTAAATTTAAATTTATGATAAAATAGAATTTTTTTAAAAATGAGACAAATAAATTTAAGACTGAAATAATTACTCAGCCAAAATTCAGAAAAGTTGATGCAGATGCTGTGCCAGACTAATAGTACATCAGTAATGCAGGTGGATGGTATGCATAGGGAGGGAGCAGACTATGCATGGTAGTGGGTTGGGGAATTTGTCAGCTGCATAGCCGGCTTCGTAGGCAATGGCTATCGAGCCATATCATTCGATATGGTTGGATGCCCATACCCATAGGTTGCCACCGTACCCCTGCAGTATACTGCCTAACTTGTTCCAGGAAATAATAGTACTCATGTAAGTATAGGCATTTTTTTGTTAAGATTACTGACGTAAGTACTCTAAAAACCCGTAGCAATTAATTTGTATAATGTATAATAAGATTTTGAAAAAGATACCAAAGTGTCTTTGGGAAGATATGCATTTTAGCTTATTGAAGTTTTAAGCGCAAAAAATCTTTAATTTTTTTAAATTTTATTTTAACTTAACATAATTTAAAAAAAAAAACTTTTTAATACTTACACATTCTAAATTGGGAAGATAGTTTTTTAAAAAATATTTTTATTTTTAGATCAATAAAATTTAATTTTTTAATAGTATTTATATATTATTTTTTAATTATATTATTTAATAATTTTAATAAATATTATATAAAAAATTTAGTAATAATATTTTTTTTTATCTTACTCATCAATACATAAGTAAATTAAGTAATAATATATTTTTTTATCTTACTCGTCTTCATTTTTACCATTCTTGCACTCTCTATTCTTGATGATGGATCACGAAGTGTGATCCGAAACGTCGATGCTAAAAAATACACACAATCGAATCCAGAAACACAATTAGAAAGCCACTTGGTGAAGGTTTTGCAAATGAGGATGTAAGCAGAGTGGGTTTAACCATGGAGGAAACTCCATAGTTAAGCGCGCTCAAGCTGGAGTAGTACTGGGATGGGTGACCTCCTAGGAAGTCCCGGTGCTTCACCTTTGTGAGCATCACCTAGATCTAATGAGTGCTAAGTGTTCCATTCATACTCATGAGAGATGGGTTCATGTTGAACCACTACTCATGAATTATGGGTCAATGAGTTTGACTCAAAAAACTACATAGTTAAATCCTGATAGCAATATCACAATTTGACTTGCTGTGGAAAATATCTCCTACTTATCAATTGATGAGCTTAAGGGGCTTTCTAATGAATGGTTCATAAGGCACAACACTTGGTGAAGGTTTTGCAAATGAGGATGTAAGCAGAGTGGGTTTAACCATGGAGGAAACTCTGTAGTTAAGCGCGCTCGAGCTGGAGTAGTATTGGGATGGGTGACCTCCCGGGAAGTCCCGGTGCTTCACCTCTGTGAGCATCACCTAGATCCAATGAGTGCTAAGTGTTCCATTCATACTCATGAGAGATGGGTTCATGTTGAACCACTACTCATGAATTGTGGGTCAATGAGTTTGACTCAAAAAACTACACAGTTAAATCCTGATAGCAATATAACAACTACATATTTATTTTTAGTGTTATTAATTTTTTTTATATCAACCACACATAAACTTAACAACAAAATAAAATGTATATCTTACCAAAGAAAACACTTAAATTTTTTTTCATACTCTTCTTTTATATTCTCTAAGTCTAAAAAGATTTTTTAAATAGTTTACCCTTACTGTTTTAGGTTTTGATATGCATAGGAGCTCTTACTAGTAGCCAGTGCCGAGTTTGACAATTTCCCCCACCATGCATAGCGGCCTCCCCCTCCATACCATGCCATCCATACTCTCAATGAACAATTAATTTAAAATCTTGTTTTATGATTGATTTTTCTTTAAAATATTTTATAACTTTGTACATATAATATTATTAAAAAATATTAAGTGTTTATAGTGAATATATTAAAATATTATTTTATTTAGAGTGAATATATTTAATGATTTTAACTTTTTAATATTATCTTTTTACATAATTTTAACAGATAAGTAAATATATCTTAAATATATTAAAATAATTTTTCAATTTTTTTAATCTTATATTTTACATATTTCAAAATTCTATAAGAAATTTTTATTATTTTAAAAGCAATATATTATATGTTTTCATATTTATATTTAATTTTTTTAACACATTTTTAATGAAGTAATTTAAGAATATATTATTAAATAATTATGTTTTAATTATTTTAAAATATAATTACGCCGATAGACTTTATGTGGGAGCTTTGCTCTCTGAAAATTAATTTTTCTGTCCGAAAATTGTTAACCCCTTTGACTATCTTTTTTTTTCCGGTAACTTGATTAATAGATATTTTATATTTAAAACAGTTATGAAAAAGAAGTTTAGAAAAAATAGCAATTTATAAATCCATTTGCTTGAAAATAGAAACAACACAAAAAATTTCCAACAAATATACAAACCATCAAAATGGAAACAATAATTTTTTTCCCTAATTAATTCTATTGTTAGATATCTTTTTACAATTCATGCATCTTTGAGGATTGTACAATATGAATAATAATTTTTTTTATTATATTCTCTGTTTTCTATAAAATTTTCTTTCCCTTCAACTAACCAATTTATATTGTGTAGTTGCAACTTTTTACAATTTGCAGAAAAGGTTGTTAAATATTTTAATATACATGTAATATCATACACTATTCATGCCTGGCATATTTTGTTTATGTGAATTTATAGTTTACATTCATTGTTAAATGTCTTGATATACTCAAAATTATTTATATGAATCTGGTTATACTCCCTTCATATCAGTTGAATAATTTTGTCTTAATGATTTTATTTCTTTTGAATGAATTACAATTAGAAGAGAAGGTTGTTCAATGCCTTACAAAATTATATATTCATGCAAGATGTTTTTTATATTTTTTATTTGAAAAAAGCTAATTATCCCAAACTTTATTTTGGGCTTTGAGAAAAACATCTTTCTAGAAGCATCGTAGGAGAGGAACACTGTGGCTAAATTAACATGGCAAATTTGAGATTGGTTTTTCTTGAGAGGATAACATTTTCTCTTTTCATAATAAGAGCAATAGAGTGGAGTTATTTTCTTCTTATCAATACTATTCATTTATTGACCAACTTTTTCTTGTTTGAAAAGGCACATGATAAATTTAAGATTGATTTTTGTTTGCAAAGAGCATTTTTGTGTTGTATAATAGGAGCATTAGAGAAAAGTTTAGTTCTTATCAATTAAATTCATTTATCAACCATCTTTTTAGGAGAAAATAAAAAACATCATTATGAATGTGAAAATTGTGAGAAACATCTTCAAAATGATTTCATCTTCAATATTTATCTCTTATTCAAAATATATCTTTATCTTCAAAATTTTATTTAAAGATCATATAAAACATAGTTTTCAAGATATGCATACCATTAGTTTGTGAATGAATCATAAGTCAAGCACCACATAAATATGCACAAACTATCTTGGCTCTTTTTAGTAGTTTTTTTCAAATATATTTTGTTTTGTTTTGTTTTCATGCCTTTTAATATAAGTACAAAATTAAGTACACAACATAAAACTAGAAGTGGAGAACAAGAAGCTTAATGGAGAATATCATCCTGAGCCTCAACCCAGATAGTCCAACGCAACAGGCCTTCCATCCAGACAATGTTCTTTTTCTTATGGATTTGGGCCAGCATGCTAATTTGGTGATCCATCGCATTGTTATTCTTCTTGAGTTAGCTTCTTCAAAGTTTCTTCAAAGTTGGCAAAGTTGTCTACATACCTTCTCCAATCATAACCATCCTTCAACTTATAGACGAACATGGTGGAATGCCTAGCTTGGAGGAATCTTTTGAGCTTCTTTCTATCAATTGTCATGTTCACGTTCACCTGCGAGGAGATTTTAAAATATGTGAGTTTTCAAAAAAACTCAGTAAGGGACCTGGGAGAATCTTGATACCTTTCTTCATTTCTGCACTTCCAAACCTGCCAAAGAATGTTAGAAGATAGCATACTCCAAAACATATTAGTATCCTTGTTTAAACCTTCAATATAACTAGTGATAATTTCAAAAATATTCACAAAACTAGAATAGGTGATACCAAACATACACCATATATTTTTAGCAAAAGAACTAGTATAATTTAAATTAATTGTACTATTTTTTTATTGGCTATAATATAATTTTAGTAGAATTTAACTATTTTAGTAATTTCTATTAATATAATTCTAATTGAGTATGACTTATATTAAATATAGTATTTCTTGTTTGTTTTAGATTTCTTAGAAAATCAAATCTTCTATCGGCTCATCGTTGCATGCACAAAAGCATGCAACTGCTAGTTATTATATATTAAACTTAGTTGGTAAATTTAGTTAAGTATACTATGCAATCTTATTTACACTATTAGAAAACATAAAAACTAAATCAATCTTAATGGGAAGAAACATTAATTGGTAAGTACATTAGTTAATGAATCAAAAATTTGGTTTACTTGACTAATGCTTGTCTATTTTGTCTATTTATTAAACCAAATTTCTGATTCATTAACTTATGTACTTACTAATTAATTTTTCTTCCCATTAAGATTGATTTAGTTTTTATGTTTTCTAATAGTGTATAAGATTGCATAGTATACTTAACTAAAATTGCCAACTAAGTTTAATATATAATAATTATATTAAAAAAATTCAAAACATAATTATTTAATAATATATTTACCTATACTTAATTAATTATTTTTAAAAAATTCTAATTAGCTAAAATCAATAAATTCAAAACATAGTAAAATGGATAAATTCAAAACATAAAATTTACTAAATTAAGCTATCTTATATTATTATTCAATATTTTTTATATTACATTAATCAATTTTATTAATTCGTATCTCATATAAATATATAAAATAAAAAGTATGTAATATAAATAGCTATTAAGTGCACCTTGGTGCAATGGGTACGGGGAAGAAAGAGGTATGGAAAGTCAATTAATTAAAAACATGCTCTATTATCTCATACATATTTGTAATACATGAGATCAATTGTTAGGCAACTTAGCAAAATATTTGAAGTAACACCAATCCCAACCTTAAATATTAACATCAAACAAAATTCTAAGCCTAACCATAATTATATCCAAGTTATAAACCTTAAACCTATCCATAATTGTAATTGTAAATCCTAAACTGTAAAGACAACCCTAAACATAATCAGGCATAAACCTAAACTATTATCCTAACTGTAATCATTAAAAAATCTTATTTTTAAGTCTAATCTCAATCCTAATCTTGTTTCAAAACATAATCAAAATCTTAAGCCTGACTATAACGGCTAACTCTAATCTTGATACAAACCATGATATAAACCATAACCATTATATATTGTATATGGTTTAAATAAAGACTAAAGTATATAAATGTAGATGAAGATAAATAAATATATTAATTATAAATTATAAATTAAATTTAGTGTAAAACTAATATTTTATTATTATATGCTATAAATTTGTCCCTAATAAGATTTTAAGTATACGTTAATATAAAATAACTTTATATAATTGTATATTTTTAATATTTATTCACTATAATATATATCTAATTTCAAATTTTAAATCTAATCATTAAATATGTTATTCTTTATATATCTCTTCTCTTTGTTCTTCATTCTTCACATACCTCCTTTTCTATATTCCCTTATATTTACTATTAATTTTAATAATAAATATATTCAGTAGATAAAAATTCATATAAATAAAATACAATATAAAATTTATTACAATATATAATATATTGATATTAAACAAATGTAATGTATTTACAGTACATTAATTTTGAAAAAAACTACTAATAATACCACATAAACTATAAAAATAAAATAATAAACATTAAATTTTGTTAAAAATTATTTTCTACAATTATTTTACTTTCCGAAGAAGGGGGAATTTGAAAAGAAGAAACTTACCATGGAGAGAAAAAAAGCTGTTAAAAAAATAGACCACCAATATTTAAGAAAAATAGTGAAAAAGCAAAAGAAAAGTTTTTTTTCAATATTGTTTCAATGATTTTATTTTTCAGCTCATCCATTTCATATATGAAACTCGACATAATTAATATAATATAGAAAATAATAATATAAATAAATAATATAAAAATATATATTTTTAATATAATATAAAATTATATAAATATATTTAAGAAATGAAATAACTTTTTTTACTATAAAATTTCTATATTTTATAAAAATATATAAAATATAAACAATTAACATAATTTAAAATATTTTTAATATAATATTAAATTATGCATAATATTAAAAAAAATTTATACAATATAATACATAAATAAAAGTTATATCTTAACTAAATATATGTTATAAAAAGCACAAGGCCACACAATAAAGTTAAAAAAAAGTTATATATTTTCAAAGTGTCAAAAACTAGAGTAGCATTACTCCATCTGACAAATAGGGTCGGTGACAGGCACGGACAATGCTATGCCGCACAGGAGCGATGATATATGTCATAACCCAAGGCACATGGGAGCAGGGGAAATTGTCGGCTGGGTAGCCGCTGCCGAGTTTGACTACTTTCACGAAGAAACATCCGTGTAGCTTCAAGAATTTATTTTTAAAAAACTCATCATTGAATTTCGAGTTGGTAAATTCATTTCCGCGTTCCACCCATTTTCTTTTGACGCGTTTTCTGCATTGAATCTAGTGCAACACCAGAAAACGAAGCATCCATTGGCTCTGCTTCTCAGATTTGACACAATGTAATACTTGATAGAATGTCCTGTCCTCCTCGTGGTTTATGGTTACCTCAGTTAAAAACGTTTGGTGGGCGCGTAGGTAGGAAAGATCGGGAAACTCCATGTGTCCTTTCCCGTGAAAACCTATCATATTCGCATGCGAGGACGGAAAAGACAAGGCGTTCGACGGATAAGATGTAATCAATGGTCAACCATAGTTTTGCTTTAACTTCGAACCGTCGATCGTTCAATTTAGCTTTTTCTTCTCAGATAGGAAACGCCTTCGGCGAAAAAATATCCCAAGACCAAAGCAATACAATCCACTCAGTAAAAGCAACTAAAGTAGGAAAATGCCATTTCTTCAAAATGTCTGGAAATAATTATTCCCCCCTCCCTCACTTTATTAAAGCAAGAAACATATCAGGTACTTTACCTTGTCTTTGCTGAGAAACCCCTACGAAGTTGAGCCCAAACAACTTACTTTACCTTGTCTTTCCTGAGAAACACCTAGGAAGTCGAGCCCAAACAACTTTTCAAGACATTTATATGCGATGCCAATTTTATAAATAAATTCAATCTGAGTTGCAATTTCCAGGGTTTCTCTGCTATTCGAGCTGCATCTCCCATCCATGGCTGCTTCTTCATCAGCTCGCCCTCTTAATCTGGATGAGAATGCTTTTGGTGAAATGTTGTATAAAAGAGAAAGGATAGGATCATCTGCATCCCCCAAACTTTATGATGTTTTCATTAATCACCGTGGCCCTGATGTGAAAAATACCCTAGCTCTTGAGCTTTATGATTCTTTGGAGAAGGTGGGAATCCGAGCGTTTCTTGACTGCAAAGAGATGGAACTAGGTGATTTGTTTCCTTCCACAATTCATAATGCCATATCCTCTGCATCAGTGCAAATTGCCATTTTCTCTAAAAGATATGCCGAATCTGTTTGGTGTTTAGCTGAGCTTGCTCTGATGTTACAAACTGAGAAAAAGATCATCCCAATATTCTATGATGTTCCACCTTCTGACCTCAGATATATGGAAAAGGGTGTGTATGCTGATTCATTCAAAAACTACAGAGAGAAGCACAGGTATCTCGACAAACTCGATGACTGGAAAGAAGTCCTCCGTCGTGTTTCATTCATAAATGGCTACGAATTCAACCACAATAATGAGTAAGACTTTTTTTAGTAAAATCATTTCTGTATAAAATTTTGTCCCAATTTTTTTTAATGATCTTAGTCTAGTCTAGTTAATCTGTTGAAATTATTGTTTTCATTGCAAATTTCAAGGGATCTCGAGACACCATGTAAAGATGTGGTGTCTGCTGTCCGAAGAGAGTTAGAAAGGAGAAGACCTTTAGAAGCTGCAAGATATCCGACAGGAATTCAAGAATTGGTAGAGGATTTTGAGAGGAGATGCTGGCAGCAGGAGGAGAGAGGTAAAGTGATTGGCATCTATGGTATGGGAGGGTCTGGCAAGACCACCCTTGCCAAAGAATTGTTCAATCAAAAGCGTTCAGAATTCAGTGCATCATGTTTTTTGTTTGACGTGCGAGAATCTAAATTGACTTCTTTGCAAACAAAGCTTCTTAAGGATCTGGTACAGGAAAATCGTATGTTTGACGGTATACCTGAAGGATCTAGCTATCTCAGGTCTCGTCTGGCATACAACCCTTTTGTGAGTTTCTTAATTGTTATGGATGACATAGATCACCTGGACCAGTTGGATGCCTTACTGGTCAGGAATCCTTTGGTCAATAAACCTGGTAGTTTGATCATTGTCACAACCCGTGATGAGAGAGTTCTGATAAGGGCAGAAATTAATTCTCGTTATAAGATGAAAGAAATGAATGTCCACCACAGCACAGAGCTCTTCTGTTGGCACGCCTTCCACCAACCATATCCAACCAGAGGATATGAAGATTTGGTTGAAAGCTTCGTGAAAGAGTGTGGAGGTTTGCCCCTCTCTCTTCAGGTGTTGGGTGGACATGTTTTTGGTAGTGCTGGTAAGCATTATTGGAGACTAGAATTGGAGAAAGTGAGAAAAACATTGATACAAGATATAAAGAAGAAGCTTAGAATAAGCTTGGAATCCCTTGACAATGAACAAATGCAGGTATTTCTGGACATTGCATGCTTTTTCGTCAACAAATCTAGACATATGGCTTTAAGGATAATGGAAGGATCAGGGTGGAGCGCTGAGCACACACTTCAGATCTTAATGGATAAATGCCTTGTTGAAGTTCAAGTGGGAAGGAGTTATTGGAATGGATTTGAATCTGAAAGCATTCCTCTTTTGAGAATGCATGACCACATCCGGGATCTCGGTAGAGAAATTGCATATCGTGAATTGAGCAGTCCTGGTCGACTGTGGCGCTCCCAGCATCTTCGTTCTCAGGTTTGTTTCTCCTCGTGAATTTGTAGTACATTTATGCTATTAAAAATTCGTGTTTATATAGGTTGATTGTTGCTTTTCTAACTGGAGTGTGACAAAAATTTAGTTTCGTCCTTAAAATACAGGAAGAAAAGGGATTCGAGAGCATTCTTGCCGGGATGAGCGGTCATAGTTTCAGGTGTCTCAATTCCATTTTTGACCAGTACACCAGTCTCCAATTCAGATATTTTTTAGGAAATGAAAATGACTGTGACGGTACATCAACTTCTTTGTTGTGGCTTGAAATTGATTCAAGTATGTTGGAAAAGCTGGATGAACATGAAAATACCGAAGGAGCATTCATGTCAAGTGTGTCTTCGTCACACACTATTCCTTCATGGATTCCTCTCCAAAGTTTGCAGGTTCTAAAAATTTCTCAAGGTCATTTCCAAAGATTGTGGCGGAGTGATCATCAGGTAATTCGTGCTTCTATTTTAAGGATTAAATCTGGTTAAAGATGTAAAATGTATTCTGAAAGCAGTTGTATAAAAATATTTATATTTGAAAAATAGGTGTTTTAAACAAATCAATTTCAAATTGCAGGTTCCTTTGCAGCTGAAAGACCTGATTCTCGACGGAACTAATTTGGAAGAGTTTCCAAATTCATTGGGAATGTTAAGTTATTTGGAAAATCTAGTCCTTGCAGGAAGGGTAAAATGGAATGGCAGAGAGTGGAATAATTCCATGAGAATTCAGGGAAGATTCTTGTCAGAATCGCTTACAAAACTCGCTAATCTTAAAAGCTTGGAATTGAGGGATTTCACCATAAGTGGGGAATTAAGTTTTAAGAACAGAATGGATTCAACTACTATTGAAACTTCAATGGTCAGGCTTGAAAAAATAGATATAAGGGATGTGAAACATATATCTAAGGTTTCAATTAGTGGAGAGCACCTTGCCAGCCTTAAATTTCTCCATCTTGAATGCATTGAAGGCTTAACTGAAGTGGATTTAGGACTGGATGCAAGGTTAAACATAGAGGGATGCTCTGAGATTGAAGAGTTGCCAAGTTCTGCATGCCCATGCTGCTTGGAGACAATCACCATTGATGGATGTTGGAAGTTGCAGAAGATCAATGGTATTGAAGAGTTGCAAGGATTGAAATATCTACATCTTTCAGCTGGTACTGGAGCTATATTTGGATGCATTGAAATGTGGCAGGTATTATAATTACATTTGTCATTTTGATAGGAGAGCAATTATGTGTTCTTACTGTAATTGTGTTTTGACTGGCGTGTTTAGAAGAAAAGTTGTGATATTTTTGTTATTATAAATTTCTTTTACAATCGACTTACTAATTGTCTTTTTGTCAATGCAGAGATTACCTTCACAGGTTATTAGTTTAGTTTGGGAATCAAATACCGATGCAGAGGGATTTCAAAAAAAATTCAGTGTGTTATCTTCTATTATTGGGCTAGATGGCAACGTTACTGAAATCCCTACCAATCCCAAGGCAGAATTTGTGGTTCCTATGACAGAACAACCCAGTGCAATTATCATATTGATGTTAATTGAAAGCTTGCATAAAGGGAAAGATTGTCGAAAAAGTTTAAAGATTCCTCCTGTAGACACGATGGTGGCCTCTATTGGAGAAGGAGAGTATATTGCTGCAGTTGTAGTCACCGACGAAGAAAAAATAATCAAGATGCAACATGGCATGTCCAGTTGGATTCCGACGGTTTCGAATGGTAGAGTAATAAAAGGTTTTATAGTAACCATCCAGCAAAGCGGCAAATTGAAAACCTTGCCATTACTGCAATATCTTTGTTCTCACTCTCAGGTGTGCTCCTAAATTTGTAATCGATTCATGGTATTAAAACTTATACCTGTTTATAGAAGTAAGAAATTGACACTCATCCCTGAATGCAGGAAGTAATCGGTGTGCAGGACAATTTTAGGTTTAGATATATTTCAGAAAATTTAAAGGTTTGTTATCCTGTCTCTTTTGTAGAATAGATATCCTAGTCTTTGATTTTAAGTCACAAAAGTTAATTATTCATGCATTTTATGATTAGAGCTTCCAGTTCCAACCAAAATGTTTTTCCTCTCATCAAAAAACAAAACAATTCAAACGATTGTAAGAATCCATCAGCTTTCTTGCCCTGGCTGCAGGTTGAGTTTTCATCACAAGTAAAGCTGTGTGGTCTTGAAAATCTTGTACGCGAAGTCATGATCCATTTGGATTCACCATTAACTGGTCCTCCTCGCATTCTACTCCAAAGTTTGAAGAATTTAGTGATTTCTGGCGGGAGTTTCATAAGATTGTGGCCAAGACATGGACGGGTAATATGCTCTTCTTTATTCGAAAATGAATACCTTTTGTTAATGATGCAAAATGCATTCTGTTGTAGTTATTTCGTGACCCTTAATTAAAATTGACACAAATTAAAATCAATTTTCAGGGCGCCTTTCAGCTGAAAGAGCTTGTGCTGGATGGAATAAGGTTGAAAGAGTTTCCAAATTCATTTGAAATGTTAGGCCATTTGGAAAACGTAGCCATTGCAGGAAGGGAATGGGGTAGTTCTATCATAATTAACGGGAGATCCTTTTCTGAGTCACTTGGGAAACTCACTAATCTTAGAAGCTTAGAATTGAGGAATTTGACATTACGTGGGGAATTGAGTTTCCAGGATAGTATGTTGTCAACTACTCTTGGGACTCCGATGGTTGGCCTTGAAAAGATAGATATAAGAAATGTAGAGAATATATCTAAGGTTTCTATTAGTTGCCAGTACTTTTGTAGCCTTAGATCTCTGCGTCTTGAAGATTTGTCAAGTTTAAATGAAGTAGTTTTAGGAAAGTGCCCAAAATCAAAGAGGGAGGGATGTTCTGGACAGCAATGCTGCTCAAAGACAATCATCGTTTATGGTTGTTGGATGTTGCATAAATTCGAATGTACTGAAGAGTTGAAAGGGTATCTACATTATGAAGCTGGATTCGGTGAAATGTGGTGGCAGGTATTACACTTTCGTTTGTCATTTTGTTAGGACTCGTGCTTTTCTGAGAGTCCTGAAGAGACTGCTACGATTATTCTCATTACAATATATTTATAGGACTACCTAACTCATTATTTGCTGAATCAATCAGGAACTACCGTCACGTGTTAGCTGTATAATTTGGGGAAATAATATTTGGAACTTAAGTTGTGGAATGAAGAAAAAATTGGAAGCATCCATCACGTCATCTGTCGATCTGTTTAATGGGTTAGATGTCAGAGTTAGTAAAATTCCTGACGGTCCCGAGGAAGAGTTGGGGAATCCCGTGACAGAAGAAACAAGTGCAGTAGTCATATTTGTGATAGTGAATGGTGGTCGTCAAAAGGACTGGATTGAGTTTTTGGGGGATCCTCCTCGTAAGATAGCAAGTAGGGGAAATGAACATGTTGCTGTTGCTGTTGCTGTTGTAGTTAGGGAGAAGGAAAAAATGAACGAGATGCTGCATTGGATTCGTTTGGTGGTGCGCAGTGGGGTAGATGTGGTTTCTATGGTGACCTTCGGCAACAGAGAGAAAATCCGTGGAGAACCTCTAGACTTTGTGAATCAGTGCTGTAAGTGGTTTCCGTGGAGAACCTCTAGACTTTGGGTATCTGAAAATCCGTGGAGAACCTCTAGACTTTGGGTATCTGAAAATCCGTGGAGAACCTCTAGACTTTGGGTATCCCATATCCTCCTGGTATGGGATGTGGGGGATATGAACATGTTTCTGTTGTTGTTGCTGTTGTAGTTAGGGAGAAGGAAAAAATGAACGAGATGCTGCATTGGATTCGTTTGGCGGTGCGCAGTGGAGTAGATGTGGTTTCTATGGTGACGTTTGGGAAAAGAGAGAAAATCTGTGGAGAACCTCTAGACTTTGGCAATAAGGTTATTCTCCCTTTTATCGAGTAGATATTCTACAGATTCGCTACCATTAAGCCAACTAAAGTGTACTTCAATAATAGATTGAAAAGTTTGTATCTTAGAATCAATGAAACATCTTTTTTAGAAGGTATAATATGTCATTAGTATTTCGTAGGGTTGTTATGGTAGTCATATGTGACAAATATGAGGAGATATTTACATAGCTTAGGAACATTGAATAAAAATCGTAAGTTGAAAAGTTTAAATTTTAGAATGAAAAATATCTTTTATTATTAGTGGATGCGATGTGTTATATTAGTGTTCCATGGATTGTTTAGTAATTTGATCGTAGTTAAAGATTTTTGTGTGATACTTTATACTATATTCTCAAAGTTTATATCTTAAAGTGGGTAACATGTTATTTGACGATCATTTTTAGACAATAGTATTGTTTTAAGGTAGTTTTGGGGACTCTTTAAGTGTATATATCGAGGGTTTGAGATGGACATTGTATTATGCAAATTAAAAGAAGGTTGCTTTGTTTGTAAGATGTTGGATCAAATATATAGAAATACGATGCATTGATGTACTATATGTTTCTTTGAGATCAATATAAGCTTTACTCTATTTGATTGATGGGTTTTTTAATCTAAAAAGATTTCTCTAGTATGTTATTATTCTCATGTTTTATAAGTAATCTTCTATTTTGTATAATATTTTATCAATGTTCGTATTATTATTTATTTATGACTTATTATAAATATTTAGTTAATTATTTAGTTGAATATTATTTTGTAACAATTAACCTTGGATTTCTCGAGCCTTATTTGGGAAGTGACTCGAAAAGAAAAATATATTTCTTTATGTTGTGTGCTTTTTAGTTATCGTTGGAGATTTGGTTTAGTGAAGCCCTGATGTAGAGCTATGCAACCACCAACAAATTTAAGGGTTTCTAACAGCCCAATCCAATCTACACTTGTTTCTAGGACCCTCCTTGATCCTACACCCACTCCTTGGGAACAAGTACTAGATGAGCCCAATAAGGGAACTTCACCCTACACCTCTAGACCACTCTAAACAATGGTGGAGACAATATTTTGGGACTAATACACACTAGGATTCACACTCCAAAAGAATCCTTACAACCCACAACATAAGTTCTTCAAACAAGGTCTACAATCCTTGTAGCCCTGATCACCCAGTTTTTTACCCTTAGTTTGCAAAACTTCTGAATGACTTGGAAAACTTTCCATAGTTCCAAACACCCTTTTGGATTCCCCTAAAGATCCCAAGAGGCCTTGGTCTGACCTTGATCTAGCACCCCCAAACACCTACTAGGTCCACAGGCTTAATTGGCCAGATTAGACTAGGAACACAAAGAAACTATGAGAAGGTGGGTACTCAAAATCCTCCAAACCCCTTGGACATCCTTTAACACATCCTAAATGATCAAAAACAACACTTCAAAGGGTCTCCTTAACCCCGCACTCCGACTATCCCCACTTGGTAACTCTTCTCCTGGCTAAACACATAGAGATGTTTAGCCTAGGGCCGACTTGATGAAAGGCCAAACCAACTCCTCCTACCTCAAGCCTTTGGAATCATTGAAAAGACATCCCTAAATTGCAATCCCTTGAGTTCCATGAGAATCCACTGGTGGAATGGCAAGTTAGGGTCCCATCTATGCCAAACCTCCAAATTTAGGGTTCTTTGGACCAGTCTAGGAACAATGAATGGATCTTTGGTAATACAGTACCAAAAGACCTCAAACCTATTGCATTCGATCACTGATTCGCCCTTCCATTAGCAAGTCATCAAACATCCGTACTGGGTCGTACAAATAGCTATTACAATCAGATTTTCTAGAAAATCAAGGATTTTCTATTCCAATCTTCAAGCCTTCGTACATGCATCATCCCATTGGATGTCTGATCTCATTTTTGGATTTAAAAATCCTCTCCCAATGGTTATAACCACCTTTTGAGGGGTTTTGAACCGATTTACATTTTTAGAGCAATTTTTCAAAAGTTGCCAAGTAGCTTTTGAAAAGTTGTCAAGCCACTTTCAAAAGTTGCATGCAACTTTCAAATGTTACATTGTAACTTTGTCATTCTTGCTCCTAGGCTTCTATTAGACCTTACCAAGGCCTAAATGGATCAAATCCACACACCTAAAGCCTAAAACTAACTTATCCAACCAAAAACAACCTATTCTAGGCATTTGAGACCCTTGGTTCAATTGGGCTTCTTGGTTCATAATTTTACCTAAGAGCCAATTGACCTTACAAATGGTCTTTTATTACAACTCTAGAGATCCACATGGATCCTATCAACTATCTACCCCCTTCTATTATTATTGCCTCCATGGAAGTGCCTTGGGTGCCTTGCACCATACTCCCTAGGCCAATAAAACTCAAGTCTCTTGAGTTGGTAGATCTGGTACCTTGTAACCCAACTCTTCAATTGCTGCTTCTGTCAGCCAAGTAACATCTTCTACTGGTTTCTCTCTCCACTTGATGAGGTATTCATGGTAGGTCTGTCTTTTGGTCTTCTTACCTTCTCTTTTACCAAGGATACATTCAATCTCTGGTGGTTGGGATTTAGGAAGGGTCTTGATGGTGTCATCCTTGGGTAGTGCCTCTCCATTTGTATCCAACATCTTCGGGCCTTTATAGGCATATAGATCTGAGACATTGAATGTATTGGACAATTCAATATCTGGTGGCAAGTCCACCTTGTATGCATTTGTGCCACACTTCTGCAAAATCTTGAATGAGCCTATCTTCCTCATCATAAGTTTACTATGTTTCCCCTTTGGCAATCTCTCTTTTCTGAGATGAATCATCACCATATCTCCTATAGAGAATTGCACATCTCTTCTTTTATTGTCTGCAACGTCCTTGTATTTCTCTGTGGTTCTCTCCAGTCTGCTCTTTACTTCCTTGTGGATGTCTATCATGACTTCTGCAAAGTCACTGGCTTGGGCATTGTTCCTCTCTAGGGACTTGACTTCTCTCAACTCCATAACACCCCTAGGATGTGTGCCATAGACGATTTGGAAGGGACTCTGCCCTATACTCCTGTTCATTGAGTCATTGTAGGTAAACTCTGCTTGGGCAATCACTGAATCCCATGTAGTGCCATAATTCCTTGTTAGACACCTTAATAGGTTCCCAAGGGACCTATTAACAACCTCTGTTTGGCCATCTGACTGGGGATGGTAGGCAGATGAATAAGACAATTTTGTCCCAAGCTTCTTCCAAAGGGTCCTCCAAAAGTGACCAAGGAATTTGGAATCCTTGTTTGATACTGTGGATAAAGGTAATCCATGTAGTCTTATGATCTCCTTGAAGAATATCACTGCTATATGTGAAGCATCATGGATTGTCTTGCAAGGTAGGAAATGGGCCATCTTTGAGAACCTATCCACCACCACACACACATTGTCATATCATTGCTTGGTCCTAGGAAGCCCAAGCACAAAATCCATGCTCTCTAAATCCCATGGTCTATTTGGGATGGGTAAAGGAGTGTAAAGGCCTGCATTAGAACTCCTCCCCTTAGCTCTTTGGCATACCATGAAGCTCTCCACAAACTCCCAAATATCAGTTGGCAACTTGGGCCAATGATAAAACCTTCTTACCAATTCTAAGGTCTTGTCAAGCCCAAAATGGCCTGCCAAACCCCCACAGTGTTTCTCCTTTATAATGTTATCTCTAAGTGATCCCCTAGGGATACACAACTGACTCCCTTTAAAGAGTAACCCCTACTACAACATGAAATCTGAAAATACATTGTGATACTGACATGTCATTGTCTTACACACTTGGTAGGTTTCCTTGAAATCCTCATCATGTTCATACATGTCTCTGATAGAGTAGATTCCCATGCTTTCCAACCTCATCTCCTGAATGGTTAGATTCCTCCTACTGAGGGCATCAACAAGCTTGTTTTCTACCCCTTTCTTGTGCTTTATTGTGAAAGTGTATGATTGGAGGTATTCCATCCACTTTGCATGTCCGTGGTATATCTTTTCTTGCCTATTCAGGAAGCTTAGTGCATGATTATCTGTATATACAACAAATTCTTTAGGCAACAAGTAGTGCCTCCATTTCCTCAAGGACTGCACCATTGCATACATCTCCAAATCATAGGTGGAGTACCTTTTCTTTGCCTCATTTAACTTCTCACTAAAGGAGGCTACAGACTTTCCCTCTTGGCTTAGGACTCCTATGGCCCTATTACTAACATCAGATTCAATTGTGAAGACTTTGCTAAAGTCTGGCAGAACAAGTATGGGTTGTTCTGCAACTTTCCTCTTCAAGAACCCAAAAGCCCTGTCAGCTTCTTGACTCCACACAAAATGACATTTCTTACCTCCTTTAATTGTATCAATTATGGGAGCACTCACACTGCTAAATCCTCTAATAAACTTTCTATAAAAATTTGCTAAGCCATGAAAGCTTTTTACCTCACTTGCAGTCCTTGGAGTTGGCCAATCTAGTATGGCATCCACTTTAGATGGATCCATTTTGAGATTCCCTCTTGAGATGACAAAACCTAGGAATATCAATTCCTCCTGCAAAAAAACACATTTCTCCAAATTGATCCTCAACTTCTCCTATAACAGTCTCTTCAAGACTTGTTCCACATGCCCAAGGTGTTCTCCCTTGCTCCTACTAAAGATGAGAATGTCATCTAGATAGACAACCACAAAGTGGTTGATGAATGGCTTAAGCACCTCATTCATGAGCCTCATGAATGTGCTTGGTGCATTTGAGAGACCAAAGGGCATCACCATCCACTCAAATAGCCCCTCATTGGTCTTGAATGTTGTCTTCCATTCGTCTCCTTCCCTCACTCTTATTTGGTGGTATCCACTCTTCAAGTCCATCTTGGAGTAGAACTTTGCCCCTCCTAGGCAATCCATCAAGTCTTCCATCCTTGGCATGGGAAATATGTATCTTATGGTTATTTTGTTTATAGCATGAGAGTCAGTACATAACCTCCATGTACCCTCCTTCTTTGGGGCTAGCAGGGCTGGCACAAGGACTGATGCTCCTCCTTATGAATCCAATGCTCAAGAGTTCTTCCACTTGCCTTGCTAACTCCTCATTCTAGTCAGGGGTCAACTTGTATACTGCTTTGTTTGGGAGTGTAGATCCTGGTATCAAGTCAAATACAATGACTTACTTATCTGATAGGTGGTAGGGTCTATGTCTTGCTGTCTGCAATCACGCCCTTATATCTCCACAACTATACTTCCTTGGGTTCCACTTTCCTTAGCGGTTCTTCATCTTCCATTATGCACTCCTTTCTCTCTTCCTTGGGTCTCACCACAATGGCATAGCAGGGAGTGTTCTTCACCTTGAGTGTCTTTAAGAACTTCTCCCCAACAACTAACATACTAGCTGCTTGGAGTGTTTCTTTCCCATCATCAGGTAGGGGTCTCATGGTAAATTGTCTTCCCCCTTTGGTGATCTCATAAATGTTTTTTCTTCCATTATTATGTGATTCTACATCATGTACTGCCAAGGCCTTCCTAGCAGTAGATGACAAGCATCCATGTTTGTCACATCACATAGGATGTTGTCTTGGTATTCTCCTATCCGAAACTCCACATACACCTATTCATTCACCAAGGCTTGTTGTTCTTTGTTCAACCAAGACACCTTGTAGGGGTTAGGATGTGTGATGCAGGAGCATCTTGGGTCCTTGGCAATCCTGTGTCATAATTTTTTTTTTGGAGTTTGTCTGTGTTTCTCGGTTCCTTCTTTGACCGAGTTGGTCGGTTTCCTTTGGTTACCGAGTGTGGTCGGTTATCTCCTGGGCAATCAGTTGTTTCATTGGCACTCGACGATGCTTGTCTGTTGCTCAGTCATCCTTGCTTACTAAGTAGTTTCTTTTGTTTTTGTTGTGGCCAAATTGTGCATTTATGTTGGGTCACGAATTTAATGTTGGAATTCATCATTAGGAGGCGTGTGGTCCCAGATCTGACCGTTCCTTCCGTTGATTGTGGATCTGAAGGTCGACTCTGTTCGGTAGACTCTTGTATAAATGTAGTTGTTTGGTTGTAGTTTAGGAGGGAGTTTTTAGTTAGAGATAAGGAGATAGTAGATTGGAGATGATTGGCAGATCCTCGCATGTTTGAGGAGTTCTGTAATTCATTGTAATAGATGGCTCTAACCAGGAGGGCCTTACAACCCAGCATGTATGATTCTATTGATGAAAATTAATGAAAGATCCTGCATTCTCTTTCTCACTGTTGTGTGTTGTTGCTTCTGCGTGTTATTGAGCAGGCTAGATCATTAGGGTGTGCCATTGTTTGGCCCCTCTTGACCCTGCCCTTGCGTCAGGTGGTATCAGAGCGAGGTGAGATCTTGATCTAGTTCTGCAGATCTAGATTTGTAGGTTCCTCTTGGGAAGCCCTAGTTGATTGTTGTGGGGTAGCAGATTGCGATCTAACCTACAATTGCAGAGGGTTGTAAAGATGGTTCATGGGAGGAGAGATGCAGATCTAGGATTGGCAAATATGCTAAGGTAGATTGCTGCTAGATTAGAAGCTGTTGAAACAACTCAAAGAAGAGGCAGACATCTTGAAGCTGTTAGTGATGATGAAGTTGAGGAAGAACAGGCGAATGCATAACTTTCACTTGTTATGGATCAAGGTGAAGAAAGATTTTTGAAGGCTTTGACAAGTCTGAAGTCTACACCACATTTCTATCCTCCTGAGTATGGTGGAAAGCTAGATTCTGATGAATTGGTGGACTGGATCACTGAGATGGAAAAATATTTTGAGTATGAAAACATTCCTGAAGACAAGAAAGTGAAGATTGCAAGCACAAAGTTGAAAAGTCATGCATCCTTATGGTGGGAACATATATAATTGGATAGGAAGAAGAAAGGCAAAGACAAAATCAAGGTATGGAATAAAATGGTGAATAAATTGAAAGGAAAGTTCATACCTTGTGATTATCAAATTAACCTAGTTCGACGAATGCAAAGTTTAAGGCAAAAAGATAGCTCGGTAAAGGAATATACTGAGGAATTCTATAAATTAGATATAAGATTTGGACATGATGAAGATGATGTGGAAAGAATTGGTAGATACCTGAATGGTTTGAGAGTTTCCATACAAGAGGAAATTAGTTTGGTCAAGTTGGAAAACATTGAAGAGGCTTATCAATTTGCATTGAAGGCCGAGGAGAAATTGAACAAAAGACATGAGCAAAGACAAAGAGGTCGAGGTGGTGTTGGTTAAAAATCTCAATTTTTGTTTTTTGCCCCAAAAGACAGGATGTGTTTGAAAAATTTTACAGTCTTTAGGGTTTTCTAGGTCTAAATATCCTAAAAATCAAAAAGCCCTAGTTTAAGTTGTCAGCCTTCTATTTCTCTGTTACTTTTTCGGGTCACTTAAGTGTCAAAATAAGCACGTGCGCTTTTAATTTCCTCTCTTAGTTGCTTAGTCTCCCAGAGAAGTAGGAATATTCCTTCATTTTTAGCGATTTCCCGAAAGCCTTTGTCGCCCTATCTCATGAGCACTTTGGAATATTCCTTATTATCAAATGACTTAGCATTTTCCCTTTTAGTCTCCAAGTCTCAGAATTTTTTCTCAAGATCTAGCAACTACTGTGACAAGTTTTATAAGAAATAGACTATGGTCACGTGGTCTCTAGATGGAAATTACCTTTGGTTAGGTGATCTCAGGATAATTTATTAAAGTGATGTTTCATTCAGCAATTATGATTTTCAGTGGTCGCGTTATCTCCCAAAGGTGGCGGTTATCTCCTACGCAGTTAGTGATCCAGCGATGCGGTTGTCTCCAGGTCTCTAGATGCAACGGTTAAGTGATAAAGGATTATGAGATCCAGCGACAACCGTAGAATGAAGTTTTGGTCAACGACCAGTATTTAATCTCTAGATACAACTTAGAGTTAAGAAATATTTCCGCGACTTAGAGATTGCCTCAGTCACATGCTCTCGGGACTTAACCCCAGTTAAGAAAAATATTGTGAGACTCAACGAACCTCTTTGTCACGTAGTCTCCAGATTTTCCTGGGGTTGAGTTAAGATTAATGTTGTGGTTTAGCCCAACGGTTTATGTTTATTCAGCAATACAACAACTATGTAGTTGTGTGATCTCAAGTTCCTAACGGTTAAGTGAAAAGCCTCCAGCGATCCAGCGACACGGTTATCTCCTGGTCGCTGAATCAAACAGTTAAGTGAGAAAAGCTCTCGTGACTTAATGTGGACCGTAGGATGAAATGAAGAAATAGATCAACGGTGGTCGTGAGATCTCAGAAAGGAAGTTGAAAATTCAGAAAGCTCTAGCGATTAAGAGAATCCATGTTTGTCGCTAGATCTCTAGGTTGGGTGATCGCTGAATGTTTTAAAAGGGTTAATAAAGTTTCTGCAACTATCAGAAAGACTATAGTCACCAAATCTCTAGATAACATAAATTAAGAATTCCTTCCTTCAGTCACCAAATCTCCAGATGATCGGGTCGGGATATCTCACAAAGAAGTTTGAAAAGTCAACCATGTCCCGCGACTTAGAGTTTACCCGTTGTCGCCATATCTCGTAATGAAGATTGAAAATGATTCTAGTCACGTGATCTCGAAAAGAGAAATATTGTACTCGTGACTAAGAAATTGACTATAGTCGGGTGATCTCCAAATGTGAAAAATTAAAGATGGATTAAAGAGGTCGACTATGGTCGCTAAATTTGTAGATCAAAATTTTGTGATTGCCAAATCTCGCAATGATTTCAAAAGGTGGGAAATCTTTCTGCGACTACGAGAAGCCCTCTTAGTCGCTAGGTCTCAGAAACATTTCTAAGGTGCCAATATTATAAAATGATTGCGAGGCTTTTTCTCCAGTCGCCAGGTCTCCAAATATTTGAATTTAAAGTTTTTGAGCTACAGCTAGTATTTTGAAGCCCTGTTCATGCTGAAGTAATGGTGGAAGTGACCTTTTGATAGCTGTAAATGTCAGAAATGGTGGCACATTCAATTCTACAGAATAAAATAGTTAGAGGCTACTCATTTGAAGGTTACAGAGCATATCAAAGAGTACAGAGCGCTGGGTTTACAGAGCTTTCCAAAATTATAGTGTGTCCAGTGATTTTTCTAGAGAATTTTCAAAGTCTCAGTCAGAATGAGTAAGGCAACAACAAGCGGAGCTTCTACCAGCCAAGGGTCCAAAGAGAAAGTAAAGGATAGCTTCTCAGATGAGTTTCTCACCCTTCTACCTGGTTCATCACAGAACAAGAAGGTTAGTGATGATATCTTTGTGGATGATTTAGCTTATTGTAGAGATGCCAGGATGCCTGAAATCACAGGCATGTGTCTTTTTCAGTTATTTCTATAAAAACTGTGATAGTGTTATACCAGTTTCAAACCCTTGGACTTCAGGGTTGGCCAAATTGATTGTCCCGGAGGTCTTTCTAGATGTAGATGCACTTCTTATGCTATCCCAAAGATATGATCCCTTCTCTAAGACAATTAGAAAGGAGGATGGTTCACCCTTGGTAACCCTAGACTGGAACTCTTTCATTAGGGAATTCGAAATTTAGTTTCCAATGGCCACGAAGATTAACTTATAGGCTCAGGCCAATAGATATGTTAGAGAGGCTGCTTTAGTCTCTAAGGAGATAAAGAGCCACATGCCTAAAGAAAATAGAAATTATATTGCACCTATGGCTGGGTCGATTCCATATGCTTACAAAGACCTTAAGTTTTACATGAAATACATTGCGTATGGGATGTGTCAGGTCTTGGGAATTGATGCAGGCCCTGAGAGGATTACCTCTGATATTTTGATGTTAGTGATGGATTCACAGAGTCATCTAGTAAACAGAGGGTATGACTTTATTGGTTATGTGATAAACAAGATGCATGAGGGTTTGCTATCTTTGAAGAACTTTACATCTGGTTCTGCACCTAGATTCATGCATTACTCCTTGTTGATGCACCTCATTGTGTATCACAATTATGATCTTATAAATTTGAATGATCTCAAGCCACAAATGATGTGGAATGGACAACCTAATCTAGTACAGTTCTGGTTAGCAATTTGGAGCCCTTCTTTCCCTAGGTGAGATTTTGGTGCCTTTGAGAACTGGATTGTGTACCCCATTCTCTGGAGTGTGGGAGTTAATTGTACAAGATTATCCACCAAGGTCCTGCAATTGGTGAGACCCCAACAATTTATTGATAAGTGGACCAAGGGTCACAATTGGGGGGATTTTTACTATGAGAAGGGCTATACAATGATTAGGGTTTATGGGTGCCCTAAGCCTTCTCATCTACTTCCATTTTATGTTCCACCAAGAGTTGCATTTCTAGAGTTTATCTGGCAGCTCATGTTGACAAATAAAGAACACTTGGCTCCCCACATGAAAGGGACTCTCACTCCTCGGCACTTTAGAGTGCACTATATTCCAATTGGAAAGGGAGCTTTCAGTAAGGTGAATGATTGGTTAGAGAAATACAAGATGTTTGTAGCTCCACATAGGTATGTAGATACATAAGGTTTCATGGCTGCTACAAGGAGATATTACATGCCTACCATTCCTTTTAATAAGCAACATGAAGAGTATCCTGAGGAGGATGTGATCACAAATATCATTGAAGATGATGAGGTAGAGAAAAGAGTTCAACAATTGGATCAGTTACATAAAATTGAAAGGGAGTTAAAAGGAAAAGGATTGGTATTTGGGGGTTTCTTTCCCACTTTGCCTTACCTCCAGAGACTTGAGCAGATGATGGCTCAATTTGACACATTAGTTGAATCCATGAAGGATCAAAATAATGATGCTAATCAGGGTAAAAAGGCCCACTCTAATTTTGAATGTGAATAAGATAGTGATGGCGGCTACCCAATATATAGCCCACCCCTATGGAGCAGCCATTAATTGAAGAACCTAAAGTAGGAGGTGAGACTGTCAACCTTAGTGAGCTACTTAGCTCAGAGGACACCCCTGAGCCCTTACAAAAGAAGAGGAAGTTAATGGCCAGAGAGCCATCAAAGAAGAAGAAGAAAGACATAGTAAGTGCCCTCTACACAGGGACTAGCTTTCATCACCATAAAATAAGGAAAGCAGTCAGGGAGGCCAAAAGACAACAAAGGTATGAAACTGAGGATGTAGAGTTGCCTCTAGCTTTGGGCCAAGATGAAAGAATAATTGAGTAGGATGCATTCCTGAATGATGATATTTTTGTCAATTTTGACGAATTCAAAAGCTTTTTGATTTGGCACAAGCAACAATAGGTTGCATCTAATGTGCAAATAACTGAGGAGGGTCAAGTGCCTGATGAGGCAGTGAAACAATTAAAAGAGTATGACCCAGAGGCTGAAAGCTTTACTCTAGATGAGGCCAGGAACTTGGTTAGATAGATTGACATGCTACTTGTGCCTGTATGGAGTTTGTATTCTGATTTTATTATAGATCAAATAAAGAGACAAGAAGATGTCACTCTGTCATCAGAGACCCAAGTAGGGGATATAATCAAAGGATTTGGTTATAGCCCAAAGAATCAAGCATTGGCCATGTGGAGTCTTTACCCTAAAGACAAGAAGCCACAAATTTTGAATGTAAAAGAGTAGATGGAAGGTGACAAGATTGTGTGGTCTATCCACAATACTGGGGACCTTGAGATATCTCAGGTCTTGACCCAATTTGCCAAATTGAATGAAGACAAAATAAAATAGATATCTGAGAGGTATGGCTCTCTTTTAAGTGATGACAGTGCCCTTGTAAAGGATAGGGATTTACAGATAATAAAAGTTACAGCATTGGAAAAATAGATAGAGGAACTGCAATTACAAATAATTACTACTCTTGTAGTAGTTCCTACACCTCCTGAGCAGCCTGCATTAACATAAGCACAAGGAATGACATAGGAAGAGGTGGCAGCAGTGTTGAGGAAGATTAATGAGGAGAAGAATGAGGCTATATTACAGGCCCTTTTGAGTATCTTGCAGCATAGAATGAATATAATCAAGGATAAATTTGACCCAATTTTTAATGCTTATGGAAAATTGCCTGAATTGCAAAAGGAGGTCAATAATTATGTGCAAATTTTGAGTGGATTTCATACAGTGTGGTTTGTCAGAGCACCACTTTTTGAAAGATTGATTTTGGCTCAATCTTTGGGGAGTGACATACCAAAGGCAGTTGTAAGAGTTGGTAAGGAGATTGACAGAATTAAAGCCATATTACCAATTTTCAAGGGTAAGGCAAATCTGATTGAGGCTAAGATAGCCATGCTCAACTCCTGTTCCAACAAATTCATCCCCTCAATTTTGAGTACAGATGGAGTCATAAAGAGTCTTGATCAATGGAGATCAGATGCTGATCTTCTATTGTCTAGGAAAGAGGCATTTTTAGGTGAAGATAATAATGTTGATTTAGAAACCTTCAACAAAACCCTAGATGAAGCTATTAAGGAAAAGACATATCTCACCAAATTTGTAACAGATGTCAAGGCAATTATGGATGCCAGGTGGGAGAGACAAAAAGCACAAGTGCAACTTGTCCAAGGCTTTAATTGGCCATCAAATGAACAGGTAACTGCATGGGATGAACTGATAAAGCCCAAAAAAGTTTGATCTGCTGCAGTTGACTTGGACATTCTGGATGAAGATTGAGAAGGACATTTGACACACCTAACACTTGATCTGAGAATATAGGGATGATAAGCTATCATTTAAGAATGGTGTAGGTTAGCCTGAAATGGTGGTCACCATATCTCATTAAACTCAAGGAGCTATCATAAATATTTGCAGTTGAAGGTGTTAGTTTTCAAGCGGCCAAGGATGTACAATAGTCCGAGGAAGTCTTGTCTTTCCATCGCCTAAGGGCTTGTTGTATTTTATTTTTAATTTCTATCTCTTATGCTTTTAGGGTTAGGTTTTTCAACCATCCGAAGCTTTTTGCATTCCCATTAATAAGAGAATTCTAGGGTGGTTGAAAAGGGATGTATATATAGAGTTGAAGACTCATTTTTTGAGGTTGTTCGGAAAGATAATATAAAGTTGGAACATAATTGCTTTGAAGCAGATTTTCAAGTTTTGTGTCTGATCTTTTGAGTAATGGAATTGTGAATGTAATTGGCAAGTTGATTATAAATAAAAATACACTGCAACTTCTGCCATATATTGTTGTTGTCTCTTTGCTTTTATATTGTACTCTTGTATGTTTTACATGTTAGGCATTTAAAATATACTAGTTGTAAAGCAACTTGCTTGACTGATTTATGAGTTTCTTTCAAGGAAAGAATTAAAAGTTCTCATATTTCATCTTGAAGAGTAAATATATTTGTATGGATTTTTTGATGATAACAGTGTTTGGTAAATAGAATAGTTTGTAAGGCAATCTATTTGGATTTGTAGTTGGTATGTAAGGCATACTGTTGTATTTCTTTTACAATTTACTTGTTGATCTGCATTTTGATTTTGTTTCGCATTAGATAAGTCATTGGTTTGGTGTTTGTTTCTTATAATTTTATCTTTCATAGATCTTAGAAGAGAAACTGAAAATTTTACATCATTTACCAGTACATTTTCATTTCATGTTTATTGCACATAATAGATTGGACTCTTCCTAAGGCTTACAATCCATATTTCTTGATTCCTTGAAGAGAGAATCATCTAGGTTGTCCCTCCTTAAAAGGAAGAAGGATGAGAATCCTTAAATCACTGATCTTTGCTTTATTTACAATCATGTTTTTCCTGGTTAAACTTTGCATTAAATTGATCATGGTCATATGCAGAATATTCTATAGATTGATGCATTAGAAGGGTTAATAGCAGATCAGTGTCCACTCACATAAGAACTATATAATCAGTTATCATTAAAAGGTAATTCCTACCTGAGTATGTGGAGCTCAAAAATGAAGGAGGATCTTATCCAATCCTCAGTAATTAGGTCTTTCTCTTTTTAGAATTAGTCTCAAAGAACATAAATTCAACTATCAGTTTGATCCTACAAGAAAAATCCCTAACAAATTGGGGACTCTACTGGGGAATAATATAGCAAAGAAGAATCTAATATCTCCTAAGGACTATTGGACTACTTTCTCCAAACCCCAAAAGGAAATTGGGTGGCGACTCTAACCAAATCTCTGAACCAATGTTTTGAATAAAAGGAATTCCTTTTTTATAATGACTCATAGAAGTACAAGATCTTGGAGAAAGGAACATCCAGAAGAAAATTTAGAAGGAGAACTCCCGGCTCCATCAAGACAAGGTCATATGAGGAAGGAAATAATTAGTAATGACATGTCTTTTACATGGAGGCAAAAAGGGAATACAAGGATGGAGGAGCCTGTTTAGATAAATCAAGAAGGAAATACTTCTGAATACAAGGAAGCAATTGATTTGGGTTTGAATTAGTATGAAGATTATTACTCACCTTCTGAAAAGGATGGAAGGAGAGCACAACCTCATAGGAGAGGAATCCCTGGGAATAACAAAAGATCTAGAAGCCAAAATAGGAGTAAGAAAGACTTTGTTCCTTCTTTTCCCCATGATTCCCCCTTACAGGGCCACCAAATACCTAATGACCACCAAGAGGAGGTCCCTACCCAAGAATCCTTGTCTGAAACAACCCTTCCTGATTCTGAGGAAATTTTTGAAGAAGTTTTTGAATTGGAGAGGAAAATCCAAGAGCAAATTCAAATAAGACAAAAAAGAGAAAAAGAAAAGGAGGAAAAGATTAGACATGCTATGATCAGAGCAGAACAATTGAAGAAGCAATTATTGGACTTTGAAGCCATAAATCATGTTCCTATAACTGAACAAATAGAGGACCCACCTATTGTCCAAAAAATTTATGAGATAAAAAATCCTAGGGACAAAGGTAAGCAAAAGGCTGTAGGGATCTCAATAAATGAACCAAATCCTGCAAACAAGTCCCTAGATCAAGCAACAAGATTAGATGCTGATTTGGAAAAGGCAAAAAGGGAACAAGAATTGTTGGCCAAAGAGTTAGAAAAAGTAGACCTAGAAGCAACTACAGTAGAAATAAAAAGAAAGATTGACTTCCTTAAGCAATCTACTAGACCCACCAATACGCTTTCCACTTCTTTAGCACAGGGTGCAAATGTGTTGAACACTGCTAGAACTTTACGTATGCCCAAGACTTCTACTATTTAAAATGTTCAAACATCCACCTCTTTAGGTGCTAGCCCCTCTCAAGTAGGGTCAATACATGAGAGACATAAACAATTGGTTTTTAATGGGATTCCTGGTTACCCAAATCCCATCCCTGATGAAATTAGGAAAAAGCTTCCAAAATTCACTAGAAGCAATGCAGTTACTTGTGAAGAACATTTGAAAAGCTTCATTGATGTAATAGATGACTACAACATTGATCCTGATGATGCGATCATGAAGCTTTTTGTTCAGTCTCTGGCCGAGGATGCTAGAGACTAGTTTAGAAATTTGCCTCATGCTAGCATATGCTCATGGGAATAGTTCAAACATTTTTTCAAAGAACAATATGGTGATAAAACCAATGAAGGTTTCATGCTTAATGAATTCAACAACATCAAGAAAAATCCAAATGAGGGTGTTGTTGAGTTTAATGTCAGATTTCAGAAGGCAATGCATAAATTGTTGCAAGTTATTAGACTAGATGACAAGATTTGTTTGGTTACTTACCTAAATGATTTTGATTAAAAAATGGAGTATCTTTTGAGAGATAAGAACCCTAGAAATCTTGCAGAAGCTTATAAACTGGCTATTAATATAGAAAGCAATAAAAGAATATCAAGGAAGTTGGGAAGGAGGGAGGATTATAAGCCTTCAATCTCAAATAGAAAGGAGTCAAGGAAATCTAACACAAAACCAAAAGATGATGATAGTTTGAAGCAAATTTTGAAAGCAATAAAAGATTTGAAGCCTAGTGAGGCAAGAAATAGTAGAGTGCAGGGAACTGATAGGCCATCCTTCAATAACTTTAACAAGTTACCAAGAATGCAGAACTATCCCTACAACACTCAGTGGAAAGATGGGAAGCCAGTGCCCCCTGAAAGAAAAGATAAACCAATTGATAGGACCCCAAACCCCTTGCATAGAAATGTAGTAAATATGAGTGATGATGTTCCTTGGTGTATTGTTTGTCAATCACCTCATGACCCCTATCACTAAGCAATTGCTCAAAGTGTTTCTGCAGATGAGGAGAAAGATAATAACAATGAAGAGTCTTATGATGATCAAGGATGTGGTATGACCTCTTCATACATATATGATGAAAGGGATTCCACTAAGAAGATGAAGGCCAAGATGTTGGTAGTTCCCAAGTTAGAAGTGAGATTTTTTATCAGCAAGTGTTTTTTGATGAAGAAGACAGTCACTTGGATGTAGTCCAGTGCAACACTTTAAGAAATGATGAACCATTAGTGTTGAGAAGACCTTCTGATGAAGAAATTGCACAAATCACAGTAGACATGGTCACCCAAGCCAAGAGTAACTACAATTTGAGAAATAGGGTGGTGGGTGATTCAAGTCAAAATTCATCCGACATATTTATCAAAAGGTCAGACAAAGATGCAAAATAAACTCAAGACAAAAATAAGGTTGCAGATATTGTTAGCAAGACTAAAATCAAGAAGAATGTAACATTTGCTCCCCCTAATGTGACTTACAAAGTGAAGCAAAAACCTCTCTAGGAGACTATTGTTTCTACCCAAAAGGAGATCAAAACCATGAACAAGGATCAACATGGCCTTATAGAACATGAAGAAAATAAGGAGGCTACTATCATTAAGCAAGATGTAGTTGACCCCAAGTATGTCCCAGTTGACATGGGAAAACCGTTATCACAAATTATTGTCATAGTCCCCTTATTAGAAATGATGAGAATAGAAGAGCATAAAGACAAAGCTTTGAGTTGGGTGAAAGGAGTTCTTCCTTTTGATGCCCAAAACTCCACCAAGACTAGTAGAATGACTACTACAACAAATGACTCAATAGAGAACCAGTGTGGGGAGATTATCTCTGAGATCCCTCAGATTTATTTGGATACTAATGTTGTAAATACTGTGACAGGAGCTGTTGATCCTTTCTTTCTATCCCTAATAGTAAATGGAAAGTTAAGAAATTGTATGATCGATTCAGGAGCATCCAATACTATTATGCCTGCAAAAATAGATACACCTCATGGAAGATACACCTCATGGAAGATGCCAGGCTATGGATTCAAGAGAGGTCCCTATTATTGGTACTATAAAGGCATTTCCTTACAGATTGGCAGCCTTCCCTGACAAGTTGTTAACAATGAGTGTTCTGGTGGTTGATATCCCACCTCATTATGGAATGTTACTATCAAGGAAATGGAGTGCTTCAATGGGAGGTAGTATCTAGTGTGATTTATCCTTTGCAACTTTCAATATTGGTGGTGAAAATGTGAAAGCATCTAGAGAAGGCAAAACCCCACACATGATAGAGCTAAATAATATGGATGAGTTGAATTGTTGTGTGGATGTTGATATGGAGAATTTTAGAGTGGAAAAGGCCCTTTCAAAAAAGGAAGATTCAGATCTATTGACTCAGGAACTGAAGGAACAACAAGACGGACTGTGGCAGATGTATTTTGATGGAGCATGCTCAAAAGAAGGCTCAGGAGCTGGAGTTCTATTCATATCTCCATCAAGTACCACTTTTAAGTATTCATTCTCATTGAATTTTCAATGCACAAATAATACTGTTGAATATGAGGCATTGTCATTGGGATTGAATATTGCTATCAAACATGGTATAAAAATTTTAAAGGTTTTTGGTGATTCTGAGCTTGTGGTGGCACAAGTTCGATCTAAATATGTTGTTAAAAATAATAGATTAAAATTGTATAAACATGTAATCTGGGATCAAATTGAAATGTTTGATGCTTTTAGTATTTGTTGGGTAGAAAGATCCAAGAACATAATGGCTGATTTTTTGGCCAATGTTGCTTTGAAAAGAGATGATTCAACTTTGTATGGAGTTTCAATAGTTGAAATAAAAAGTAGGCCAGTTGTTGCAGACAACATTTACAATTGGTAGGTCTTTGAGGATGATCATGACATCTTGAAATTTATTCAATGCCTTGACATATATGAAGATCAGCTTATAGATTGCAACACATTGGTTGAGGAAATTGAGGGTAAGGACATGGTCATGGGAAATGAAATAATCCAATTGAATTCAAATAGTATCCCTAAGGGCCTAACTGAGTTAAAAGCATTGTATAGTAGTCAAAATGATTATATGTCAAAAACAAGTAGTGCTAAGGCAGAAGATTTGGAAGAAGTAAATTTGGGATCACATAATGCACCTCAAATGGTTTATATTGGGAAAGGATTGGCCCCTTAATTGAGATATAATTTGATAAAATTGTTAAGGAAGCATAAGCATGTGTTTGCATGGTCCTATGATGACCTAAAAGCTTATAGAGAAGACCTTTTTCAACATGAGATCCCACTAAAGAAAGATGTCAAACCATTTAGACAGAAGCAAAGACCCATTAACCCACTATTGGCTCCTAAAATGTAGCAAGAGCTAGTCAAGTTGAGTGATGTAGGAATAATCCAACCTATAAGGCATTCAACTTGGGTATCTAACTTAGTCCCAGTCAGAAAGAAAAATGGTGATATTAGATTGTGTGTGGATTTTAGGAATCTGAATGTTGCATCATTAAAAGAAAACTATTCACTGCCCAACATTGAGGCAATGTTGCATTAAGTCACTGGATGTGAATTATTGTCTATGATGGATGGTTTCTCTGGGTATAACCAGGTGTTAGTAAAAGAGTCTGAGCAATTCAAAATGGCATTCACCACACCTTGGGTAACCTATGTTTATGTCAGAATGCCTTTTGGTCTCAGAAATGTTGGAGCAACTTTTCAAAGGGCCATGGATGTTGCTTTCAAAGAATATATAGACTTGTTTATGGTGGTGTACCAGGATGACCTAACTGCTTATTCTAAATGGGTTGTTGATCATTGCTCACATCTAGAAAAGATTTTTGTCAAAGCTCTAGAATATGGTGTGTCTCTCAAATCCAAAGAAGTGTAACTTTGTAGTCAAAGAAGGAAAGTTGCTAGGGCACATTGTATCAAAAGAAGGAATAATAATTGATCCAGAGAGAGTTGAAGCTATCAAGAGGGTTACAACACCCAAAAACCTCAAAGGGGTGCAATCCTTTTTAGGAAAAATCAATTTTGTTAGGAGATTCATTGCAAATTTTTCTGAAATTGTCAAACCCATAGTGAAGTTGATAAAGAAGGATGTCAAGTTTCAATGGACTATAGAAGCTCAAGGTGCATTTGATAAAATTAAAGAGGTAGTTCAACAAGAACCTGTGCCTAGGTCTCCTGATTATACCAAGCCCTTTTCACTTTTCTCTTTTGCATCATTTCACACTATTGCTGCTGTATTATTACAAAAGAATAATGAAGGTTTTGAGCATCTGATTGCATTTTTTAGTAAATCTTTACAGGCTGCTGAACTGAATTATGAGATGATGGAAAAGAAGGCATATGCATTGGTAAAAGCAGTAAAATCTTTTAGACCTTATCTATTTTGTGCTAAGGTAGTGGCATATGTCCCACATGCAGCAGTAAAAGATGTCCTTACTCAGTCTGAAGTTACTGGTAAAAGGTGCAAGTGGATCACCAGGATTCAAGAATTCAATTTAGAAATCCATATCACTAAGCTGGTAAGAGGACAAGGCCTAGAAAAGTTAATGAATAAAGAAAATATGGATTTAGTCCAGGTTAACAATGAAGGAATTTTAGATATGACAATAACAAGTATTGAGTTGCAACCATACTATGCTGACATTGTATATTTCATTAAAAATGCTAGATGCCCGGAATATATGATAGATAATCAAAAGAGATCCCTAAAATTGCAAGCTCAGAAGTATACATTAGTACAAGGGGACTTGTATTGGAAAAATAGAGATGGGATCTTGCTGTTTTGCCTTGATATGAGTCAAGCAGAGAAAGTTTTGAGTGAAATGCATGCTGGTGTTTGTGGAGGGCATTATTCAGTGAAGACCACTGCCCATAAGATTTTAAGGGCTGGCTATTTTTGGCCTACTTTGTTTAAGGATTCTTTCCAATTTGTTAAGAAGTGTGAGGCTTGCCAGAAATTTGCTTCTAAATTAAAATACTCAGGAGCACTATTGTTAAACCCAATAACTGCTAAGGCACCATTTTCTATGTGGGGAATGGATTTTATAGGTGAGTTTGCTGAGAAATCTAGTGGAGGACATAGTTAGCTACTTGTTGCTACCGACTATTTCACAAAATGGATAGAGGCCATTCCCACAAAGAAGGCAACAAGTAAAGTAGTGTGTGATTTATTACTTGACAATATCTTGACTAGATTTGGTGTCCCCATGAAATTAATTACAGATAATGCAATGTGTTTTAGATCAGATGAATTCAAGGAGTTTTGTAAAGATAATGGAATCATGACATCTTATTCATCTCCTTATCATCCTCAAGCAAATGGACAGGCTGAATCTAGCAACAAAAGTATCCTAACAATTTTGAAGAAAACACTTGAGAAAAATAAGAGAGCTTGGCATTCAAAGTTGAAGTTAGCCCTGTGGGCAGATAGGATTACAGTGAAGAAGGCCACTGGTAAGTCTCCCTTTGAGCTTGTATATGGTCTGCAGTCAAGGTTGCCTATAAACAATCTGATTCCAATTTACAAGTTTATTCAAGATGAGGAATTGGATGTCTCAGAGCCAATGCAGGATAGGATCATGCAATTGATTGAATTAGATGAAATGAGAAGGGAAAGTCAAAAGAGAAACATTAAGTTGCAACAGAAGATGAAGTACTTGTTTGACAAGAGAGAAACTACCAGAAAATTCAAACCAGATGACTTGGTACTTCAATGGAATGTGAGAGTAGAAGATAAAGGGAAACACAAAAATTTTGAATCATTGTGGCTTGGTCCCTTTGTGATTCATGAAAGTTTTGGGAAATATTCTTACTTGTTGAAGAATATGGATGATAAAGTTTTTGAGTTGCTAGTGCATGGGCAATTCTTGAAACCCTTCTTCAACTAAGTTTTTGATTTTCATGCATGTGTAAATCCTTTGTAAATTTTGTATAGGTTTGTTTCCTTTTAGGTTGTGTGTTTCTACCTATTCTAGGTTAGTGCAATTTTTGGTTTGCGTCCTAGAGATATGTGGTTCTTGTTCAAACTTGCATTTTAACATCCTCAGATAGAATCACTGTTGGTTAAAAATCTCAATTTTTTTTTTTGCCCCAAAAGACAGGATGTGTTTGAAAAATTTTACAGTCTTTAGGGTTTTATAGGTCTAAATATCCTGAAAATCAAAAAGCCCTAGTTTAAGTTGTCAGCCTTCTATTTCTCTATTACTTTTTCGGGTCACTTAAGCATCGAAATAAGCATGTGCCCTTTTAATTTCCTCTCTTAGTCGCTTACTCTCCTAGAGAAGTAGGAATATTCCTTCATTTTTAGCGATTTCCTGAAAGCCTTTGTCACCCGATCTCATGAGCACTTTGGAATATTCCTTATTATCAAATGACTTAGCATTTTCCCTTTTAGTCTCGAAGTCACAAAATGTTTTCTCGAGATCTAGCGACTACTGTGACAAGTTTTATAAGAAATAGACTATGGTTGCATGGTCTCTAGATGGAAATTACCTTTGGTTGGGTGATCTCAAGATAATTTATTAAAGTGATGTTTCATTTAGCGATTATGATTTTTAGTGGTCGCGTTATCTCCCAAAGGTGGTGGTTACCTCCTGCGCGGTTAGTGATCTAGCAACACGATTGTCTCTAGGTCTCCAAATGCAGCAATTAAGTGATAAAGGATTATGAGATCCAGCGACAACCGTAGAATGAAGTTTTGATCAACGGCTAGTATTTAATCTCTAGATATAACTCAGAGTTAATAAATGTTTCCGTGACTTAGAGATTGCCTCAGTCGCATGCTCTTGGGACTTAACCCCAGTTAAGAAAAAGATTGTGAGACTCAACGAACCTCTTTGTCACGTAGTCTCCAAATTTTCCCAGGGTTGAGTTAAGATTAATATTGTGGTTTAGCCTGACGGTTATATGTTTAATTAGTGATATAATGACTATGTAGTCATGTGATCTCAAGTTCCTAACGGTTAATTGAAAAGCCTCCAGCAATCCAGCGACACGGTTATCTCCTATTCACTGAATCAAACAGTTAAGTGAGAAAAGCTCTCGCGAATTAATGTGGACCATAGGATGAAATGAAGAAATAGATCAACGACGGTCGTCAGATCTCAGAAAGGAAGTTGAAAAGTTAGAAAGCTATAGCAATTAAGAGATTCCATCTTTGTCACTAGATCTCTAGGTCGGGTGATCGTTGAATGTTTTAAAAGGGTTAATAAAATTGTCGCGACTATGAGAAAGACTATAGTCGCTAAATCTCTAGATAACATAAATTAAGAATTCCTTCCTTCAGTCACCAAATCTCCAGATGATCGGGTCGGGATATCTCACAAAGAAGTTTGAAAAGTCAACCAAGCCCGCGACTTAGAGTTTTCTTGTTGTCGCCAAATCTTGTAATGAAGATTGAAAATGATTCTAGTCGCGTGATCTTGAAAAGAGAAATATTGTACTTGCGACTAAGAAATTGACTATAGACGGTTGATCTCCAAATGTGAAAAATTAAAGATGGAATAAAGAGGTCGACTATGGTCGCTGAATCTGTAGATCAAAATTTTGTGATCACCAAATCTCGCAATGATTTCAAAAGGTGGGAAATCTTTTTGCGACTACGAGAAGCCCTCTTAGTCGCCAGGTCTCAGAAACATTTCTAAGGTGCCAATATTATAAAATGATTACGAGGCTTTTTCTCCAGTCACTAGGTCTCTAAATATTTGAATTTAAATTTTTTGAGCTAAGGCTAGTATTTTGAAGCCTTGTCCATGCCGAAGTAATGGTGGAAGTGACCTTTTGATAGCTGTAAATGTCAGAAATGGTGGTGCATTCAATTCTACAGAATAAAATAGTTAGAGGCTACTCATTTGAAGGTTACAGAGCATATCGAAGAGTACAGAACACTAGGTTTTCAGAGCTTTCTAGAATTACAGTGTGTCCAGTGATTTTTGCAGAGAATTTTCAGAGTCTCAGTCAGAATGAGTCAGGCAACAACAAGCAAAGCTTCTACCAACCGGGGGTCCAAAGAGAAAGTAAAGGATAGCTTCTCAGATGAGTTTCTCACCCTTCTACCTAGTTCATCATAGAACAAGAAGGTTAGTGATGATATCTTTGTGGATGGTTTAGCTTATTGTAGAGCTGCCAGGATGCCTAAAATCACAGGCATGTGTCTTTTCAGTTATTTCTATAAAAATCATGATAGTGTTATACTAGTTTCAAACCCTTGGACTTCAGAGTTGGCCAAATTGATTGTCCAAGAGGCCTTTCTAGATGTAGATGCACTTCTTATGCTATCCCAAAGATATGATCCCTTGTCTAAGACAATTAGAAAGGAGGATGGTTCACCCTTGGTAACCCTAGACTGAAACTCTTTCACGAGGGCATTCAAAATTCAGTTTCCAATGGCCACAGAGATTAACTTACAGGCTCAGGCCAATAGATATGTTAGAGAGGCTACTTTAGTCTCTAAGGAGATAAAGAGCCACATGCCTAAAGAAAATAGAAATTATATTGCACCTATGGCTGGGTCGACTCCATATGCTTACAAGGACCTTAAGTTTTACATGAAATACATTGCGTATGGGATGTGCTAGGTCTTGGGAATTGATGTAGGACCTGAGAGGATTACCTCTGATATTTTGATGTTAGTGATGGATTCAGAGAGCCATCTGGTAAATAGAGGGTATGACTTTATTGGTTATGTGATAAACAAGATGCATGAGGGTTTGTTGTCTTTGAAGAACTTCACATCTGGTTCTGCACCCAGATTCATGCATTACTCCTTGCTAATGCACATCATTGTGTATCACAATTATGATCTTATAAATTTGAATGATCTCAAGCCATAAATGATGTGGAATGGACAGCATAATCTAGTATAGTTCTGGTTAGCAATTTGGAGCCCTTCTTTCCCTAGGCAAGATTTTGGTGCCTTTGAGAATTGGATTGTGTACCCCATTCTCTGGAGTTTAGGAGTTAATTGTACAAGATTATCCACCAAGGTCTTGCAATTGGTGAGACCCCAACAATTTATTGATAAGTGGACCAAGGGTCACAATTGGGGGGATTTTTACTATGAGAAGGGCTTTACAATGATTAGGGTTTATGGGTGCCCTCAGCCTCCTCATCTACTTCCATTTTATGTTCCACCAAGAGTTGCATTTCTAGAGTTTATCTAGTAGCTCATGTTGACAGATAAAGAACACTTGTCTCCCCATATGAAAGGGACTCTCACTCCTCGACACTTCAGAGTGAACTATATTACAATTGGAAAGGGAGCTTTCAGTAAGGTGAATGATTGATTAGAGAAATACAAGATGTTTGTAGCTCCACATAGGTATGTAGATACATAAGGTTTCATGGCTGCTACAAGGAGATATTACATGCCTACCATTCCTTTTAATAAGAAACATGAAGACTATCCTGAGGAGGATGTGATCATAAACATAATTGAAGATGATGAGGTAGAGAAAAGAGTTCAACAATTGGATCAGTTACATAAAATTGAAAGGGAGTTAAAAGGAAAAGGATTGGTATTCGAGGGTTTCTTTCCCACTTTGCCTTACCTCCAGAGACTTGAGCAGATGATGGCTCAATTTGACACATTAGATGAATCCATGAAGGATGAAATTGATGATGCTAATCAAGGTAAAAAGGCCCACTCTGATTCTGAATGTGAAGAAGATAGTGGTGGAGGCTACCCAATATATAGCCCATCCCCTATGGAGCAACCATTAATTGAAGAACCTAAAGTAGGAGGTGAGACTGTCAACCTTAGTGAGCTGCTTAGCTCAGAGGACACCCTCGAGCCCTTACAAAAGAAGAGGAAGTTAATGGTTGGAGAGCCATCAAAGAAGAAGAAGAAAGATAAAGTAAGTGCCCTCTACATAGGGACTAGCTTTCATCACCATGAAATAAGGAAAGCAGTCAGAGAGGCCAAAAGCCAACAAAGGTATGAAACTGAGGATGTAGAGTTGCCTCTGGCTTTGGGCCAAGATGAAAGAATAATTGAGTAGGGTGCATTCCTGAATGATGATAATTTTGTCAATTCTGACGAATTCAAAAGCTTTTTGATTTGGCACAAGCAACAACAAGTTGCATCTAATGTGCAAATAACTGAGGAGGGTCAAGTGCCTGATGAGGCAGTGCAACAATTAAGAGAGTATGACCCAGAGGCTGAAAGCTTTACTCTAGATGAGGCCAGGAAATTGGTTAGATAGACTAACATGCTACTTTTCCTAGATGGAGTTTGTATTCTGATTTTATTATAGATCAAATAAAGAGGCAGGAAGATGTCACTTTGTCATCAAAGACCCAAGTAGGGGATATAATCAAAGGATTTGGTTATAGCCCAAAGAATCAAGCATTGGCCATGTGGAGTCTTTACCCTAAAGACAAGAAGCCACAAATTTTGAATGTAAAAGAGCAGATGGAAGGTGACAAGATTGTGTGGTCTATCCACAATACTGGGGACCTTGAGATATCTCAGGTCTTGACCCAATTTGCCAAATTGAATGAAGACAGAAAAAAAATAGATATCTAAGAGGTATGGCTCTCTTTTGAGTGATTACAGTGCCCTTGTAAAGGATAGGGATTGACAGATAATATAAGTTATAGCATTGGAAAAATAGACAGAGGAACTGAAATTACAAATAATTAATACTCCTGTAGTAGTTCCTGCACCTCCTGAGCAGCTTGCATTAATAGAAGCACAAGGAATGATAGACGAAGAGGTGGCATTAGAGTTGAGGAAGATTAATGGGGAGAAGAATGAGGCTATATTATAGGCCCTTTTGAGTATCTTGCAACAGAGAATGAATATAATCAAGGATAAATTTGACCTAGTTTTTAATGCTTATGGTAAATTGCCTGAATTGCAAAAGGAGGTCAATAATTATGTGCAAATTTTGAGTGGATTTCATACAGTGTCGTCTGTTAGAGCACCACTTTTTGAAAGATTGATTTTGGCTCAATCTTTGGGGAGTGACATACTAGAGGCAGTTGTAAGAGTTGGCGAGGAGATTGACAGAATTAAAGCTATATTACCACTTTTCAAGGGTAAGGCAAATCTGATTCAGGCTAAGATAGCCATGCTCAGCTCCTATTCCAATAAATTCATCCCCTCAATTTTAAGTATAGATGGAGTCATAAAGAGTCTTGATCAATGGAGATCAGATGCTGATCTTCTATTGCCTAGGAAAGAGGCATTTTTAGGTGAAGATAATAATGTTGATTTAGAAAGCTTCAACAAAACCCTAGATGAAGCTATTAAGGCAGAGATAGATCTCACCAAATTTGTAGTAGATGTCAAGGCAATTAAGGATGCCAGGTGGGAGAGACAAAAAGCACAAGTGCAACTTGTCTAAGACTTTAATTGGCCGTCAAATGAACAAGTAACTACACGGGATGAATTGACAAAGCCCAAAAAAGTTAGATCTACCACAGTCGACTTGGACATTCTGGATGAAGATTGAGAAGGACATTTGACACACCTAACTTTTGATCTGAGAATACAGGGATGATAAGCTATCATTTAAGAATGGTGTAGGTTAGCCTGAAATGGCGGTCACCATATCTCATTAAACTTAAGGAGCTATCATAAATATTTGTAGTTGAAGGTGTCATTTTTCAAAAGGCCAAGGATGTACAATAGTCCGAGGAAGTCTTGTCTTTCCACCACCTAAGGGCTTGTTGTATTTTATTTTGAATTTCTATGTCTTATGCTTTTAGTGTTAGGTTTTTCAACCATCCAAAGCTTGTTGCATTCCCATTAATAAGGGAATTCTAGGGTGGTTGAAAAGGGATGTATATATAGAGTTGAAGACTCATTTTTTTAAGGTTGGTCAGAAAGATAATAGAAAGTTGGAACATAATTACTTTGAAGCAGATTTCCAAGTTGTGTCTAATCTTCTGAGTAATGGAATTGTGAATGTAATTGGCAAGTTGATTATAAATAAAAATACATTGCAACTTCTACCATATATTGTTGTTGTCTCTTTCCTTTTATATTGTACTCTTGTATGTTTTACATGTTAGGCATTTAAAATATACCAGTTGTAAAGCAACTTGCTTGACTGATTTATGAGTTTCTTTCAAGGAAAGAATTAAAAGTTCTCATATTTCATCTTGAAGAGTAAATATATTTGTATGGATTTTTTGATGATAACAGTGTTTGGTAAATAGAATAGTTTGTAAGGCAATCTATTTGGATTTGTAGTTGGTATGTAAGGCATACTGTTGTATTTCTTTTACAATTTACTTGTTGATCTACATTTTGATTTTGTTTCGCATTAGATAAGTCATTGGTTTGGTGTTTGTTTCTTATAGTTTTATCTTTCATAGATCTTAGAAGAGAAACTGAAAATTTTACATCATTTACCAGTACATTTTCATTTCATGTTTATTGCACATAATAGATTGGACTCTTCCTAAGGCTTACAATCCATATTTCTTGATTCCTTGAAGAGAGAATCATCTAGGTTGTCCCTCCTTAAAAGGAAGAAGGATGAGAATCCTTAAATCACTGATCTTTGCTTTATTTACAATCATGTTTTGCCTGGTTAAACTTTGCATTAAATTGATCATGGTCATATGCAGAATATTCTATAGATTGATGCATTAGAAGGGTTAATAGCAGATCAGTGTCCACTCACATAAGAACTATATAATCAGTTATCATTAAAAGGTAATTCCTGCCTGAGTATGTGGAGCTAAAAAACAAAGGAGGATCTTATCCAATCCTCGATAATTAGGTCTTTCTCTTTTTAGAATCAGTCTCAAAGAACATAAATTCAACTATCAGTTTGATCCTACAAGAAAAATCCCTAACAGGTGGTAGATTCCCTAGAGGAAGAGGTAGATCTAATGGTGAAAATGGTAGATTTGAACCAGAAAAGACAAATATGGACAAAGGCAAGACTGAGTGGAAAGGTGAAAATTCATATAGAGGTAGAGGTAGTAACTACCGAGGTGGTTATAGTAGAGGAAGTTTTTGAGGAACTTGTTACAATTGTGGAGAAGAAGGACATAGATCTTTTGAATGTACACATGCTAGTAAGAAGGCTGGTAGCAGTAGAAATGTTTTGGTTCAAGAAGAGTCACCGAATGAACCTAAGAAAGAAAATAACTTGATGGTAAGGAGAGCACTGTGGAATGAAAGAAAAAAGGAAGATCCAGTAAGGAAAAGTTTCTTCAAGACCAGATGTAGAGTTTCTGATAAAGTTTGGAAGGTAATCATTGACAGTGGTAGCTCGGAGAATCTGGCATCTGAAGAGATGGTCACAAAGTTACAGTTGGAAAGGTTGGCACATTCGAAGCCCTATCAAATTTCATGGATCAAAGATGAGCATACACTCCTGGTAAGTGAACAATGTTATGTGAATTTGAAGATTGGAAAGTACTATGATAAGGTGTTATGTGATATCATGCCTATGGATTGTTGTCATATTTTGTTGGGTAGACTTTGGCAATATGATAGACATGCTATATATGATGGAAGATTGCATAAGTATACTATTGTGGCTGATGGAAGAAAAAAAATCTTGTTACCATTGATGGAAGAACCTGTTAGTAATGTTTGCACATCTGTGAAAGTTTGTTTGATGGAGGGAAGAAATTTTGTTAACTCTTTGAAGAAGAATGATGTATGTTTTGTTGTGATTCCTAACAAACTGAGTAAGAAAATAGAGAATAGTGTCCCCGAGGAGATTGATAAGTTACTCACTGAGTACAGTAATATCATTTTTGATAATGTACCTGATGGTTTTCCACCGAAAAGAAGCATTGATCATTGCATGGATCTAATCCCTGGAGCTAGTTTACCAAACAAGGCACCTCATTGATTAACACCTACCGAGAATCAGGAATTGAACCAACAGATTCAAGAGTTGCTGGAGAAAGGTTTGATCAGAGAGAGTTTGAGTCCTTGTGCAGTACCTACTATATTGGCATCGAAAAAGAATGGATAATGGAGAATGTGTACTGATTCCAAAGCAATCAATAATATAACAGTGAAGTATAGGTTTCCTATAACAAGAATGGATGATATAATGGATAGTTTGACTGGAGCAAAGTATTTTACCAAAATTGATTTGAAAAGTGGGTATCATCATATCAGAATCAGAGAAGGTGATGAATGGAAGACTTCTTTCAAGACAAAAGAAGGTTTGTATGAGTGGTTGGTTATGCCATTTGGTTTAACTAATGCACCAAGTACTTTTATGAGGCTGATGAATGAAGTTTTGAAGAAATTCTTGGGTAAGTTTGTGATTGTATATCTTGATGACATTCTGATATTCAGTAAGACCAGAGAAGAACATTTGTTGCATGTTAGACAAGTTTTGCAAAGATTGAAAGAGGAAAAGTTGTTGATAAATCTAAAAAAGTGTTCATTCATGAAAGAAGAGATTGTGTATTTGGGATTTATGATCTCAGCTAATGGTTTGAAGATGGATCTTGAAAAGGTTGAAGTTATTTTGAATTGGCCTAGACCTATGAATGCTAGTGAGGTAATATCATTTCATGGTTTGGCAAGTTTTTACCAAAAGTTCATAAGGAATTTCAGTTCAATTTGTAATCCTATGACTGAGACTATGAGAGGAGATAAAATGGAATTCAAGTGGACACATGGAGTTGACAAAATTTTTGAGACTCTGAAGCAGAAGGTTGTTGAATTACCTATTTTGGCATTACCTGATTTCAGTAAGGTATTTCAAGTGGAATGTGATGCAAGTGGAAGTGCAATTGGAGCTGTTTTGAGTCAAAAAGGTAAACCTGTTGCTTTCTTTAGTGAAAATTTGAATGATACTAGACGAAAATATTCTGTATATGATCAAGAATTCGATGCTATTGTTCAAGCACTGAAGAAATGGAGACATTATTTGATACCGAGTGAATTTGTGTTGTATATTGATCATAAGGCTTTACAATATTTGGGTAGTCATAATAAGTTGAATCAGAGACATATGAAATGGGTTGAGTATTTATAGAGTTACACATTTGTGATAAAGCATAAGAGTGGAGTCACTAACTGAGTTGCTGATCCACTGAGTAGAAGAAGATCTTTGATGACCGAGATGAAAATTGAAGTTATTGGTTTTGATGAGATGAGAGATTCTTATGAGTTTGACCCTAATTTTTCTGAGCCATGGAGAAAGTGCAGAGCACCTATTCAAGATTAACAAGACACTAAATGGGATGAATATTTTATTTAGGAAGGTATGTTGTTTAAAGGTATTTAGTTGTGTATACCGAAAGGAGTAATGAGAAATAATTTGATAAAGGAGAAGCATAGTAGTGGTTTGGCTGGACATTTTGGTATTGATAAAACATGGAATTCGCTTAAGGAGTACTATTGGCCGCAGTTGTATAAAGATGTTCATAAATTTGTGAAAAGTTGTAGAATTTGTCAAGTTGCAAAAGGAGTAAGTCAGAATACTGGATTGTATGTACCGATTGTTGTACTTGAGAAACCTTGGATTGACATCAGTATGGATTTTGTTCTTGGCTTACCGAAGACAGTAAGAGGTAATGATTCTATATTTGTTGTTGTGGATAGATTTTCTAAGATGGCACATTTTATACCTTATAGAAAGACATCAGATGCAATACATGTAGCAGATCTTTTCTTTAAGGAAATTGTTAGATTGCATGGATTACTGAGAAGTATTATCTCTGACCGAGATAGTAAATTTGTTGGATACTTTTGGAAAACCCTTTGGAAGAAATTTGGCACTGAGTTGAAATATAGTTCTACATTTCACCCACAAACTGATGGACATACTGAAGTTGTGAATAAAAGTTTGGGAAATCTTTTGAGATGTTTAGTTGGAGACACACCGAGTAATTGGGATTCTGTGTTGGCACAAGCAGATTTTGCATACAATAATTCAGTGAATAGGAGTACTGGAAATACACCATTTGAGATTGTGAATGACACATAGCCGAGAGGTATATCTGATTTGAGAGACATTGCTAATGAAAATAAGAGAAGTGCTGAAGGAGTGAAATTTTCTTAGTACATGAAGACATTGCATGAAGATGTGAAGCTGAAGTTGGAAGAGAGTAATCAAAAATACAAAGATAGAGCTGATAGATCAAGGAGACATAAAACTTTTGATGTTGGTGATGAAGTGATGGCTCATTTGAAGAAAGGTCGATTTCCTATTGGAACATATGGGAAGCTGAAGATGAAGAAGTTTGGACCTTGCAAGATTTTGAGGAAATTTGATAGTGGAAATGCATATGAGATTTAGTTACCTGATGACATGGACATATCACCGATTTTCAACATTGTTGATTTGTATGAGTATCATGAACCTAATGAAGAAGTGACAGTATCGACAGAGTATCCTAAGAAGCAGAATGAAGAAGTTGAGTAGATCCTGAAGAAAAGAGTTGGCAAGAGTACAAGAGGAAAAAATATATGGAATATTTGGTAAAATGGAAGAATAGACTAATGGAAGACAATTCATGGGTTTCACAGTCTGAGTTGGATGCAACTCAGTCATACCTAACAAATGATTCAAAGAATCATTTCAAAATAACCCCAAGTGTCTGATGTAGGAGCATCTTGGGTCCTTGGCAATCTTGTGTCACCAAAAACATTTTGGAGTTTGTCTATGTTGCTCAGTTCCTTCTTTGACCAAGTTGGTCAATTTCCTTTGGTTACCAAGTGTGGTCAGTTATCTCCTGGGTGGTTAGTTGTTTCACTGGCACTCGATGATGCTTGTCTATTGCTCAGTCATCCTTTCTTACCAAGTAGTTTCTATTGTTTCTGTTGTGGCCGACTTGTGCATTTATGTTGGGTCACAGATTTAATGCTGGAATCCATCATTGGGAGGTGTGTGGTCCCAAATCTGACCGTTCCTTCTGTTGATTGTGGATCTGAAGGCTGACTCAGTTCGGTAGACTCATGTATAAATGTAGTTGTTTGGTTGTAGTTTAGGAGGGAGTTTTTAGTTAGAGATAAGGAGATAGTATATTGGAGGTGATTGGCAGATCCTTGCATGTTTGAGGACTTTTGTAATTCATTATAATATCTGGCCCTAACTAGGAGGGCCTTACAGCCCGACATGTATGATTCTATTTGATGAAAATTAATAAAAGATCCTGCATTCACTCTCTCATTGTTGTGTGTTGTTGCTTCCACGTGTTGTTGAGGAGGCTGGATCATTAGGGTGTTTCATTGTTTGGCCCCTCTTGAACTTTCCCTTGCATCAATGTGGTATCTTTTTAAAACCAAGTTTATTAACCATATAAATTGATGCTAAGTTATCAGTTGAGCCTGAATCTACTATCACCTTGCAGACTTTACCTTTCACCTTGCAACTGGTCTGGAACAAGGTCTTCCTTTGTGGAAGTTCCTTGGTTGGAAGGTTCTTCAATAGGGTCCTATTGAACATGAGGAACTCTCCTTGCTTTGGATCTACATTCCCTCTTTGTCCTTGTACACTTTGTGTGTCATTTTCTTGTGCTAGGTGCACTCTCATATCTTCTCCTTGATGGTTGTTCTCTTGTTAGTCAGGGCACCTTGAGGCTTGGTGTCCTACCTAGTTGCAATTGAAGCATCTTTCGGTAAATACCCCTGAAGTCCTTCCTCCCGACCTTCTACTACTACTTATTCTCCCCCTATAGCCTCCTCTAGGACTGGCATCTCCTTCTTGGCTTTCTTGGTTGCTAGATTCCCCTTGGAATCTATTGAATGATCCCCTTCCATTAATCTTCCTTTGCCCTAGTTATTGGTTCATCTCCCTTAACCTTGGGAGTCACTTTTCCTCTTTTGTCTCTCCTCAATATTATGCGCCATTTGGAAACATGAGTGTACTGACTTGGGATTGAACAAAGTTAGTTCATCTTGGATGGAATACTTGAGACCATTCAAGTATCTAGCCAACTTCTGCTTCTCACTCTCAGTTACCTTGGCCCTTAGAGTGAGTTTTTGAAACTCCTCTATATATGCACCTACATCCAAGTCCTTCTGCCTTAGGCTCTACAACTTCTTATGCATGGTGACTTCATAATCCTTCGGTATGAATTGTCTCTATATTTTAGACTTCATTCACCTCCATGTGGATTTTTGGCTCTTTCCCTCATCTATCCTTTCACTCAAAAGGAAGTTCCACTACCTGAGGGTAGGGCCCTTCATCTTGGATTTTTCCAACTTGACTTTTTGGTTCTTAGACACACTCTCACAATCAAAATGATTGTCCATAGTCTCTATCCAATCAACACAATATTTAGGATTCAGTTTTCCATAAAAGGTAGGCACATCTTCTTAGGTGTCTCTTCTTCCCACCTTCTCAAGGGCCTCTAAAAAGATCCTTTGATCTGCACCTATCTCTGCCCTATTAGTCTAGGGTCCCTCTCTTTGTTTCTCATCCTCTCCTCCTTCATCAGAGTCCTCATGGGTTTCCCTACCCATCTTTCCTTTCAACTTGTCCATCTCCCTTTTCAGGGTTCTATTCTCTTCTCTGATGGCTCTAACTTTTGCCATTTTCTCCTTGACTAGTTTGGCCAACTCTACATTGGTGATTCTTAAAGGAATCTCCCTCTCCCCTTCTTCATTTTTTGACATCTTGTCTTCACTCCTATTGTCCAATCAGGATGTTTGTGTCTTTGATACCACTTGATGTAGAGCTATGCAACCACCAAAAAATCTAAGGGTTTCTAACACCCCAATCCAATCTACACATGTTTCTAGGACCCTCCTTGATCCTACACCCACTCCTTGGGAACAAGTACTAGATGATCCCAATAAGGGAACTTCACCCTACACCTCTAAAACACTCTCAAAAATGGTGGAGACAATATTTTGAGACTAATACTCACTAGGATTCACACTCCAAAAGAATCCTTACAACCCACAACACAAGTTCTTGAAACAAGGTCTACAATCCTTGTAGCCCTGATCACTTAGTTTTTGACCCTTAGTTTACAAAACTCCTGAATGACTTGGAAAAATTTACACAGTTCCAAACACTCTTTTGGATTCCCCTAAAGATCCCAAGAGCCCTTGGTTTGACCCTAATCCAGCACCCCTAAATACCTATTAGGTCCATAGGCCTAATTGGCCAGATTAGACTAGGGACACAAAGAAACTATGATAAGGTAGGTACTTAGAATCCTACAAACCCCTTGGACATCCTTAACACATCCTAAATGATCAAAAACAACACTTCAAAGGGTCTCCTTAACCCCACACTCTGACTGTCCCCACTTGGCAACTCTTCTCCTAGCTAAACACATAGAGGTGTTTAGCCTAGGGCCAACTTGATGAAAGGCCATACCAACTCCTCCTACCTCGAGCCTCTGGAATCATTGAAAATACATCCCTAACTTTCATTCCCTTGAGTTCCATGAGAATCGACTGGTGTAATGGCAAGTTAGGGTCCCATCTATGCCAAACCCTCAAATTCAGGGTTATTCAGACTACTCCAGGAACAATGAATGGATCTTTGGTAATACATCACCAAAAGACCTCAAACCTATTGCGTTCGATCACTGATTCACCCTTCCAAAAAAAACACACATTAGTAAGTCATCAAACATCTATATTGGGTCATACAAATCACTATTACAGTAAGATTTTCTAGAAATTCAAGGATTTTCTATTGCAATCTTCAAGCCTCTGTACATGCATCATCCCACTGGATGTCTGATCTCATTTTTGGATTTAAAAATCCTCTTCCAACTGTTATAACCACCTTTTGAGGGGGTTTAAACCAATTTACATTTTTAGAGAAACTTTTGAAAAGTTGTCAAGCAACTTTTGAAAAGTTGTTGAGCAACTTTTGAAAAGTTGTTGAGCAACTTTCAAAAGTTGCATGCAACTTTCAAATGTTGCATTGCAACTTTGTCATTCTTGCTCATAGGCTTCTATTAGACCTTACCAAGGCCTAAATGGATAAAATCCACCCAGCTAAATCCTAAAACTAACTTATCCAACCAAAAACAACCTATTCTAGGCATTTGAGACCCTTGGTTCAATTGGGCTTCTTGGTTCATAATTTCACCTAAGAGCCAATTAACCTTACAAATGGTCTTTTATTACAACTCTAGAGATCCACATGGATCCTATCAACTATCTACCCCCTTCTATTATTATTGCCTCCATGGACGTGCCTTGGGTACCCTGCACCAAACCCGTACTTGTGTTGTAAAAATTGTAGCAAGCACATTTCAAATTGACATAAAAAAGTTAAATTATGATTTTTGGAAGATAAAATAGAGGACCTTTAGAGGAGCAAGAAATGGAATGCAATAATTAAAAAAATAAAAAACTATATTATTAAAAGAAAATATTAGAATAAACATATGAATTTACTATTATGTTATACTTTTCTAATTCTCCCCTTTTGTTAATGTTTTTGAAGAAGCAACTATATGTAACTTGTAAAAAAAAGAATAAGTGATATTTATCAAACAAAAAAATATGAAATAAAATTTATTTAAAAGAAAAATTATACCACTATGCATGAAGCATGGGTCAATGAGTTTGACTAAAAAAACTACACAGTTGAATCTTGATAGCAATATCACAATTTGACTTGTGGAAAATATCTCCTACTTATCAGAAAAATTATATTCATTAAATAATGGATGGAGACTATCGTAATTTTAAAAAAATAAAAATAAATAAATAAGGAATCAATTAGGATCAATTAAAACTAAATCAAACACATAGGATAGATGTATTATTTTTTTTAATTGTTCCCTAAATCATGACAAAATCTAATTGTTGTAATTAGTGGTGATGTTATAGAGCTTTAAATGGATGTTATTGTTATTGCATTATCAAATAAAGATTTATGAAGAAAATCCATGGATGAAGGTGCTAAAGATGCATTATATATTCAAGATAAACTTAATAAAAATATGGTAAGGCTAATTAGGAAAATATCTCAACCTAAAGGTAGATCTATATTTTTGGTACGAGAAAAGTAAATTGTTAAAAACTATGAAAACCTTATCACATAAAGGAATATAGAATTAAGTAAACAATAAGAATGGTTATTCCTTTGTTGAAATAAATTTAAAAGATGATATTAGTGGTGTAGGAATTTTAAATATCTTCAAATTACTAACAACAATTCATGGTTGATTTATTCAGGTGTCTCGTCATAAGGAACAATACTCAACATACAAGAAATATAATGGTAGTGTGGTGTTTCTTAGTGACAAATTCTCATAAGATTATTGGTCATGGAAATAGAAATTTGTTGTTTGATGGTAGAAGAGTGGAAAATCTTTTTATGTATTGTTTGTTTTAAGGCTTAGTAGGAATCTTATTTCTATTTCTCATAAGAATGATATTGGATTGCATGCTACATCTAGTAGAACTAGTTGTAGGTTGGCTAAAGGGAACTTGGTGTTAGTTAAGGGTATATAGTGTGAAAATTTCTTTACGTCAGAAGAATCTTCTTTGATGTAGTTTAGGTAGGGAACCCACTAATAGATAACCCTACCTAGAAATCACTCGAAACAACACATCACGTGTTAAGTGAAAGTAACAAATAATATTTTTTATTAATTCAAAATAATCTACCTTCACAAGTTATTGTTAGAGTAATAAGTTGTTTTGTTTATTAATTAAATTATATTGATTTAATTATTAAGTCACTTATTATCTCTTTCTTTACTTAAGATAAACTTTACGTATATTGTTGGCAATTTGGCTGAGTCAGATATCAAGATGTTGTCAATATGACAACATATAATCTACATGAAGACCGCATATGATAGAGAGAAAGTATGACAGAGTGCAAAGCAAAATTGTCTAAGTATGTGCAGTATTTTCCCAGTGTACCTAGGAGACAGTTTTGATTGGCGATATCAATTGGAGCAAGTTCAGTGCTTGCGCACTTGAACATAGATACTATGATGACTATTGAAGACTCACCTAAGAGTGCAGTTTGTACGGCATGTATAGAAGAAGTTATGGCAGTTTTACCAAAGACAGTGTTAAGTCGACAGGACAGGATATGAAGACAAAATTGGTAAAGAGTTAAGGGATTATTTTGTTTATCAAAATAATGTCTTAATAATATAAAGGGATGACATCCTAAATGTTAAACCTTGGGTAAATATGTATTTTTTGTAAAGCTTTATGTTATGTAAAGTCGACTGTAAAAGTTATTATTCCTAATAACTTGTATAAATGTAAGGCATATGGAATGCGAAAATGTATGCAAGTGTAATGATATAGCGAAAGATATTGATGCAAAGTTGTGAAAGACAAGCAAGCAGTATAAGGTTATGTACCTTACCCTTTTGTAATCAATAATCATTGCACATTACTTGTTTGGGTAGTGGGCTCATCTTGTAATAATTTGTAATCACTACTACCAACTCTTAGCAGGGTTGAGGCTTTTAACAAGGCCTATAGTCTCTTAATCAGGATTGAGACACTATATTCATGTAACAGGTTCCTAATAGGGTCAACATCCTTAACAAGATACTTTTGATTAGTGGATATTTGTGGGTACCATCCCCACTGGGGTTTTCCCTTGGCTAAGGTTTCCTCGAGAACAAATAATGTGTTATGAGTTCATTTGCTTTATTGATATGCATGTTATTTAGTTTACTATGTTATGAATGTATTAAGATAATCTGTTATATTCATAATTGGGTGAAAAAAAAAGTTTGTAGAATACTGATTAAGCCCCCCTCTCAGTATTCCTGATGCAGTGCAAGGTAGGAGAATCCCCGATGGAGATGTCCTAGCCCCCAGAAAATAACCACACAATAGAATATAATAACAATACAAAGATTTAGAACCACACAATGCCAAAACTCATTATGGAATTATCATATTTTCATCCAACATGCCCGGCTATAAGGCCTTCCGGGTTATGGCCAAATACAATGCAATTCCAATAGAAAATCCACAAGATCTCGCAAGATCCAAACCAAACCCTAGCTAGCGCAGGTTCACACACTGGTAGGAACCCCCAAGGAAGATCTAAACTTGTGCTCACAAGCCCACCAAGCAATCTCCTTATTTCCCAAGCCGCAGCTACTAGCTCTCCTCAAAAATCGCTCCACCACCACCTCCTCTTCTCCCAGGTGGATGAATGATTGCCTAAAGACTTCCCCCACAACCTCTACTTATACCAATCTAAGCCACAGGTCAGCCTTGAACATAAATTAAATACAAATACTGAAATTAAATGCCACAAGTCGGCCAACAACAACAATTAAATTCCCAAAATTGATGTCTTAGTAAAATCATGATATCTCCTAGCTCCAGATGAATTAGAACTCGTGCTTCAAATCGTAGGTATAAATATAGGCCCTCTTCAATCCCTAAAATTTTTAGCCTCTAACTCTTTGTGAAAAATTACTTATACGACCTAAAATAGGCACCAAATTCCTAAGCAAGGCCTAGCTCCCCTAGGCCATGCTGAGCAACCAAGACCATGCCAAGTTCCATTAAATACATCAAAACCAATTACCCAAGACCCAAGTGGGTTTATAAAACTCTACCAAACCCCTCACATATGAAAATAATTCCACACAACTCCATGAAATCTCCCAAACATGCAAGATAGCCAACTACCCTAGGATGCTCCTGCATCAAACTCCCTAGGTGCGAAAAGAAGTATGCCTCATACTTTGATGCCAGATGAAATATTTGAAACCATCTTCATCTTCACCAAAGGCTTCCATTCCAATAGGGACAATATAACCAACATGCAAATCATCCAAATCCACATCCATTTGTCAACCACTAGAATCTCAACCATCCAATCAACATGCTCACTCCCAGCAACAAACTGAACATAGTGCCTCACCAATATTCTCTGTAGCGGATCACTACCAACAACAACAATATCCTCAAACATGAAATCCATGTCACCAAAATGTAAGCTCAAATCCACAATAGGAGAAACATGTAAATCCTCAACCATGTCAACCACCAACAAGTTCACATCAGGAACATACAGATCTGTAGTATCATGTAGATCCTCAACCACATCAACAACTAGTGAATCCACACCAGCAACATCCATATCAACAACATCCATATCACCAACATATGGATCATCACCCTTATCAAACTGATTATCCATGACCAAGTGCTCCACAATTTCCATGTCAGACTCAACCAACTGATCATGAAAACCAACCTTAATCATAGCATCAACAAGGTTAGGAAGCTCCATAGAAACATCCACAAGTTTCTCCGTAGGTTCCACATCAACCTCCACACATTGATCAACAAAACCAACTTCCATCTCGACCTTGCTATGCCCTCTTCTCTCTCGAACAAGTCTTCTAACCAACCAGACAACTCACTTCCTGATCGGTAGACTCTAGCTCCACGGTTCAAGATCTCTCGAACTCTCTTATGAAATTTATCCAGAGATGGATCACTCTCGACCATCCTTTCCTTAACTTGATTAGTCAATCTAGCTTCCAATCGAGCAAAAGTCTTTGAAATATTCTTCTCCACTACATCATGGAGTTTTGGAATCATCTCAGGGTCCAATCTCCTTAGAGCCATCTTCCAAGATCTTTGCAAACCCTCTGTAGAAAATCACCAACTAGATCCAACCTTCAACTAGGTCCTAGTGAAAACTACCTCACATTCGGTGCTCTATCCACACACTCAGGAACAACCTTCACTCTGAAAAACTCCACCCAAGGTCTTGGTGTAAACTGCCTCACATTCGGCGCTCTGTCCACACACTCAAGAACAACTATGCTCTGATACCACTTGATGCAGTGCAAGGTAGGAGAATCCCTGATGGAGATGTCCTAGCCCCCAGCAAATAACCACACAATAGAATATAATAACAATACAAAAATTTAGAACCACACAATGCCAAAACTCATTATAGAATTATCATATTTTCATCCAACATGCCCGGCTACAAGGCCTTCCAGGTTACGGCCAAATACAATACAATTCCAATAGAAACTCCACAAGATCTCGCAAGATCCAAACCAAACCCTAGCTAGCCCAGGTTCACACACTAGTAGGAACCCCCAAGGAAGATCTAAACTTGTGCTCGCAAGCCCACCAAGCAATCTCCTTGTTTCCCAAGCCGCAGCTACTAGCTCTCCTCAAAACTCACTCCACCACCACCTCCTCTTCTCCCAGGTGGATGAATGATTGCCTAAAGACTTCCCCCACAACCTCTACTTATACCAATCTAAGCCACAAGTCGGCCTTGAACATAAATTAAATACAAATACTGAAATTAAATGCCACAAGTCAGCCAACAACAATAATTAAATTCCCAAAATTGATGTCTTAGTAAAATCATGATATCTCCTAGCTCCAAATGAATTATAACTTGTGCATCAAACCATAGGTAGAAATATAAGCCCTCTTCAATCCTTGAAATTTTTAGCCTCTAACTCTTTGTGGAAAATTACTTATACGACCTGAAATAGGCACCAAATTCCTAAGCAAGGCCAAGGTCCCCTAGGCCATGCTGAGCAACCAAGACCATGCCAAGTTCCATTAAATACATCAAAACCAATTACCCAAGACCCAAGTGGGTTTATCCAACTCTACCAAACCCCTCACATATGAAAATAAGTCCACACAACTCCATCAAATCTCCCAAACATTCAGGATAGCCAACTACCCTGGGATGCTCCTGCATCAATTCCCTATTTCTAACAATTGGTATCAGAGCTTAGTTACTCAGAAAAGAATTATTTAGAGAAATCCTAGTAGCTTGAGTAAGATCTCTATGGATATGGATCAGCTATAGAAGAATCTTGAAGAAGCTCTTGAACATTTTGATTTACTTATTGAGGAAAGAGATAATCTAAAAGGAAAATATGATGATGCAAAGAACCTCATTGAAAAGCTGAAGAATAAGCTGGAGGAATTAAAATCACAAAAAGAATCTACAATTCAAGTTGAAGATTGTGATGATAATCTGGAAAAAGAAAATGAGATCCTTAAACATGAACTAAAGATAGTAAATCTGAAGTTGAGTTTGAAAGATGGAAATAGCAAGAATGAAGCAAACCTGAAATCTGAAATCCGAGAAAGAAGATCTGAAATCTAAACTTTGTAAAGTGACATCTGAACTTGAGAAAACCAAATTGTAGTATGCTGAACTTGAAAAGTACAACACTATTTTGAAAGGTGAATTGACTCAGTCTAAGCAACAACTTGAGAAACTATATTCTACTAGTGAGAAGATTGATGAACAAATGTCTTATCAAAAGCCATTCTATGATAAAACTGGTCTTGGATTTAACTCATCTAAAGTGAGTGAAGAAAGAAAGGAACCATATCTGAAAGTTTCTAAAAACATAGAAGAAAAGAAATCTGATGAAGTTGACAAATCTAAAGATACACCTAAACAAGAAGAATCACCTAAAGGTATGTAGAGAGAATTTAAAGGTAGATGTTTTGCATGTAATACTTTTGGTCATATGAAGAAAGATTGTACATGTAAGAAATTTAAACCTCTTAATGGTTATTGTTATAATTGTCACGGTTTTGGACATAGAGCTATTGAATGTAGAAAGCCTAAATTTAATGAGAATAATAATAGTGGTAGAATGTTTAGAAATACTAACCATGTAGATAAGAAACCTACTGAAGATATGAACAAAAGAAATGTAGTGGTATGTTATAGATGCAACAAGGTTGGACATATTAGCAGGAATTGCAGATCACAAATCAACCAAACTGGACCGAGATATGGAAACAATGGAGTAGTTTGTTAGATATGAAACAAATTTGGTCATACAGCAAGGTTTTTCTAGATGAATAACATGAGAAACCTTAACCCTAGAAGTCATGCGAGGAGAAATGAAAATGCAAGCAACAATCATGGAGGTTGCTGTAGTAATTCAGAAGAAGTGAAGTTTATTAAAGCCATAGATCAAGGAGACACATTTAGCACTGAAGGTAATCAGAAAGGTGAAGTATCTAATGGTAAGAGTGAATCTCTACCTAACCCATCTCAAAGTACTTAATTCATGAAAAATGCAGTAGAATAGGAACTTAGGATAGTGTAGAAGTTAGTATAGGATGAATTTAATCTTGGGTAGTTGATGCAAGGCAGTATATGATGTAGTCATACTATGGTTAAGAGCACATAAGATAATATGATGTTATGCAAGATCGCAAGAAGTTTTAAGTTTTGTAGGTAAGCAAGAACAACTTTTTGGAAAAAAGCGGCAAAAGAATTGAATGTGATGTCAAAATCTAATGAGATTGAAAGGTTAAAAGGTTATGATCGATATTGTTTGATCATTAAAGTGAATACAAGTGTTAAGGAGATCAAAGGAGTAGTGATTGAAGTAATTTGCAAGGATTTGGTGAAGGAATTTTGTATCGGATCTACGCAAACCCTAAATCATAGAATTGAGGTATTTTACTAAGCAAATCTATCTATCAGTTAGAGAATTTGTAGAAGATATGGATGTTTCATTGTCAATGTAAGAGATAAGATCAGACCTAAGACTAAAAGGGAACTAGTAGAACCCTTGGAAGAAGACCCTAAATTGGCTTTATCATCCATACCAGATGGAGTTCTACATTTAGAGAATGTTAGAAGCTATTTGGGATGTAAACTTGAAACCCTCAGTGATAGTGATTTTACTAAGGGATATGAGAAACTTTACAATCAGGATATGTCATTGAGAGCAGGGTTTGAACATTTGAAGGATAATGAAATCATAAGGTACTCTTTATATTATGAATTTGATGATGAAGAATGCACTAAGATAATTCTGAGAAAAATACATAATGGAAAGTTTTGGTTAGATGAAATAGTGATAGACATTACAACAGACCTAATTCATGAAGTAACTAGTTTGTCTAAATCTAGAGTCATTCTATTTAATGAAAAGAATGTGAAGAAAACTGTATTAGACAACACTAAATCATCTTACAATGGTAGAGGTATAGTGATTAGCAAGATACAAAAGGGTGATGTTAGGTATTTGTGCAAGATCCTTATAGCTAAATTTTGTGCTAATTCAAGAGAAGATGACATGGCAACTAGAATGATTCATGCAGCCTATTTGATGTGTGTTGACAAGATACAAGTAGACATGTGTGAAATCTTGAGAATTCAATTGTTTGAGAACTTGGAGAAGATAAGAAGACTAAGAACTCCCAGTTTAGATTCTTATCATTGATCACTTATATGTTCTTTCATTTTTTAAGAAGATTTCCATTTACAATTGGTGATGATTGGAATGATGGCAAGACCACAATGGAAAGGCTAAACACAATATTCAGGAGACATCTTATTGACAAGGTCAATGAGAGTGCAGTTTTAGTAATTAAAACATTTCAGAATTTGATGAAAAAAAGATCAAGAATCCTTCAGTCAATTGTTGAAAAGTATAAGAATGAGATATGTTTTATGGTTGACACTGACTTTACATTTATTGAAGTAGTTGAACCTAGAGTAGAGTTCATAGACCCTCTTGGCTATGAAATTTTTGAAATTGAAGTAGAAGAATATGTGAACAGATTGCTTAAGAGCAAGTTGGATATACACAACAATAGATTTGGGACTTTTGAGGAGAACTTCAACTCTACAAAATCTATTCAAGAAGAGAAACAATCAAACAAAAGAGTAGAAAGTACAATTAAGAAAATTCTGAAGGACACATGAATGACAAAACATGAGTTGATAATTGCAAAGAATACAACATCAACAATTAGAGACATTGGAAAAAAGGAAGTTTTGTCTGTTCCACCCCTATCAACGATTGGAACTAGAAATTTGATGCATAAAGTGAAAGTAGAGCAAGAAGAACAAGAAGTTAGGAAATCTACAAGATCATCTTCAACTCCACCAGGGAAAAGAGTGAAAGAAATAGCTACTGGACCAAGTAAGAGACAGAAGATAATAGTGCCACTAGTACAAAGGAAAATAGCAAACATAAAAGATGATGAAGATATTCAAGTGAAAAAGAAGACATGGAAACCAAAGATTGAGAAGGTAAATGAACAAATTATTCATGATGGAGATTTTTCTAAGATGAAAAAGTACTATGATCTTTATAACTATTCAGAAAGATTGAATTTGGAGAATTTAGTTGTGAGACATATGATTCTAGCAGATAAGAAGTTTGACTCAATTCAAGGTAAGTTACCTGATGATTTGTTTGAGAATCTAGTTAACAGGAAAAAGAGAGAAATTGAAGAAGACAATAAAATCAGAGAAAATCTTGTGAGAAAATTATGTGATGTCAGAGATGAAGATCACTTTAAAGAAATAATAAAAGAACTTGGAACCCATCTGAGAACAAAGAAAAGAACCATTCAGATAATGGGAGGAAACTATGAAGAGATAAACAAAGAAACAGAGCAAGCAATAATAAAGGTAATGGCATATAGTGTTGAAAAACACTCTAGTGTAGCAGAGCTAGTAGAACAGGCAGAAGAAGTTGAGCATCAGAAGAGTCCCTCTCCACCATCAATTAACATTGAAGATGAGTCAATGCATGTGGAAGGAACTAAGATCACATTGGACAGTGATGATAATCCTTTTCAAAATCTTGAAAACATTGTTGACAATTCGGCCCTAGAAGAACATGACAGATCTATTGTAGAAGGAAAGAAAGAATCAAGGAAAGAGGAAGAAAAGAAAACAAAGAATCAAGAAAAAACATAAATTCAAGGACAGAAAGAAGTCCCTAACAAAGAAGAAATCAGTCTTACACTTGAGATTGCAAAGAAATCACAAATTGGATCAATATTTGAAAGTTTTGGGAAAGAAGTTGATGATGATGATCAAATGGAATTGATCACATCCCTGAAAAAAATAATTGGAAAGAATAAGAAGGTGAAAATCCTTGAAGGATCTTTGCTGGAAATAACAGGGAAGTTACAAAGTGTTGTGACTAACCAATAGCAGAACCACACCCACTAGAAAGAGCTAAGAAAGTTATGAATGCATTTGATAATGAGTTCACTAACTTATCAGATATGGCTAAAGTGAAGGTTCAGGCAGCCTATGAGGCCAAAATGTTTCATGATATAAGTCAGAATATCAGAAATGATATTAACAATCTGGATGTTTGTATAAAAGACTTGAGAAGAAATTTGGACAGTGGTAAAACTTTGTATATTCAGTGTACAAACTCTGAAAACCATGTATCTGAAGTAGTTGAGAAGATTAAGGCTAAAGAAGTAGAAATTCAATTTGAAACAAATCTTTTAGCTAGCCCTAATGTAAAGATACTAGATATTGAGAAAAGAATCAGCAAAGTAAAGGATGAAATAAGGATTCTCAATGATGAAAAAGATAGGAAATTGAAAAGATTCGCTCTTCTAAGAGAGCACATTTCAATAAATACAAGCATTGTTGAAGGACAGTTGGAAGAATGTCTTGCATCAAAGACATCTTTTGAGAAGTTTAGTTTTGCAAACCTTCAAGCATGTGAGATCGCATCTTATGGATTGTGTGCACTACTTAGTGTTGTAGATTCCATTAAGAAGGCATGGGAGAAGGAGATAGAGAGCATTAAAGTAAATTTTGCAGATTGTGCTGCAAGCCTATCGACTCTACAATACTGAATCAAGGTATATAACTTTTTGAACACAATTTTTGGCACCCTTTTTTTTTGTCATTTTTGTCAAAGGGGGATAGATATATAGTAGAAAATTGATGTATGTATGATAAGGAAGTATATTCTTAGGGGGATTATAGAATATAGATAAGATTTATAGAGTTATAAGGACATCGGATATATTTTTTGTTATGGCCACAATTTTGAGTTTTGAAGTTTTGAGACTTAGCCAATTTTCTCATATGTTGCCACCAATGACAAAGGGGGAGATTGTTGGAAATTTGGCTGAGTTAGATATCTATATGTTGTCATTATGGCAACATATAATCTACATGAAGACCGCATATGACAGAGAGCAAGTATGACAGAGTGCAAAGCAAAACTATCTAAGTATGTGCAGTATTTTCCCAATGTACCTAGGAGACAGTTTTGATTGGTGATGTCAATTGGAGTAAGTTCAATGCTTTCATGCTTGAACATAGATACTATGATGACTATTGAAGACTAACCTAAGAGTGCAAGTGTGTACGACATGTATGAAAGAATTTATGGCAGTTTTACCAAAGACAGTGTTAAGCCAACAAGAAAGAATATGAAGACAGAATTGGTAAAGAGTTAAGGGATTATTTTGTTTATCAAAATAATGTCTTAATAATATAATGGGGAAACATCCTAGATGTTAACCCTTGGGTAAATATGTATTTTTTGTAAAGCTTTATGTTATGTAAAGTTGGCTGTAAAAGTTTTTATTCCTAATAACTTGTATAAATGTAAGGCATATGGAATGCGAAAATGTATGCAAGTGTAACGATATAGTGAAAGATATTGATGCAAATTTGTGAAAGACAAGAAAGCACTATAAGGTTATGTACCTTACCCTTTTGTAATCAGAAATCATTGTACATTACTTGTTTGGGTAGTGGACTCATCTTGTACTCGTTTGTAATCAGTACTACCAACTCTTAGCAAGGTTGAGGCTTCTAAAAAGGCCTATAGTCCCTTAATCAGGACTGAGACACTATATGCATGTAACAAGATCCTAACAGGGTCAACATCCTTAACAGGATACTTTTGATTAGTGGTTTTGTTGTGGTCCCACAACCATGCTCCCCTAATGGCCCTTATGGCCTCAGGGGGCCCCCTCTTGCTTTCTGCTTGTCTCGGTTCTTGTTGTCTTTAGGTTTTTTGTCCTGAGTTGTTTCAATTTTCGGCCTTCTCAGCCTTGTCACCCTTTTGCACTTTTAGATGTCTGAAAGTGTGAAAAGGCCGGTGGAGCAAGTTGCACCTCAATTTTGAGTCCTTTGGCTCTGACCCCCTTTTTAGACCTTTTGGAGGTCCAGAACCCTGGAGGTCCGACCCTCGCAAGGGATTCGGCCTTTCAGAAGTTTGACACCCCTGAAAAGGATGAAAGGCTGATAGCTAGGGTGCTTACATCAGCTACCCAAGTAGCCTATTAAATGCATGAAGGGTTTTGAAACCCTCACTTTCGCACTTGCTCCTCCGCCTCCAGCTAGTCTTGCTCACCGCTCATCATTTTTTTCGCCCTCTCGATTTTCTCGTCATCATTGGTCATCTTCGACTTCATCATCTTCTAGGTTGGTGGTCCTCCAACCCTCTTTTTTTTTCTTTTGGGTCTTAGATTAGGGTCCTTATTTTCAGTCTTTTTAGCTTGTCTTAGTTTTAGAAGTTTGTGTCTTTTCAACCTTTTTGACCTTGTCCTTAGGTCTAGGTTGTTTAGGGTCAGCCTTTTGGGCCTTCAGGATTGTCAAGGTAATCACCTTGCATCCCCATGATGAGTTTGTGGTCAAACTCATTGTCGGACTCATTTTTGAGTCTAACCAAGAAAACCCTAGTTTGGGACTTTCGGGGTTCAAAACCTTTAGGCACCTTGCAAAAAATTCTCCCAAGTGTTGACACCTTTTGGCATTTCGATATTGTCGCACACCGAAACATCCATACCACCAAAGCACTGAAAGTAAGGTCCTGCCCCAAAGTGCTTTAGTTTTTTTAGCCATTTCAGGCTTATCGCACGTTGAAGATTCCTATATCCCCATATCACCGAGAATTTGTTCAAGGTCACACTTGGCCTTTTCAGTGTTATCATCTGTTTCAGCCTGTGAAATGTTTTCTACCTCCATCTCGCCGAAAGGGCTGATGAATAATCCAAGGGTATTAAGGATCCTCCTTTTTCACCTTTTTTGGTGTTTTCGGCCTTTCAGAGGTTCGGTACCTCTAAAAGTTTGAAAGGTGAAAATCACTTTTATGGCCCCTTTTTAAGCATAAATTTCAGTAATGTACTTTTCTTTCTAAATTTTTTCCTCCCGCTATGTTTTTGATTTGTGTCTTGTGCTCTTTGTGGGTATGGCCGAAAAGGTAGTGGCATCACCAGTGATGAAGTATCAATTCAAAGGTTATCACCCACCATCCAAGGTGATCAATTTTCATGTAGGAATAACAAATACAGATATTGGGAATGTAAGCTAGAATGAAAACCTGAATAAGTGTGTGCAACTGGTGGGGTGCTCAGAGGATTGCACTTCATTAGTCCATTGCTCTCTAGTGAATGCGACAACACACCCAGTTTCCATCCAATCAACACAATTGATCAATACACTGGCCAGTAACTATGTGCCAAATGAGTGCATGGTCAAGAAAAGGGTTGGAGAAGTGGTCCTGGACTTGAGGCCTGATAATATTGAAGATGTCTTCCACTTGCCCAAGAGGGTAGATAAGTTCTTTAATTTCAATATCAACAAGGGCAAGGAGTTTTACAAAAAGGACATACAAAGGGCTCACAACATTGTTAACAACAAGTACCTGATGCAACCATTGCCCAAGAATGGACTGGATAGAATTGATATGAGGAGAGGCTATATGAAAGAAGATATCCAGGCAGCCATAACAATGATCAGCAAGGTGTACGGGCTTCCTAAGTCCCATCAACCAGAGCCTTGGATGATCTTCCTAATCCAAAAGATAAAAGAAAGACAAGCGAGGTTCGATTGGGCCTCCATTTAAAGTGACAATTTGGATGAGCAATTGGTTCAGGTTAAGAGAGACCCTCATTTCTACATCACCTCATATGTTGTGTATCTGCTAGCTGCACAGGTGGTATATCTAGGATTGACCAAAGTTGGGGTAATGGGTGAATAGAATACATGGCCATTTACCTTGTATCCTCAATTAGTGAGGAAGGATTTCTACACACACAATAGCCCAGACTTCAGAATAGTAAATGATGCTTTCATTTTTTCCATCATAATCTCCATTGAGGGAGACTATGCCAAAAGGCTATCTACCAAAGTAGCAGCTAAAGTAAAGGCCATTGGGGCTTTCTACATACAATTTTGGACCTTCACTTACATTCAGCTGGCAGGAAGCACCCTGGCACCAAAGAAGCTCCCAAGGTACCCTTCTGATAGAGTAGTCCTCCTAGAGATTGCAAGGTAGTTATTTGATGCCCATGAGCACATCAAGCACAAGAAGAAGCATTGTTGGGATTTTCCTATTTCCATCGGCCCCCACTATGTACCAGACATGAAAGTCTGCAAGTCTTTGATTGGAGAATGGGATGAATTCCCACTATTAACTTACAACCTGGTGAGGCCTCACTTTGATCCCATTGGTACCTATAGCCACATAATGGGAAGACACTACGTTCATGAGTTGCATATTGAAGACCATTGGGCTAATTGTGTAGATGATTATGAGGTAAGAGTTCGTGACTATTGTCGGATGAGTCTAGAGCTGGCACAGGGTACACTTTCCTTGAAGATTCCGCAGAAGGCAGTAGATGCTGACTCAGATAAAATTTTGGATTCCATATACATTACAGACAAGGTGTTCACAAGGGCCATTTTAAATGGAGAAGTGGATCGAGATGATAATGATAGCATGGATTTTAGAGCTTGGCATGTGATTAAGCTGACTAAATCTTGGGTTGCTTGTCCTTTCCCAATGTAACCGCTCCCCATAAAGCAAATCCTAGAGAAACCCTCTCGAGAAAAGAAGAAGAAGGGAGAAAAGATATTGAAACCATAGTTGAAAGAGGCTGCTCCTCTGAGGCCAAAGAATGTATATCAACATGAGCACCCCACTGCATATGGTCCGACCATGCACTCCAAGAAGGTGAAAACCAGGTTAACAGGAAGTATTGCACCGCTAGAAGCACCTTCATCCAGTGATCATGATTCACCAGGCTTGGCAAAGAAAACCAAGTTCAAAATCATAGAGCCCAAGCCGTCTAAAGTAATCAAGGGTCATGTATACAAAAGAAAGGGAGGCTCAATGCCCACACAAATGGATAACCTGGTGGAGGCTGATGAAGATGAATTGGATGAAGTTCCCCTCAGTAGGAGGACCCAGTCTGTGGGATTCTTGAAGAAAAGAAGGATAATGGATGATGATCCTAATGATACTAAAGGGGCTACATAGGGAGAGCCAATAAATCTAGATGCCCTTGGTGATGATTAATTCAACATCATAGATTTTGCAGGGTTGCATGGTTTCAAGGAGTCCAAGCAACAAGCTCCTATGTAGTTTACTAGTCTTTTTAGTGGTGTGGGAGAGGGTCTACAATAGGGACCTCAACGACAAGATGATATTGAGATGACCGAGGCCCAAGGGGAAACTATAGAGCTAGAAAAGGCCTCTTCTTTTGGGGTCACCTTAGAAGAGGGTGTAACTACATAGGTACCATTGGTTTCATCCATTCCACCTCCACCTCCACCAAGGCCTTCAACTCCTACAGTTCTACTCCAAGAGCCTCCCACTACCCCACTTTCTACTCCAGTACAAAACACTCCATTGCCTTAGCAACCTTCTTCATCCCATGTTCCCCTTTCAACTCCACCTCCACCAGCCCATTCAACCACTCCCCTTGTGTCTCCTATGCCTCCCCTACTCAATATTTCTCCCCAAGTTCATGTGCCCTTACCATAGGTCCACAGGGAATCAGTTCCTCAGAGCTCGTAGGAGCCAAAAAAAGAAGTAGAAGTCACTAGCGGAGGGAAAATGGAGGAAGATCATATAGGATCCAAGGAGATAGATGACAAGGGAGAATCATAGCCAGAGGAGGAGCCATGTACTAAATAAGAAAGGCCACAAATAGACACTGAGGAACAAAGAAGCAAACAGTTGATGATGAGGAGCGCACACAGGAAGAGGGTAGACAAAATACTGAGGATACATGAGTTCCAACTCCCTTTTTGAGTTGTTTAATGCCTAATTTATTCAAATGTTTATAATGCACGAGGATTAATTCCATGCTAGGATAGTTTAGCTAAGCTTTAGAAGTAGTTTCTTTAATGCAAGCTTTAGTTTAGATTTACTTTTAAGTTTTAGTGGCAGGGAAACCCTAGCTGTGAAAATAAGAGCAGAGCTCTATAAATTGTAATAAAATGATGTAATGATTGTCGACTTGATGATTAATACAAAAAATACAATTGGTGCTTCATGCATGGTGTGATTTATCTGCTATCTATGTGAAGTTTGTGAATGTGTGAATTGCTCATTCTTTATTTCAAAGAGCCAATTGGTTGTTTAATGATTTTAAGTTTGTGATCTTTTAGTTCGGTGTTTGCTAGTATTACATTGCTGTGTTGTGACAAATTTATGAGAAGATCATTCTTTTGTGCTTAAAGATTAACTTGTCTCATGTGTGTGCACATCTGGGGTGGCTTCGTGATCTAATGAGTTTTGCCTTATCATATGTCTGCATTTGTTCGATTCCATTGATGATTGCATCCATTTAGCTAAAGATTGTGACATGATCTAATCTCTATTTTGTGGGTTTATTCATCTTCTTGGTTTTTTAATTCACATGGTAGTGTGATGCTAGCATATGTCCATTAGATTTCTTTTTAGCAATTTCATTCAAATCTCTTGCTACCCTCCATCTTCCAACCCTCCTTGCAAGTTATTTTCAGTAGATTAATTAAATTAGCATTGCTTTCATTCTTAAATCTGAAAATCATATAAAAAAAGAGAGAACTTTTGGTTTCCTAAAGTTTTTTTTGTAGTTTCCCTTGAGAGAAGAACTAGCAAAGGCCTCCTTGTTAACAAATTCACATTTGTCTTTGTTGAGATATCCAACCAGTTGAGACCCAGCCAGAAGGAACCTTGAGATTGATTTCATCATTCTTCTAAGAGGGGAAGTTGCTCGCACAAATTCCTAGTTGTTATCTTCGTGTAAAAATGACATTCAACAAAAGTGGCGCTAGAAGGAGGACCCTCAAAAGGGACACCCCAGAATATCAGATCATTCTCTCCTGAGAGATTTCAGTGAGTCCATAGATCTTCACCCAACAAAGGGGAGTTCCTTGAACTTACAAAGTTTTGCAAACCTCACAGTAGCAAAACAAAGCACGGAGAGGATACTTCGGATCATCTGAATCTTTCTCCAATTCCAACCATTGCTACCCTGTCTGCTGCTCCTCCACCACTGGCCCCAATGGCATTTTTTACAAATGCTCAAAGTTCACCACCGAACTTGCAGGGACAGCTCCATTAGTTGCCCAAGAATCCTAAGAAATTCAGTCCATAGTTCATCTATGGAGAATCTAGGACAATAGAAGAACACGTCTGCACATTCAAGGAATTGTGCAATTGGAAAGAGATTACTCATCAAGACATCGTGTGCCACATCTTCCCCTACACACTGGGGGAGTTCACATATAATTGGTATCTAAATCTACCATGAGGATCCATTGCTACCTGGGGGGAAATTGAAAAAAAGTTCCTAAATCAATTCAAACTATATGTGGATCCGGCAACTCTTCATCACCAATTCATCTTGGTGAGAAAAGACCTCAATGAATCGATCACTATGTTCAATCACCATTTTCACAAGATGTACCAGAAGCTTTAAGCTCCATACATGGTACCATTTAGCATTGCAATATAAGTTTACTTGCGCACCTTGGACCCATTAACATCTATATTCTTGAAAAGGCTACCTCTAGGAGATATTGACACTTTGGAGAGAAAGTTTGGAATGAAGCTATCTTGTTTACTCAACAAATGGACCCGCATGCAGGTGAGAATTATGGCATCCCACCAGCATTGGGGAACACTGTTGCAATTGGTCCATTCATAGAAAACAATCAACTTCCAATACAACAAACCCCAAGGATCAATCCGGTACCGACTCCATATGTTACTGCCCCACCATTGGCCATCACATACTCAAGATATGATATGCACAGGGATGCCTTGTTCGAACAAAAGGTCATTGTCCCAAATGAACCAGATCAAGCTCTAGTAAATTAGATGCCATGAAGAAGACGTTGTCCTAGTTGACTAGGGAGATCACCCAAATGAAGCTGAAACCAACTTCAAATTAAGGAAACTATCCATGGCTAGCTGTTGTCCCAAATACCTACTCTCAAAATCAAAATCATAATTATGGCAATTATAGCAACAACAATAATAACAATGGAGGTGGTTATGGGAACGACTCTCAAGACAAATAGTTTGTGCAAAAAAGGACAAATAGGACTTGGAACACACATCCAAATAATGGTAGTATCCCCATGGACAATACCAATTTCTTCAGTTCGTCAGAAGCCAGCTACACCCAAGGTCCCAACATGCATCAACCAGATTATGAATATAGGGGGGAGTCTGACAATCAACAAAATCAAGATCCTGAGAGTTCCCAGGTCCATTTTAGTGACATGGTTTTTGAGTCATATGATCCAAGTTCAGACAGAACCCCAGTCAATAACGCTTCAAAGGAAGAGTTCATCTTCCCATTCAATCAAGAAAACCAACCAGAGTATTCTGAAGTCCATGCTTTCCAGAACAACAATAGAAATAATCACAACTTGAGAAGCAGAAGAGAGCCTTTGACAGATGACATTCTTCCAAGTATGCGGCCCACTCCACCTGATCCAAAGGCTAGCAATAATCTTATGCCCCCTAGTGGACCTAGTACCACTATTGTTCAGATGACACCATATCGATCTGCCACGTTGAAAAATCCATTCTGGGCCAATGAAAGATATAGTGCAGTAGAGGAACTGAAGAAAGTTAGAGTGAATATGTCGATGTACGATATGCTGCAAAGTTGTACCACTCAAAGAGAAGCTCTCCTAAAGTCCTTGGATCATTCCAAGTCAACCTCACCCAACAATAATGCCAAGAACATATCTAACGTAAACGCCACAGAGGCAATGCCGACCATGTTCAAAGATAGGGTAGAAGTGCCCCTGTTCCTACTTAGCCTCAAAATATTTGGAAAGAACCTGCATAATTACTTAATCGACTTGGGTGCTTCATGTAATGTGATGTCATTTTCCATATGCTAGAAGTTAGGAATGAATCCTTAGCCAACTAATTGCGTGGTGATCTAGCTTGATAAAATGGAAGTCAAAGTCATTGTGGTCTTGAAGGACACACGTATTCAATTGACAGCCAACCCTAAGATCCAAGCTTGCATTGATGTTCATGTAGTTGACATCCCAGAGACTTTTGGCATGCTGCTTAGCCGAGAATGGACCTGGTCTTTGAGAGGGTGGTTTTCCATAGACTTTACCCAACTTTGGTTGCCATGGAAAGGGCTCAATAACTAGATTAAGATAGATGCGAAACCCAAGCTCAAAAAAATGATAACCAAGTACAACACCCCAAATGAGGTTTTGTTCTCACAAGATGACTTGGGAGTGTACCATTTTGATAAGGTGTTCACATTTCAGCACAAGGAAGAAGAAGACTCGGACAGTAGCCCCATTCAAGGTTTGATAGATGTCCAGATCCATGAAGAGATTCTCACAGAATTCATAAATGGTATGACAAAGAATATGAGACATTTGGGCCCAGACGCTGATCCCAACATACTGATGCTACCTGAGTACTGTCATCTTCATCAGATGAACCACTTAGAGTTTACATGCCAAAGCTACCAAGAGGTGGTGGCCTGAGTTATTAACTAGATATCAGACATATCCAAACCTCCCAAGAATGCAACAACACGTTCAAGTGAGGAGGAATCTCCACTCAGAAAAGAACCTCAAGGTCCTATGGCCGAGCGCTTTATACAAGAGGAGTGGAGCTCTTCTGATGACGGTTTTCTGCCCCCATGCCATGAAGTTTGGCATGATGTCAAGGAAAAGAAAAAGATGAAGTGGGTTCCACTTTCAAAAAGAGAAATTTTAGATGAGGGAAATTCAAAAACCCCAAGTAAAGAAGACTTGTCACCACTCACGGCTCTTGCATAACCCCAAACCAAGACCCCTCTGCTGGAAGTAATCCCAAAACCCCAAGTCAAGGCATCTTCCAAAAAAAATCATTCAGTATGGAAACTTCAATTCGATGGCTCCAAGTGCAAGCTGGGATCGAATTAGTTAACCCTCATGGGGGTTCATACTATGTTGCCTACCGGTTGCAATTCTACTGCACTAACAATGTTGCTGAGCATGAGGCTCTAGTCTGAGGTCTCCTTCTGGCACATGAGAAGAAAGTGAAAGCAATTGTAGTAGAAGGTGATTCACAATTGATAGTTTGGTAGATCAAGAGCCAGTATTCCTGCACTGACAAATGATTGGTCTTGTACCGCAACTGCATCTAGGACCTAATCAAATATTTTGAAGCCTTTAACATTCAGAGTGTCCCAAGGAGGAGTAATACTATTGTTGATGTTTTAGAAGTATCTGCAAGCTTCCTACAACTGCTAGAGAAATCCAAATTGAATAAATTCTCTATGGAACTGGTGGTTGTACCGGCTGTCCCTGACAACATCAAAAACTTCTAGGTATTTCAAGATGATTAACAAATATTGGAATTCATTATGAACGCATGGATCTTTGACAAGCAGAGCATTGATGAAAAGGAGGATGAAATAGAAGAGTCAGATGACTTAGGGATTTTGAGCTTGAAAATGAATTCCATTCCTAAAGGTATGGTAGCCCTAGAGAGGATTTTTGATAAAGATGAACACACTCATGAAAGAGGGAAAACACTAGTAGTGGGCGGAGATGATTGTGAGCTCTACAACTTGGGTACACAAATCAAACCCAGGGAGGTCCGTAGAGGCAAAGTTGGCACACCAGAGAAAAAGAAACAAATGGTCGAGTTACTCACTGAATACAAAGATGTCATAGCATGGTGCTATGAGGATTTGAAAACCTATGACCCCCGCGTTATTGTCCACAATATCTTGCTGAACCCAGATTCTAAACCTTTCTCCTAGGGGAAAAGACTAATGAACCCCATGATCAAGCCAGTGATTCAAAAGCAAGTGCAAAAGTTTCTTGATGCCAAGATAATTTTTCCCATCCGGCATTCAACTTGGGTTTCCAATCTTGTCCCCGTGAGGAAGAAAAGCGGAGAAGTTCGGCTCTATGCGAACTTTAGAAATTTGAACAGGTCCTCACAGAAGGAAAACTACCCTTTTCCTTCTCTAGACGAAGTGTTACAAGTGGTCAACAATTCCCAAATGATGTCCTTTCTTGATAGCTACTCGGGGTACAACCAAGTCATGGTGAAGGAAGAAGACCACTTGAAAATAACCTTCACTGCAAAATGGGGAACATTTGCCTATCGCCGCATCTTGTTCAGTTTAATCAATGCAGGAGCCACTTTCCAATGGGCTATGGATGAGGCATTCAAGGGTTTGTTTAACAAATGCATTGTTATATATATGGACGATCTCATAGTTTTCTCCAGGAGCAGGGCAGACCACATTAAAGATTTGTGAAAGGTGTTGAAGAGGTGTCGACGTTATGGGATTTCTTTGAATCCTAAAAAGTGTGTCTTTGGGGTGAATCAAGGAAAACTTCTTGGGCACATCATATCTGATACATGCATCTCAATTGACCCCAAAAGGGTCGAAGCTATCCTCAAATTGGTTCCACCAAATAGTAGGAAGGAATTGAAGTCCTTTTTTGGGAAAATTAACTTCGTCAGGAAGTTCATAAGTGGGTTTGCAGAAATAGTGCATCCTTTAAATGATATGTTGAAGAAGGATGCTAAAATTGAATGGAGCACCTCGGCAAAGGAGGCCTTTGAAGAAATCAAGACATCCATTGCCACTACTCCAGTCTTGGTCAGTCCTGATTATCTTCTACCATTTAAACTCTACTCATTTTCTTCAGAACATTCATGTGCAGGAATCCTTATGCAGAAGAAAGAGGGTGAAGACGAATGGCTGATTGCTTTCATGAGCTTCCCACTAAAGATTGGAGAACTCAAATATCCTTATTTGGATAAACAATCTTTTGCCTTGGTCAAGGCTATCAAGAAATTCAGACACTACATACTTCAGAGTAAGGTCATTGCTATTGTTCCAGATCTAGCAGTCAAATCCTTACTAATGCAAAATGAACTCGGAGAATGAAGATGCAAATGGATGGCAATATTGCAAGAATTCAGCATTGAGATTCAGTCGATCAAATTGGTGAGAGGTCAAGGCCTAACCAAGATTATAGCTGAAATAGAACAAGGTGTGGTGTGCTAGGTGTACACCAATGAATGAATATTCACTGACATATGGTATCAAGACATAGTTTACTACTTGTTGCAAAATTGTTTCCCAGATGGATTGAATGGTTCCCAGTGGAGAGCACTTAAAAATAAGAGCAGTTCATATATGTTGAAAAATGGGAAGCTCTATAAATGTAATTATGATGGATTGTACCTATGATGTTTAGATCAAACAGAAGCTGAACAAGTTCTCATAGAATTTCATGATAAGTATGGTATTGGACATGGATTGGTAGAAGCTACAACTCATCAAATACTGAGATCCGGCTATTACTAGCCAACTTTTTTCAAAGATACTCACGAGCATGTGCGCTCCTGCCATGTTTGCCAAACCAATGCCATTTGAGAAAGACATCTGGCAATGCCCTTACAACTGGTATATGAAGTGTGTCCGTTCACCCAATAGGGGCTGGATTTTGTGGGAATGATCAATCCTCCATCCTTGGTAGGCCACCGGTACATTTTGACTGCAACCAATTACTGCACGGGCTGGACAGAGGCATAGGTTATGAAAAATTGTACCACTAAGGTGATCACCAAATTCCTAGAAGAGTTCATCATCACGAGGTTTGGCATGCCTTTTTTCTTGGTATGTGACAATGCCCCCTACTTTTCATCTGCAAGTCTCATTCAATGGGCCTTCGAGAACTAGGTAATTCTAAAATTCTCATCGAATTAGAACCCGCAAGGGAATAGAGTCGCTAAGTCAACCAACAAGAACCTAACAACGATAATCAGATGCCTTTTGGATGACAATCCCAAAGACTGGCACACTCAGTTGAAATATTCCCTATGGACAGATTGTGTGAGAGTCAAGAATGCCCTAGGGACCTCTCCCTACTAGTTAGTTTACGGTCTGCAGCCCATCTTTTGGATGAACCTAAAAATACCAATCTTGAGATTCATGGATCAATATGTCGAGGGTGAGGATCGGGTGCAGATTCACATCATGAATTTTTTGAACCTTGAAGAAAAATGAACTATGGCCTTGGAACATGTAGCCAAACACCAGGCTGTTGTCAAGCAATGGTTTGACAAAAGAGCAACCATAAAAGCCTTTCGAATTTCTGATCTGGTTTTAATGTGGGACAAAGCAAAAGAAAAACCTGTTGGCAATTTGGCTGAGGTATGTACATAGATCTTGTCATTATGGAAACATATGTTCTCTATGAAGATCACATAAGCTGGAAAGTAAGTATGGAATATCACAGACTAAAATTGTCGAAGTATGAAACAGTGTTTTTGATAGAGCACCGGATACAGTTTGTTTTGGCGAGGTTCACTAGAGAATGATCAGAGTTTGCACAGTTGAACATAGACTCTATGGTGTCTAAGGATATCCCATCTCAGTGCACAAAAGAGTATGGATAGTACGGACAAAGTTATGACTATTTTACCGATGATAGAGTACAGCCGATAGAGCAGTTTTGAAGACAGAACTAGTAAATGAATTAAGGGATTATTTTGCTTGTCAAAATAATGACTTAATATTATAAAGAGATGACATCCTAGATGTTTACTCTTGGATAAAGATATGCAAGCCGACATGAGAAAGATATTATGTTTTTATCTTGTATAAATAAAGATGTACCGAACATACTTGAAATGTAATGTGTAATATATGTAAATTGTGATAGCAGTGAAAGTTCATGATGCAAAGTTGTAAGCAGTACCATATTGTAATCAGTAAATATTTGTATTACTTGTTTTGGCAGTGAGCTCATATAGTAATCAAGTTTTGTATCTACAACTCCTAATAGGGTTGAGGCTTCTAACAAGGTGTATAGTCCCTTAACCAGGACTGATACACTATATGATTGTAATAGGCTCCTAACAGGGTCAACATCCTTAACTAGATATCTTTTGATTAGTGGATCTTTGTGGGTACCATCCCCATTGGGTTTTTCCCTTGGCTAGGGTTTCCTCAAGAACATATCATGTGTTATGAGTTCTTTACATTTACTATTATGTATGCTATTTAGTTTCTTATGCTTTGTATGCACTAAAGTAATCTATTATATCCATAAGTGGGCAAAAGTAAAAGTTTGTGAAATATTAATTCACCCCCCCCTCTCAGTATTTCCTATTTCTAACAATTGGTATCAGAGCTTAGTTACTCGGAGAAGAAACATTCAAGGAAAGCCTAGCAGCTTGAGTAAGATCTCTATGGATATGGATCAATTACAAAAGAATCTTGATTAAGCTCTTGAGCAAATTGATATTCTTACTGATGAAAGAAACACTTTGAAAAGAAAGTATGATGATGCAAAGAATCTTATTGACAAATTGAAAGGTAAGATAGAAGATCTAAAATCTGAGAAGGAATCCGAAATTCTTGTTGAAGATTGTGATGATTTAGAAAAAGAAAATGTGATCCTTAAACATGAATTGAAGATAGAAAATCTGAAGCTTAGCTTGAAAGATGGAAATGACAATTTGAGATCTGAGAATGAAAGTTTAAAGAATGAAAATGAAGATCTGAAATCTAAACTTGGCAAGGTAACATCTGAATTTGATAAAGTCAAATTGCAGTATGATGAACTTGAGAAATATAACAAAATTGTGAAAGGTGAATTGACTCAATCCAAACAACAACTTGAGAGGCTATATTCAAATAGTGAAAAGATTGATAAGCAAGTGTCTTATGGAAAACCATTCTATGACAAAACTGGTCTTGGATTTAACATATTGAAGATAGTTAGTGAAAGCAAGAAACCAGATCTGAATGAATGTGAAAGCAGTGAAGAAAAGAAGTTAGATGAGAACAAATATGAAGAATAACCAAAGCAAGAAGATGCACCAAAGCAAGAAGAATCACCGAAGCAATAAGAATCACCGAAGTAAGAAGATGCACAAAAGTAGGAAGAATCACCGAAGCAAGAAGATGCACCTAAGCAAGAAGAACCATCGAAGCAAGATGAATCATCCAAAGGTATGCAAAGAGAATTCAAAGGTAGATGTTTTTCTTGTAATACTATTGGTCATATGAAGAGAGATTGTATAGGTAAACAATTCAAACCTCTTAATGGTTATTGTTATAATTGTCATGGTTTTGGACATAGAGCTATTGAATGTAGAAGATCTAAAGTTATTGAGAATAATTACCATAGTAGAATGCCTAGAAATACTAACAATGCAGATCAGAGATCAATTGAAGACATGAAAAGAGGAAATGGAATAGTATGTTTCAGATGCAACAAAATTGGACATATTGCTAGAAATTGCAGGACACAAATCAATCAACAAACACATACATATGGAACCAATGGAATCACTTGTCAGATATGTAAAAAGATTGCACACACAACAAGATTTTGTAGAATGAACAATGGAGGTTATCATCATAACCCTAACCCTAGAAACTATGCAAGGAATGAAAATGCGGGAAACAAAGAGAAAGGTTGCTGTAGCAATGAAGATGAAGTAAAATTTGTTAAAGGCACATATCAAGGAGGTATATTCAGCATTGAAGGTAATCAGGAAGGTAATGTATCTGAAGGTAAGAATGAGTCTTTACCTAACCCTTCTTTAAGCACTTAAATTATGTAAATTTTTGTAGTTTAGGAACTTAGAATTAGTATAGAATTAGATTTTGAATGAGTTAAGTTTTGCACAGTTAGATGAAGGTTTGTTATGTTATACTAATTCTATGGTTAAGTGTGCAAAAAGAAATATTGTGTTTTGTGAGGTCGCAAGAATATTTATGGTTGCAGGTTTACAGAATCAGCTTTTTGGCATTTTAGCGGCAAAATAATTGAATGTGATGTCAGATCGAGTAAATGCTAAGTATTAAAAGATTGAAATCAAATTTATTATGATTATCAAGTGATTAGAAGTGATTTGGAAGTGAAGAAAGAATTTTGGAAGTGATTTGCAAAAGTTTGAAGCGTCGATCGAGTGAAAGCTCTAATTTTGTGAATTTAAGGTATTTATCCGACTAAGATCTTGAATCAGCTTAAGTAATCAAATATAATCATGGATGTGTCATTGATTCACAACATTAAGGATAAGAATAGACCTAGAAATAAGAAAGATCCAATTGAACCCTCAGAAAGGGATGCTAGTTTAGCCTTATCATTCGTACCAGACAGAGTTCTTCATTTAGAGAATGTTAAAAGTTATCTTGGATGCAAGTATGAAACCCCAAGGGAGAGTGATTTTAATGGTGAATATAAGAAATTTTACAACTCGGATATGTTAGTGAAACAAGGTTATGAACATCTAGAAAATAATGAAATCATTGAGTACTCTATGAAATATGAATTTGATGATGAGAAGTGTACTAAGATCATTTTGAGTAGGATACATAATGGTAAATTTTGGTTAGAAGATAGAGTTATAGACATAACTACAGACCTAATTCATGATGTGACTGGATTATCAAAAGTTGGTGCAATTCCACTGAATGATAAAAACATGAGAAAGATTGTGATTGAAAACACTGGTTCAGTATACAATGGTAGAAGTATAGTCATTAGTAAGATTAAGAAAGATGATGTAAAATACTTGTGTAAGATTTTGACAACAAAGTTCTATGGAAGCTCTAGAGAAGATGATATGCCAGCAGGTATGGTACACATTGCTCATTTGATGTGTGTGGAGAAGAAGCCTATGGATATGTGTGAAATTCTAAGAATACAGTTGTTTGAGAATTTGGAAAAGATAAAGAAAGCTAAATACACTCACTTTAGATTTTCCTCATTGGTTACTTACATGTTCTTCCATTTGCTAAGAAGATTTCCTTACACTATTGAATAGAATGATGGTGAGAATACCATGGCAAGAATTAATAAAGTTTACATGAAACATCTTATTGAGAAGGTTAATGACAGTGTAAAGTTAGTGTTGTAAACTTTTCAGAACATTGTGGTAAATAGATCAAGAATTCCTCCATCCCTAGTTGAGAAATACAAAGATGATATATGTTTTATGGTTGATACTGATTTCACTTACATTGAGGCAGTAGAACCTAGACATGAATTCATAGACCCTCTTGGCTATGAAATCTCTGAAGTTGAAATAGAAGGATATGCTAGTAGATTGTTGAAAAGTAAAGTTGATGCTCATGGCAACAGATTTGGAACATATGATGAAAACTTTGATTCAGCAAAGACACTTAAGGAAGAGAAACAATCAAAGAAGAGAGTGGAGTCTACAATAAAGAAAATTCTAAAAGAATTAGGTATGAGTGAGCAAGAATTTGATATTGCAAGAAAGACTATAGAAGAAATAAGGAAAAGTGAGATACTATTAGTCCCACCTTTGGCATCAAGTGCAGAACCTATTCAAGTTAAGGTAAAGGTTGAAGAACCTGAGAAGGAGCAAGAAACTAGTTAGACAGAGAAGCCCTTTTCTTCTGAACCAAGCAAAAGAATGAAGGAAAGTGCTTCAGGACCAGGTAAAAGATAGAAAACTATTGTTCCACCAGTACCTAGAAGAGTTGCAGAGATAAAAGATGATGAAGTGATAATAAAGAAGAAATCATGGAAACCAAGGATAGAAAGAGTTAATGAAGATATAATGTAGCATGGAGACTTTACCAAAATGAATAAATACTATGATTTATATGGATCCTCTGACAGATTAAATCTTGAGAATGTAATGGTTACACATATGATTTTGACAAACAAGAAATTTGATACTATTCATGGAAAGATACCAGAAGATTTGTACAATAGACTTGTGAGAAGAAAGATGAGAGCACAAGAAGAAGATACTAAAATGAGAGAGAATGTGATTAGATAGTTCTATGAGATAAGAAATGATGACCACCTTAAACAGATCCTCAAGCCACTTGAAACCCTATTAAGAACCAAAAGAAGAATTATACAAATAATGGGAGGTCAGTGTGAGCAAGTGAAGACTGAAATTGAACAGGCAGTTGTGCAAGTGCTAGCAAACTTGGTAGCAGGAAAAGATAGCAAAGATCAATCAGTTACAGAACTAGCAGAGAAACAGAGTTCAGAACAAGTAGAGGCAGCAACAGAGGTAGTTGAAGCTGAAGATATTCCCTCTTCTTCTATAAACATTGGCATAGTATCTATGGACATTGAAGGAAAAAAAGTTACTTTAGATTCAGATGATGCAGTACTCAATAGTTTGGATAACATTGTTGACAATTTGGTTTTGGGAGAGCAAGAAAAGAGTGTTGAAATAGAGACTACACAAACTGAAGTGCAAATGGAAACAGAGGCCCATACACTTGTTGAACCACAAGAAGACATCAGTCTTACTCCTAAGACTGGAAAGGAGAAAGGAATAGGAACATTGATTGAAGATTTGAGCAAGGAAGTTGATGATGATGATCAATTAGAGTTGATCACCTCTTTAAACAAAATTATTTGAAAGAACAAGAAAGTTAAGAATTTGGAAGGTAGTCTGAAAGATTTGACTGAGAAGCTAAAAAGTGCTATATCTACAAAATTCTTTGATTCAGATCCACTTGAAAGAGAAAAGATGGTAATTAATTCTTTTGATGTTGAGTTCACTAATTTGACTGATATTGCTAAGGTTAAGGCTCAGGCAGCTTATGAAGTTGAGATGTTGCAGAAAATAAGTCAGAATATTAAAAATGACATTGACAACCTTGACAGACACATTAAGGACTTAAGGAAACATCTTGAGACTGGAAAGTGTTTGTACATTCAGTGTACAAAATCTGAAAAAATTTTAATTGAGGAAGAGAAGAAGATAAAAGAGAAGCAAGATGAAATTGCAGCAGAGACAAACACTTTGGCCAGCCTAAACACAAAGATCAGTACAGTTGAGAATAAGATCAGAAAATTATGTGATGAAATAAGGACTTTGAATGATGAGAAGAACAAGAAAATTATCAGAATAAACATCTTGAGAGAGCATGTCTCAATCAAGTTGACTATAATAGAAGAGTAGCTAGATGAATGTCTTACTGCTAAGACATCATTTCAGAAGTTCAATTTTGAGTCCCTTCAAGCCTGTTAGATTGCAGCATATAGATTGAGTACTTTACTCAATGTAGCAGAACCAATAAAGAAGGCATGGGAGAAAGATTTTGAGACTTGGAAGATAGATTTTGCAGATTGTGTTGCAAGCCTATCGGCTTTGCAATAAGACAGTAAGGTAAAATTTTTGACACAATTTTGTATATCCCTTTCCACCCTTTATTTTGTCATTGTTGTCAAAGGGGGAGAGATACTTAGAAAATTGTCTATATATGATAAGGAAGGATACTCATAGGGGGAGTTCTATGGAGTATTATGAAGTGTTACAGATTATGTGTATATTTTGAGGAGATATGAGGATAGTATACTTATTTTATACTATGGCCATAATTTTGATACAAATTTTGAGATTTTGACTTGTACACTTAGCCAATTTTCTCATATGTTGCCACCAATGACAAAGGGGGAGATTGTTGGAAATTTGGCTGAGGTATGTACATAGATGTTGTCATTGTGGCAACATATGTTCTCTATGAAGATCACATAAACTGGAAAGTAAGTATGGAAGATCGCAGACTAAAATTATCTAAGTATGAAACAGTGTTTTTGACAGAGCACTCGATACAGTTTATTTTGGCGATGTTCACTAGAGAATGATCAGAGTTTGCACAGTTGAACATAGAATCTATGGCATCTAAGGATACCCCATCTCAGTGCACAAAAGAGTATGGATAGTAGAGACAAAGTTATGACTATTTTACCGATGACAGAGTATAATCGACAGAGTAGTTTTGAAGACAGAACTAGTAAATGAATTAAGGGATTATTTTGCTTGTCAAAATAATGACTTAATATTATAAAGAGATGAAATCCTATATGTTTACTCTTGGATAAAGATATGCAAGCCAACAGGAGAAAGATATTATGTTTGTATCTTGTATAAATAAAGATGTACCGAACATTCTCGAAATGTAATGTGTAATATATGTAAATTGTGATGGCAGTGAAAGTTGGTGATGCGAAGTTGTAAGCAGTACCATATTGTAATCAATAAAAATTTGTATTACTTGTTTGGGCAATGAGATCATCTAGTAATCAGGTTTTGTATCTACAACTCCTAACAGGGTTGAGGCTTCTAACAAGGCCTATAGTCCCTTAACAAGGACTGATACACTATATGATTGTAACAGGCTCCTAACAGGGTCAACATCCTTAACCGGATATCTTTTGATTAGTGGATCTTTGTGGGTACCATCCCCACCAAGGTTTTCCCTTGGCCAGGGTTTCCTTGAGAACATATCATGTGTTATGAGTTCTTTACATTTACTATTATGTATGCTATTTAGTTTCTTATGCTTTGTATGCACTAAAGTAATCTGTTATATCCATAAGTGGGCAAAAGTAAAAGTTTGTGAAATACTGATTCACCCCCCCCTCTCAGTATTTCCTATTTCTAACAAAACCAAGAAGCCACACCAAGTTCTAATGTTTGTGGATAGGCCCATTCCAGATCGTTGAGATCCTGGGAGAGAATACCTTTCAAATTAGTTCTCTTGATGGAGAATTGGTCCCGTTAGTAGTCAATGGCCAGTTTCTGAAGCATTATTTTGGGTCTTTATTGGCCCCTTGTACTTTACTAAATATTCTTGTACTATATTGTCTTTTCTTAGTTCTTGGTCAGTCTTGTTGTCCATGTCTTTTCTTTAGGTCTTTGTTTGCAGGAGGTAGGTGCTTTCAGTTTTAGTGGTCCATTCAGGTAGCCCAGGCAATGAGTAGAGCTTCCCATGGTCTAAACCTTGGAAGTAGTTCCATCTTGCAGTGAGCCAGAGATAGTGATCAGAGGTAAGGTTACTTCTTTTCAGACTCCTTAAGAAATTTTACCAGAATCAACTATCCACAACACTTAAGTGCATTTTAAAAAAAAACCCGAGCCAGGAGCTTCTCAAAATAGGATTCCAATCTGCACTGAGAGATGCCCATGGTCACGAAGGAAGCTTGAAAGTCATAACCCTTTCCTAGCTGAAATGTAGATTGAAAAGAAAAGAGCAAGAAAATAAAAAAGGAGGAACACATAAGGATGAGATAAACAAAGGAGTACTCAAAACCAGGACAACACAGTCTAAGCACTGCCCTGGTTTTCAAAATAGTAGAAAATAAGAGCAATGAACAATATTTTATGAAGCCACAAGGAGCATTGAAGCAGACCACATTGAACAAAATTTTCTGGAAACAAGGTGCTTTCAAGAGGATCAGCTTGGAAATTGGAGCAAATCGAGTCTAAGAGCCCTCCTATGAAGTCTAAGAACTTCTATCAAAGCTCATCTGCAGTTGGGAAGGGGTGACTTTAGCAATCTCTATCAAGGCTATTAACACCTACCTGGCAATAGAGCAAGGTTAAATTGACTTATGGCTGAGTTTGGATTGGTGGGCAGTAATCTGACAATGATGGGATGATCATCAGCGAGAGCTCATGGTAAAGGGTTTCCAAGAAAATTTGAACACACACTCTCACACACTGGATGCAGAGATTATGGTTTTCTCAACCTTGATGATGATAAGAAACATACTCGATATTAAGATCTTTGTACTTGGCTCATTGCGAATCAGGATTGTCTCCAGGTGGACTGGCTCTTGGAAGCTTCAGTTGTTTTTTGTTCTTTGTTTGGGCTATTTGTTGTGGTCCCACAACCACGCTCCCCTAATGGCCCTTATGGCCTTAGGGCCCCCCCTCTTTCTTTCTACTTGTCTCACTTCTTGTTGTCTTTAGGTTTTTTGTCCTTAGTTGTTTCAGTATTTGGCTTTTTCGACCTTCTTGCCCTTTCACACTTTCAGATGTCAGAAAGTGCGAAAAGGCCGGTGGAGCAAGTTGCACCTCAATTTTGAGTCCTTCGACTTTGACCCCCTTTTCAGACCTTTTGGAGGTCCAGAACCCCGGAGGTCTGACCCTCGCAAGGGAGTCGACCTTTTAGGAGTTTCGGCCTTTCGGAGGTTCGACACCCCTAAAAAGGCTGAAAGGTTGATACCTGGGGTACTTATGTCAGCTACTTGGGTAACCTATAAAAGGTGTGAAGGGTTTTGAAACCCTCACTTTCACACTCGCTCCTCTGCCTCCAGCCAGTCTTGCTCATCGCTCATCATTTTTTGCTCCCTCTCGATCTTCCTATCATCGCTAGTCATCTTTGAGTTCATCATCTTCTAAGTTGGTGGTCCTCCAAACCTCTTTGTTTGTCTTTTGGGTCTTAGATTAGGGTCCTTATTTTTGGTCTTTTTGGCTTGTCCTAGTTTTAGAAGTTTATGTCTTTTTGGCCTTTTCGGCCTTGTCCTCAGGTCTAGGTTGTTTAGAGTTGGCCTTTTGGCCTTGGGGATTGTCAAGGTAGTCACCTTGCATCCCCATGATGAGTTTGTGGTCAAACTCATCGTTGGACTCATTTTCAAGTCTGACTGAGAAAACCCTAGTTTCAAACTTTTGGGGTCCGAAACCTTTAGGCACCTTACAACAAATTCTCCCAAGTACTGACACCTTTTAACATTTCAATGTTGTCGTACACCAAAACATCCATACCACCAAAGCATTGAAAGTAAGGTCCTACCCCAAAGTGCTTTGGTTTTTTCGGCCATTTCGGGCTTATCGCACGTCGAAGATTCCTATATCCCCATATTGCTGAGAGTTTGTTCCAAGTCATGCTCGACCTTTTCAGTGTTATCAACCGTTTCAGCCTGCGAAATTTTTTCTACCTCCATCTTACCGAAAGGGTCGACAAATAATCTAAGGGTATTAAGGATCCTCCCTTTTCGGCCTTTCAGAGGTCTGGTACCTTCGAAAGTTTGAAAGGCCGAAATCACTTTTATGGCCCCTTTTTAAGCTTAAATTTTAGTAATGTAATTTGCTTTCTAAATTTTTTCCTCCTGCTATGTTTCTGATTTGTGTCGTGTGCTCTCTGTAGGTATGGCCAAAAAGGTAGTGGTGTCACCAGCAATGAAGTATTAATCCAAAGGTTATCACCCACCATCCAAGGTGATTGACTTTCACACAGGAATAACAGATATAGATATTCAGAATGTAAGCTGGAATGAATACCTGAATAAGTGTGCGTAGCTAGTAGTGTGCTCAGAGGACTGCACTTCATTATTCCACTACTCTCTATTGAATGCAGCAGCGCACCCAGTTTCCATCCAATTGGTAGAACTAATCAATACACTGGCCAGTAACTACCTGCCAGATGAGTGCATGGTCAAGAATAGCATTGGAGAAGTGGTCTTGGACTTCAAGCCCAATAATATTGAAGATGTCTTCCACTTTCCCAAGGGGGTAGATAAGTTATTTAATTTCAGTATCAACAAGGGAATGGAGTTTTACAACAAGGACATGCAGAGGGCTCACAACATTGTTAACAATGAGTACCTGATGCAACCATTTCCCAAGAACAGATTGGATATAATTGATATGAGGAGAGGCTATATGAAAAAAGATATCTAGGTAGCCATAACAATGATTAGCAGGGTGTACGAATTGCCTAAGTCCCATCAACTCGATGATGAAGGGTGCTCCCCTTAATACCACAAACACATAACAGAAAGAGAGAAACAACAACAATAATATGCAAGAACAGAAAATTTGGCTTCTTATTATCTCCACAAATGTGGAATTACAAACTTTCAGAATTACAATATGCAAAGCCACATGGGCATTCCCTTACAATATTTTGTAGGACAAAGCCTTGAACTATTACCCAGAACTATTCTGAACTGCCTAAGACAATAATACAGCCTTCCTTATATAGGCAATTTTCCACCGCCTGGGAAGGTTCCAGAATTTTAGCCAATAAGGCCGACCAAACTTAGATTTATTTTTATTTTACATTTCATTACATCATAGTCGGCTCAAGATAACCCTTGAAACCCGAACAGAAATTTTGAAGAAAAAAATCATTTTCCGCCATTTCAGGTGACCCAACTTCCGAAGACCATAAGTCATCACCAGTTGACCCGATCGGCTATTATAACCCCATTTCGAAAATGCCACGAAGCGCTCTACAGGCTTGACTCGCGCAAGCGCTCGTCACCCAAGTTTTCAACCTCATCCGGGGCCTCTAAAGCCTTCAAAACTGAGTTCAAAGTTTCTGTACCCTGCTGCCAATACCGAAAATCTTCAATATCTTCCAATATACACTTGATCTGGCAACGAAACTTTACTGGCAGACTTATATGACCAAAATGAACCTCCAAGAAAGAAATCAGATCATTCTGAGCACATTAAAAAATTACCAAAAATAGTAACTTTCCATGAATAGCAGCTCTGCACTAAAATAGCCTTTATTGAATACAAAAGCAGAAATATTTTTGGGTTATGCAAGATTGCTCTTACACCCAGGATGCTCCTGCATCAGACACCTGGGGTAATTTGAGAAGTGACCCTGTCACAACTCAGGTGTGTAGAGGAAAACCAAGACGGTTAACCTCCTCCTTTGTCAGCCATGATGAATCTTCAACAGGTCATCCTTTCCACTTGACCAGATATTCTTCATATGTCCTGTTCCTTGTGCTTCTGCCAACACGACTGTCCAGTATATCTTCGATCTCCTTAGTGTCTGAACTAGCTGCTGGAATACTCCACTGTGCTACTGTGATCTCATCTTCAACACCTCCTTCATGATACTCTGTCAGATCTGAAATGTTAAACACTGGTGAAATATTTAGCTCAGTAGGCAATTCTACCTCATATGCATTTCCTGAATCATGCTTCTTTAGTATCCTACATGGTCCAAACTTCTTCATTTTCAGCTTGTTATATGTACCAACTGGAAACCGCTCCTTCCGCAAATGAACCATGACTTCGTCACCAACTTGAAACTCCTTATACCTCCTTTTCTCATCTGCCTTAGCCTTATATTGTGCATTCATCTTGGTAATATGCTTCCTCACCTCTTCATGGATGTTCTTCAAGTGTTCCGCAAAATCCTCAGCTTCAGCACTACTTATTTCTCCTTTATCTATCTTCCTCAATTCAGATGCATTTCTTGGACTACTTCCATATATAATCTAGAATGGTGATTTACCAGTGCTCCTGTTGACAGAATTATTGTATGCAAATTCCGCCTGTGGTAAAATCAAATCCCATCCTGTTGGCTTATCTCCAACCAAACATCTCAGTAAATTTCCCAAACTTCTATTCACTACCTCTGTCTGTCCATCAGTCTGTGGATGATGTGATGAATTGAACTTCAAATCTGTCTTTAACTTCTTCCACAATGTACGCCAGAAATATCCAAAAAACTTAGTATCTCGATCTGAAACTATGGTCTTTGGCAAACCATGAAGTCTCACTACCTCTCTGAAAAACAATTCTGCTATATGAACAGCATCATTAGTCTTCTTGCAGGGAATGAAATGCGCCATCTTTGAAAATCGGTCAACTACTACAAAAATTGAATCATGTCCCCGCTGTGTCCTCGGTAAACCAAGAACAAAGTCCATACTGATATCCTCCCAAGGCTTCTCTGGTATAGGTAATGGCTGATACAACCCTGTATTCTGCTTCACTCCTTTCGCCATCTGACATATTCTGCAACTCTGTACAAACTTCTTCACATCTTGCTGCAATTGTGGCCAATAATAATTCTCACCAACCAAAGCAAGGGTTTTATCACGACCAAAGTGTCCAGCCAATCCTCCGCTATGCTTCTCCTTGATGAGATTCTCCCTCATAGAACTTCGTGGAATGCACAACTGACTCCCTCTGAATAGCATATCATCCTGGATGATGAAATCCAACCATTTCATCCTGTCTAGAGTAACAGGTTCTGTACAAGCTTTCCAAGCTTCACCAAAATCAGGATCCTCTGGATACAAATTCTTGAGCTCCTTGAACCCAACCACTTCAATCTGCATTTCTGTCAGCAGTAGTTGCCTTCTGCTAAGAGCATCTGCAACCCTATTAGACTTTCCACTCCTGTGTTTCAAAACAAATGTATAACTCTGCAAAAATTCAACCCATTTCAAATGCCTTTGATTCAACTTTCCTTGACTATTCAAATATTGCAAAGCTTGATGATCAGTATACAAAACAAACTCCTTAGGAAGCAAATAGTGTCTCCACTTCTTTAATGCTTGAACTATAGCATAAAATTCCTGATCATAAAAAGAATATTTTCTCTTGGCATCATTCAACTTCTCACTGAAATAAGCAATAGGTTTACCTTCTTGGCTCATAACAGCTCCTATTGCAGTACCACTAGCATCACAATCTACTTGAAACACCTTATTAAAATCTGGAAGTGCTAAAACAGGTTGTTCTGTAACTTTTTGTTTCAATAATTGAAAACTCTTTTCTGCCCCATTAGTCCACTTAAACTCTTTTCTATCCCCTCTCATTGTTTCAGTCAAGGGTCCACAAATACTGCTAAAATTTCTGATAAACTTTCTGTAAAAGCTAGCTAGACCATGAAAAGATCTTACCTCAGTAGCATTCCTTGGAGTAGGCCATTCAAAGATAGTCTGTACCTTCTCTGGGTCCATTTTTAGACCTTCTCTTGAAACTACAAACCCCAAATACACCAACTCTTTCTTCACAAAACTGCACTTCTTCAAATTAATCAACAATTTCTCTTCTCTCAACTTCTCAAATACCATACGAATATGCATCATATGCTCCTCCAATGTCTTGCTAAAAATCAAAATATCATCTAGGTAAACAATGACAAACTTACCCAGAAATTCTTTCAGAACCTCGTTCATGAGCCGCATGAAAGTGCTCGGTGCATTGGTTAGCCCAAAAGGCATGACTAACCACTCATACAGTCCTTCCTTTGTCTTGAAGGTAGTCTTCCATTCATCTCCTTCTCTGATCCGAATCTGATGATATCCACTCTTCAGATCTATCTTTGAAAAATACATAGCTCCACTCAAACAGTCCATAATATCATCCATTTGTGGCAATGGAAACCTGTACTTGATTGTGATCTTGTTTATTGCCCTAGAATCTGTACACATCCTCCATTCTCCATTCTTCTTTGGTGCTAATACTGCTGGTACAGCACAAGGACTCAGACTCTCACGGATCAATCCTTTCTGTAATAGTTCATGTACTTGTCTGTTCAACTCCTCACTTTCTGCAGGTGTCATTCTGTGTGCTGCCTTATTCGGCAAACTCACTCGTGGGATCAAGTCCATCTGATGACTGATCTTCCTGACTAGTGGTAATCCATCAGGCACGTTATCAGATACAATATCCTGAAACTCATTCCACAAATCTGCAACTTCTACAGGAACATCTTCTACTTCCTCTTTACCAGCTTTTGGAATTAAAGCAAAGCATACATGCTCATGGCTCATACCTGCTAGGAATTTCCTTCCATCAATAAATGTTATTCTTGCATTACCACATACCTTTTCTTCGGTCTCCTTCAATGGCTTTAGCTTATGTCGCACTCCATCCTTTGTCAGGGAATAGGTATTCTCACGACCATCGTGTACAAAACATCTGTCAAACTGCCACGGTCTACCCAATAACATATGACATGCATCCATAGAGATGATATCACATAGTACCTCATCTTGGTACCCGCCAATCTTGAACTTCACCAGGCATTGTTCATTGACCATGACCTTGTGGTCATCCTGTACCCAGGCAATCCGATATGGATGTGGGTGTTTCTGTCTCTTGAGCTTCAACTTTGTCACCATCTCTTCTGACACCAAATTGTCAGTGCTTCCACTATCGATAATCACATCACAACATTTACCCTCACACTTGCATCTAGTGCGAAACAGGCTCCTCCTTTGCTCAGGTTCATTCTCACCACTCAACAGGACTCTTTTGTTAATCAACGTTTCTCCTCTTTCAGCATCTTTAGAATTTGATGATCTGGCATCTTCATCTACATGTGCAACTCTGGCCTGGCCTTCATTTCTCCTGTCTGTTCTTCCTTGGCACTGAGGACATTCAAATGCCCTATGACCTTCTTCTCCACAGTGAAAACATGTTCCACGGAAGCCACCTCTTCCAAATCCTTGTCCTCTTCCTCTTCCTCCCTGATCTCTATTATTTTGATCCTAGAAATGATTAGAATTATTTCCTCGCTGATTCTGACTGCTACTGGCCTCATCCTTCTTTTTCGGATCTTCATTTCGGCCACCATATGATCGTCCACCAGATCGTCCACCGCGACCTCTTTCATTTTGTCTGCTCTCAAACTTCTTGTTTAGCTTTTCCTCTACTTTTAGGGCAAACTGGTATGCCTCTTCAATACTGTTCATTCGAACCAGATTCAGCTCCTCCTGAATGCTTGGCCTCAACCCATTAAGGTATCGGGCAACTTTCTCCTTATCAGCTTCTGCATGGCCTGTTCTGATGAGAAGTCGATAGAACTCCTCTGTATACTCCTGAACAGATCTCCCTGCTTGCTTCAAACTCTGCATTTTCTTCAGTAGGTCAAGCTCATAATCAACAGGAATGAACTGTCGCTTCAATTTATCCACCATCCGATCCCATCTTGTGATTTTATCTTTCCCTCTTCTATTTCGCTCCAATTGAATTTTTTGCCACCAGATCTTCGCATGACCTTTCAGTCTGGCCTTCACAAATTTGACCCTATCAGGATCCTCAACATCTTCATACTCAAAGTATTCTTCACATTCATTGATCCAGTCGATCAATTCCTCTGGGTTAAGATTTCCAGAAAATGTAGGAACCTCAATCTTAGGCCTTTTCCCAATCTTGGAAATCGCCCGAAAAAGTCTTTCTTCCTCCTGGTTCACAATTTCAACTTCTCCTTCTTGATATTCTTCTTCGGCTTCATCCTCACTTTCGTCTCTGACATTAAGATTCATTCTTTTGCGAATCTCTTCTTGCAATGCTCGCACTTGTCTCTGCAGCTCTCTAACCTCAGGTGTTACAACACCAGCTCTTCCGCCACGTTCCCTTCGTGGAGGCATTTTCACGATGCGCGCTGAAACCCTAGCCACGAGCCTGGTGCAAACTGCCTCATAGTCGGCGATCTATTTACACACTCAAGAACTCCTACTCTGATACCACTTGATGAAGGGTGCTCCCCTTAATACCACAAACACATAATAGAAAGAGAGAAACAACAACAATAATATGCAAGAACAGAAAATTTGGCTTCTTATTATCTCCACAAATGTGGAATTACAAACTTTCAGAATTACAATATGCAAAGCCACATGGGCATTCCCTTACAATATTCTGTAGGACAAAGCCTCGAACTATTACCCAGAACTATTCTGAACTGCCTAAGACAATAATACAGCCTTCCTTATATAGGCAATTTTCCACCGCCTGGGAAGGTTCCAGAATTTTAGCCAATAAGGCCGACCAAACTTAGAATTATTTTTATTTTACATTTCATTACATCATAGTCGGCTCAAGATAACCCTTGAAACCCGAACAGAAATTTTGAAGAAAAAAATCATTTTTCACCATTTCAGGTGACCCAACTTCCGAAGACCATAAGTCATCACCAATTGACCCGATCGGCTATTATAACCCCATTTCGGAAATGCCACGAAGCACTCTACAGGCTTGACCCGCGCAAGCGCTCGTCACCCAAGTTTTCGACCTCATCCGGGGCCTCTAAAGCCTTCAAAACTGAGTTCAAAGTTTCTGTACCCTGCTGCCAATACCGAAAATCTTCAATATCTTCCAATATACACTTGATCTGGCAATGAAACTTTACTGGCAAACTTATATGACCAAAATGAACCTCCAAGAAAGAAATCAGATCATTCTGAGCACATACAAAAATTACCAAAAATAGTAACTTTCCATGAATAGCAGCTCTGCACTAAAATAGCCTTTATTGAATACAAAAGCAGAAATATTTTTGGGTGATGCAAGATTGCTCTTACACCCAGGATGCTCCTGCATCACTCGAGCCTTGGATGATCTTCCTAATCCAAAAGATAAAAGAAAGACAAGTGAGGTTCAATTGGGCCTCCATTTAAAGTGACAATTTGGATGAGCAATTGGTTCGGGTTAAGACAAACCCTCATTTCTACATGACCTCATATGTCATGTATTTGCTAGCTATATGGGTGGTATATCCAAGATTGACCAAAGTTGGGGTAATGGGTGAACAGAATACATGGCCATTTACCTTGTATCCTCAATTGGTGAGGAAGGACTTCTACACACACAATAGCCCAGACTTCAGAATAGTAAATGATGCTTTCATTTTTTCCATCATACACTCCATTGAGGGAGACTATGCCAAAAGGCTATCTACCGAAGCAACAACTAAATTAAAGGCCATTGGGGCTTTCTACATACAATTTTGGACCTTCACTTACATTCTGGTGGCAAGAAGCACCCTAGCACCGAAGAAGCTCCCAAGGTACCCTTCTGATAGAGTAGTCCTCCTAGAGATCACAAGGTAATTATCTGATGCCCATGAGCACATCAAGCACAAGAAGCATTGCTGGGATTTTCCTATTTCCATCGGCCCCAACTGTGTACCAGATATGAAAGTCTGCAAGTCTTTGACTGGAGAATGGGATGAATTCCCACTGTTAAATTACAACCTAGTGAGGCCTCACTTTGATCCCATTGGTACCTATAGCCACATAATGGGAATACACTACATTCATGAGTTGCATATTCAAGACTATTGGGCTAATTGTGTAGATGATTAAGAGGTAAGATTTCATGACTATTGCCAGATGAGTCTATAGCTGGCATAGGATGCACTTTTGTTGAAGATTCCACAAAAGGCGGTAGATGCTGACTATGATAAAATTTTGGATTCCATATACAATACATATAAGGTATTCACAAGGGCCATTTTAAATGCAGAAGTGGATCAAGATGAGAATGATAGCATGGATTTTAGAGCCTGACATGTGATTAAGTTGATGAAATCTTGGGTTGCTCATCCTTTCCCAATGCAACAGCTCCCCATGAAGCAACTCCTAGAGAAACCCTCTCAAGAAAAGAAGAAGGGAGAAAAGGTATTGAAACCATAGTTCAAAGAGGCTGCTCCTCTGAGACCAAAGACTATATATTGACATGAGCGCCCCACTGCATATGGTCTGACCATGCACTCTAAGAAGGTGAAAACTAGGATGACCGAAAGTATTGAACCGCTAAAAGCACCTTCATCCAGTGATCATGATTCACCAGGCTTGACAAAGAAAACCAAGTTCAAAATCATAGGGCCCAAGCTATCTGAAGTAATCAAGGGTCATGTATACAAAAGAAAGGGAGGCTCAATGCCCACACAAATGGATACCTTGGTGGAGGGTGATGAAGATGAATTGGATGAAGTTCCCCTTAGTAGGAGGACTCGGTCTGCGGGATTCTTGAAGAAAAGAAGGATAATGGATGATGATCCTAAGGATGCTGAAGGGGATACATAGGGAGAGCCAATAAATTTGGATGCCCTTGGTGATGATGAATTCAACATCATAGATTTTGCAGGGTTACATGGTTTTAAGGAGTCCAAGCAACAAGCTCCTATGCAGTTTACTAGTCTTTTTAGTGGCGTGGGAGAGGGTCTACAACAACGACCTCAAGGACAAGATGATATTGAGATGACCGAGGCCCAAGGGGAAATTGTAGAGCTAGAAAAGGCCTCTTCTATTGGGGCCACCTTAGAAGAGGGTGTAACTACATAGGTACCATTGGTTTCATCCATTCCACCTCCGCCTCCACCTAGGCCTTCAACTCCTACAGTTCCACTCCAAGAGCCTCCCACTACCCCACTTTCTACTCCAGTACAAAACACTTTGTTGCCTCAACAACCTTCTTCATCCCATGTTCCCCTTTCAACTCCACCTCCACCAGCCCATTCAACCACTCCCCTTGTGTCTCCTATGCCTCCCCTACTCAATATTCCTCCCCAAACTCATTCACCCTTACCATAGATCCATAGTGAATCAGTTCCTCAGAGCTCGCAGGAGCCAGAAAAAGAAGCAGAAGTCATTGGCTGAGAGAAAATGGAGGAAGCTCATATAGTATTCGAGGAGCCAAATGACAAGGGAGAATCATAGCTGGAAGAGGAGCCATGTACTAAAGAAGAAAGGCCACAAACAGACACTGAGGAACAAATGGCTAATGAGTAGCAAACAGATGATGATGAGGAGCACACATAGGAAGAGGGTGGATAAAATACTGAGGATGAATAGGAAATAGAGAAAGAAGAGGAGAGTCAAGAGGAAATAGAAACAAGATGCTTGGCAACTTCTTCCACATTGGCTGCTCCCTATGAGCCATTGAATGTGTTCTCAAAGCCCACATGGTTCACCAAAGAGGTACAACTAAGAGTTATGGTGTACATAGATAATGAGGTTTATATGACCACATTGGGGCATTTTTTCCATCAAATAATGCCAATTCCCCAACAAGGACAATGTCTTACATCACTCAATTCCAAGTGGGAAGGTGGAAAGCATAGGTGGTTGTTCCTACAATGGATGTCAGTGCAAATGAGATCACTCCAGATGATTATGTGTTGGAGGAGGTAGATTTTGGGGGAGCCCACCAGAGAAGGTAGAAAAACCTTGGCTTCATGGATAAAGACGAAGAGAGGATAAAGGCTCTGGTAGAGTAGAATGAGGCTATGAAGAAATCCATTTTGAAAATAGCAGGTCCAATTGACCCAGATAACCTCAAGGCCTCATTACAGGTGATTTTGGAGAAGAAGGGGGATATAGATATAGATGTTCCACATTCTTTTGTATAGGTTTGTACTGAGTGGAAGCTTGATTTTGAGAAATTTTCTAGCTTATCCCTTAGGAGGATCCTAAGGCCCTTCTGAAACATTTTGGCAGGAATAACCTCCTTGGTGGAGATTGTAAGTGAGGAAAATGGTGTAGAGGAAACCATCCTTAATTGGAAAAAGGTGTTGGATGAGCTGACAAGGATAAGGAAGCAACACTTCTAGGTATTGATGAAGATATATGAAGGGTTGAAATTGGAAAATTTTGAAGAGTGGACCCAAGAGATAGTTGCAACATTGGCCATATTTGAAAAGGTTCTCAAGAGATTGAACAAGAGAAGGGACGACAACACATTTTTTGCAAAGGAGTTGCAAGAGTTCTTCGAAGGCCTAGACTTGGATCTGTTTGATGAAGATGATGATAAGACTATGTATTCGGTAAATGACATCATCAATCAGTACCTAAGCATATTCTGAGGGGTGAAAAGTAAAAAAGACCTCTAGCAAATGTTTTACCAGAAGGAGGAAATTCAAAAAATGCTATCTTCTGAAGAAGAGATAAAAGCTTTTGCACAAGAACCGACTGACTTTTGAGATAGACAGAAAGAGATCCTTCAAGGAATTAAGATGCCAGACTTTGATGAGGTGCTGGAGATAGTGGATAGGTTCAAGAAAGCACATCCAGAAGTGCCTCCCAGCTAGTAAGTCTCCAGTTCAAGATCTACCAAATTTTGTGTACAGAAAATCCAATTTTGACACTTAGCCATTTTTGCAAAGCCTAATTTTCAGCATTTCGGCCCTGTGGGTTTTTTAGCCTCCGACAAGTCCGCAAGTCCAAAATTTTGGAGATAAGGGGCTTGGTACTTAGTCAATTTTGGGTCTTGAGTTTTTTGGACCAACTGTCGGGATTTGGGCATTTTTTGGCACATCCAAAAGGTAACTCTAGTTATCTCAAAGATCACTTTCCAGTCATCTGGGCTTTCCTTTTGGGATCGATTGTGCATGATTTTGGGATCTCTTCCAGTTGGGTCGACGTGGAGAAGCCAGAGTGAAAGATCAAGGGTAGAAACATGAAGATTATCAAGAGCATGCACGAGTTCCAGGTCCCTTTTTGAGTTGTTTAATGCTTGATTTATTCAAATGTTTGTAATGCATGAGGATTCATTCCATGCTAGGATAGTTTAGCTAAGCTTTAGAATTAGTTTCTTTAATGCAAGCTTTAGTTTAGATTTACTTTTAAGTTTTAGTGGCAGTGAAACCCTAGCTGCAAAAATAAGAGCAGAGCTCAATAAATTGTAATAAAATGATGTAATGAGGGTCAACTTGATGATTAATACAAAAAATACAATTGGTGCTTCATTCATGGTGTGATTTATCTACTATCTATGCAAATTTTGTGAATATGTGAATTGCTCATTCTTTATTTCAAAGAGCCAATTGGTTGTTTAATGATTTTAAGTCTATGATCTTTTAGTTCGATGTTTGCTGGTATTACATTGCTGTGTTGTGACAAATTTCTGAGAATATCATTCTTTGGTGCTTGAGGATTAACTTGTCGCATGTGTGCGCATATCCAGGGTGGTTTCATGATCTGATGATTTTTGGCTTATCATACATTTGGATTTGTTCGATTCCACTAATCATTGCATCCATTTAGCTGAAGATTGTGACATGATCTGATCTCTATTTTGTGGGTTTATTCATCTTCTTGGTTTTTTAATTCACATGGTAGTGTGATGCTAGCATATGTCCATTATATTTCTTTTTAGCAATTTCATTCAAATCTCTTGTTACCCTACATCTTCCAACCCTCCTTGCAAGTTATTTTTAGTAGATTAATTAAATTAGCATTGCTTTCATTGTTAAATCTGAAAATCGTATAAAAAAAGAGAGAACTTTTGGTTTCCTAAAGTTTGTTTTGCAATTTCCCTTGAGAGAAGAACCAACAAAGGCCTCCTTTTTAACAAATTCACATTTGTCTTTCGTTCAGCTATCCAAGTGGTTGAGACCCAACCAGAAGGAACCTTGAGATTGATTATGTCAGTCTTCCAAGTGGGGAAGTTTCTCACACAAATTCCTAGTCGTTGTCTTCGTGTAAAAATGATGCTCAACAGGATCTTTGTGGGTACCATCCTCATCGGGGTTTTCCCTTGGCTAGGGTTTCCTCAAGAAAAAATAATGTGTTACAAGTTCATTTGCTTTATTGCTATGCATGTTATTTAGTTTACTATGTTATGCATGTATTAAGATAATCTGTTATATCCATAATTAGGTGAAAGGAAAAGTTTGCAGAATACTGATTCACCCCCCCTCTCAGTATTCCCTATTTCTAACACATTGATTAATTAATTCTTTTATTAATTATTATTATGTAACCTAGGTTTCCTTTTATGATTTTGATCTCCTTTTATAAGGATTGATCTCTCTTGTAATCATAACATAACACATTCATTTTTATTGGATTGCAACTTTTATTTTTGCACATCAAGAATGTCTCTTCTTTCATGGGTCCTTGCGTTCAGACCTCCATATCTTTTGCTTCTCTCTTTTTGTGACAAGTGTTTGCATGCAGTGATTCTTAGAAGTTGTGGGTTGTTTTTTCATTAACTCCAATATGGTATTATAGCTTCAGATCTTCATGCCAATGTTCTCTTCTTGAGAGATTCGGCCTTATTCATCAGATTTGTGATTTTTTGAGGTTTTGTGTTGAATCTGGGGGGACCTTTATTTTTGGTCACTTTGAAATTAAACAAACCTCATCGTTGAGCTCAAAGCACCCAAAAACCCCTTTTTCCATATAAAACTTGTCCAATTTGGACAACGTTGCAATCTGAGGAAAAAAAAAATTATACTAGGGTCGTACGACCCTAGCACACACTCAGAGGTTCTTTCAAAAAATAATATTAAAATTTTTTGAGGCGTGCACCCAACAACCACCACGGTGCCCCCTGATAGCCACCCAGCAACCACCAAAGTGACCACTGTAGTGGCCCACGGTTACCACTGGCAACTCATAGTTATCGCTCGACAGCCCACGATCATTGATGGTGACACTGCCATGGTTACTGTTGGTGTCACCACCAATAGATCTACGGTTACCAATTTTGATTTCCTAGGAACCGTGTCGGTCACCTATGTGACTTGGAGCTTCTTCACCCAACCCCCAGATGCCAGCCTCCTGGTCACCACATGACCAAGGCCCAAACTTTTTGGTCCCCAGACCTTATTGGTTTTTTGGGGTGATGACCATATGACCGTCAATTTTAATCTCATGAATTGTTGATGCCAACACTTATTAGCAGCCTTGCATTAACACCTTTTGGGCCTTTCGGAGTACTTGTTGGTTTTTTGCTTATAACTTGAGCATACCGTGTCGAAATCAGGAAAAAAAGACATCGTTGAAATGATATTTTCAAGATCTATCTAGATATGGAGGTTTGAATTGAATTAATGAACTACAACTGATTTAGAACCTAATTGAAGAATCTGTGATTTAAGATCACCAAGCTAATTGATTAGATATGTAATATGATTGAATCAGTATTATGTTGTCATTGATGTCAACTAAGTTTGACAGTACTTATCTTGTAAGTTACTATACTGATACATCTGTAGTGAAGGAGTGAAAGAGATGAAGAACATAAACATCTACATGAGGAAGATGGATATGACAGATGAGGAATAGAGAATACATTGAGTAACTTGTTGATGAGTCTATGACTTTATGTTATTGACTTGATTATGTTTCATTCATCTATGATGAGGAAAGGAGATGAAAGACACAAAGCAGTGTTGTTGGTTGATGAAGAATTTCAGTATACACCGATGGAGTGTAGTGTATACTGAGCATAGTGTTAACTAAGCTTGTATTCACCGATGCATTTCTTTGTTAACTGAGAAGAATAGAATGAACTAAATGATTAGTTTAGCCGATAAGATTGATGAGTTGGCAAGTGTATGAATTCGAGGTAATAGATAATGTTTGTTACACAGATCGACGGCTAAAAAAAATTTAGGAAAGATATAAAGCATGAGAATCAAACATGTTATTGACACAAGTGCCGAGGTATGTTTAAGAGGCAAAATCAATGAAGATGATTAAGCGAAAAAATTTGATGGAGCAGAAGAAAATGGTTTACATGTCTATATAAGAGACTGGAGATTTCACTATAAGGTGGTGATGTCGGAAGAGAAGAAAACTAGAGAATCATCACATGAACAAGTCTTCATGCATTCTGATCATACTAGTTAAGGAGAACCCTACTGCAGAGCTTTATCGAGCTACAGAGAGTGATTACCGATGGACAGTAAGTTGAACATTGATTGAAACAAAATTGATTTATTGATCAGAAAGATTTGTATGAGCTGAATATTGATCTATAATCTGCAATTGAAGTTGTAATAGATCAGATCACCTATTGTTACAACCATTGTACACAGTCAAATATCTTAATCAAGTGGACTAAGAAAGTCTTATTATGTATCATTCATAGAATGAACATTGTTATCCTATCAACCCTAGAGTGACTACTGGTTGGACGATAATGGTTGGTCTTAAATCCTCTAACAAGGTCACACCTAACAGTGTGTTTGTAACCTTTAACAGGGTTGGGTCTTCACCGACCTCACTTCAGAAGAGTGAATATTTTGGGTTGCCAGTCCCAGGTGGTTTTTCCCTTCACAGGGTTTCCACGTTAAATCTCTTGTGTTATGTGTTGATTGTGATATTTGTTTTGATGTCATATTTACATGTTGCATATTTGATTTGATCAGTATCTGTTATAAGTTTTAGACTAGTAATCGGTAAAAGCACAAATAGTGAAAGTATTTTAAGTTACCAAACAACATAAATTGTAGTATTTGTTTTTGGATTATACATTTTGTATCGGGACACTGATTAACTGATTCACCCCCCTCTTAGTTATTCTAACAATTGGTATTAGAGCTTTGGTTGCTTGGAACAGAGTTTTAAGGACTTCAATAAAAAGATCTCAAAATGTATAAGAGGGACATGCCAAAGCTGCACAAAGAGAACTTTGCAGTATGGCAGAGCTGGATGAAGTTGCACATATATGGAATTGGGAATGATACACTAGAATTGATGGAGAATGGCTATATAGAACCAACCCCTGGTCCCCTGACACTTGACCAATTGAAAGATAGGCATGAACATAATATTACTATGATGGAGATTGCTGCTGACTGTACCGATGCTGAATTCAAAGACATTAAAAGTTGCACTACTACAAAAGCCATGTGGGATAAAATATCTCAAGTTTACAGTGGAGATGCAAATGTTAAAAGAGCTAAAGCAGAAAGCCTAAGGGGAAGATTCAATGATATGAAGATGAAAGAAGGTGAGAACATTGTGAAATATACAAATAGACTGAAAGAGGTAGTACATGCTATTAGAGCATTTGATGGAGTCATTAGTGAAGAAATAGTTGTTAGCAAAATACTCAGAACCTTACTGTCGATTTACGCAATCAGAATATCTGCTATCCATGAGACAAGGTTTGCATCTGGTAATGTACTTACACTTGACAATCTAATTGGTAAACTTACAACCTTTGAATTAAATAACTTTGATAACAATGTTGTTCTGTCTGTGGAATCTGATTTCATGTCTTCTCTGAAGATTGGTAAGTCTAACAGAAGTAATAATAATGATGATAGTGATACCAATGATGAGCTTGATGAACTTGAAGCTCTTATGGCCTGAAGATTACCCAAAGGGAAAGGAAGGTATAGAGGTAAGCTACCTTTGGCATGCTTTAATTGTAAAGAGGTTGGCCACATCGCTGCTAGATGTCCACATAAGAAAGATGATGATAGATCCAAAGACTGCTCAAAAGGAAGCTATGGGAGAAGAGTCAACAGAGGCTACCAACACAACAGAGTTAACTGAGACAACAATGACAAAGGAAAAAATTTATGTTTCATAGCCGAAGATAATGAATATGAATCTGATTTTGATGATGATGTAAAAGTTGTATTTGTTGCTATAAAAGATGACTCAGAGGAAGAAGAAGAGAAACATGTAGAAACAACACTGATCTCTAAAGTTAACAAAAATAATACATGGATCATAGATAGTGGTTGTACACATCACATGACTGGTGATGATGAGAAGTTTGATCAACTTGAAGAGTACAATGGAGGTTCAATTAAGATGGTTAATGACACACCCTATATGGTAAGAGGTAAAGGAACCTTGATGATAAATGATATGATAAAATGTGATAATGCTTATTGGGTAGATGGATTGAACTATAACTTGTTAAGTGTGGCACAACTGAATAATTCAAGTCACCAAGTTACTTTTGAGAGCAAGAAAGTGAAAATCTTTGATGATGGAGGAAGACTAGTTGGAATTGGTGCACAATCAAGAGGTAATCTATTTTATCTTGATACTGATGAGTCTTCTTGCTTGATGATGAAAAATGAAGATGCTTGGTTATGGCATAAAAGGTTATGCCATGTGAACTTTGATAACATGATTAAGATCAGTAAAAGGAAAGGAGTTAGAGGGCTTCCTAACTTGTCAAAACCAAATCATGTTATGTGTCTTAAATGTCAGAAAGGTAAGATGACTAAATCTAGTTTCAAAAGTAAGGACTATTCAACAAAGAAGATACTTGAGTTGGTTCATACCGACCTATGTGGTCCTATGAGAACTCAGAGTTATTATGGTGATATGTACTTTATTCTTTTTGTTGATGACTATACTAGATTGATGACTGTTATGTTCTTAAAAGAAAAATCTAAAGAATTTAAGATGTTTAAGTGGTATAAGGCTAAGGTATAAAAAGAGACTGGTAAGGAACTGAAATGCCTAAGATCTGATAGAGGAGGTGAATTTATCTCTGATGAATTTACTAATTTCTATAATGAGCATGGTATCAAAAGACAGGTCTTTGCACCGAGGACACCTCAACAGAATGGGATTGCTGAAAGAAGGAACATGTCAATAGTTGACTGTGCTAGGACATTGATGTTGCAAAAGAATGTTGCTTAGACATATTGGAGGGAAGTTGTTAGTACAACAATTTATGTATTGAACCGAGTGCAATTAAAGAAAGACACCAACAAGACACCCTATGAGTTGTGGTTTGGACACAAACCAACTGTAAGCTATTTCAAAATTTTTGGAAGCAAATGTTTTATTCTAAAAGATGAGAGAAATGGTAAATTTGACTCAAAAGGTGATGAAGGAACATTTCTAGGATATTCCAGCAAAAGAAAAGCATATAAGTGTCTGAGCAAAACTACTAATAAAATTATTGAGAGCACTAACATCCGAGTTGATGAGTTTGATGAAAAGAACACAAAGGAAAGTACAAAGGAACTAGAAGACTACCATACATTCACTTACATTGAACACCTAGACTATCTACTGAAGCTGCAACCTGTGATAACCGGTCAGTAGGAAAACAATGCCGAACAACAAGAAAGAGAAATTGATGAGTAGGATGACCCTACCGAGCAAGAAAATGAACCTGCACAGGATGAACAAGAAAGAAGAGATAAAGTACTGGCAAGTTTTGTCATAAGAAACCATCCTGAATCACAAATCATTGGAGACAAACAAGCTGGCATGCAAACAAGGAGCAAAACAAGACAAGGTACATGTCTAGTTTGTGATTATGAATCAAAAAATGTGAAAGTTGCATGAGAGAATGATGAATGGGTTAATGAAATGAAGGAAGAAATAAAAAAAATAGAGAAGAAAAAAACCTAGACCTTAGCACCCCAACCTAAAGATAAGAATGTTATTGGTACTAAGTGGATATTTAGGAACAAGTAGAATGAGAATGGAGAAGTAACCAAAAATAAAGCTAGATTGGTATGCAAAGGATATGCACAGGAGGAAGGCATAGACTATGGTGAAACCTTTGCACCTATTGGTAGATTGGAAGGATTCAGAATGCTACTTGCATATGTTTCACACAAGAAAATCAAGGTATATCAAATGGATGTCAAGTCAGCATTTCTGAATGGAATACTTGAAGAAGTCTACATAGAACAACCTGAAGGGTTTGTTGATCCAGAAAAGAAAGACATGGTGTGTAGACTACATAAAGCTTTATATGGTTTGAAGCAAGCACCGAGAGCCTAGTATGAGAAGCTGCATACTTATCTGTTAAGTATAGGATTTGTAAGAACAAGTGAGAACAACAATTTGTATATGAAAGGAGATACTGATGATACAATTCTTATTGCTGAGATATTTGTGGATGATATCATATTTGGAGGTCAAGATAAAATATGTAAAGCCTTTTTTGATGATATGAGGAATGAATTTGAGATGTCTATGTTCGGAGAGATTAAGTTCTTTCTTGGACTACAAGTGATTCAACAGAGTGATGGGATATTCATCACACAGTATAAATACATAAAAAGAAGTATTGAAAACATTTGGCATGGAAGATGCTAAACTTGTGGGAACACCGATGGCTACTGGTTGCAAATTGACTAAGGAGGATGAAACTACAGAGGTAAACTAGACACTATACCAATCAATGATTGGTAAGTTAATGTATGTAGTTCACAGTAGACCAGACATAGCACATGTTGTGGGAATATTTGCTAGATATTATGCTAATCCTAGAGAATCACACATGATTGCTACTAAAAGAATCTTAAGATACATGAAGAAAACAAAGGGCTATGGATTATGGCATCTTAAGGAAGGAAAGTTTGAACTCAGAGTCTATACTGATGCTGATTGGGCTAGACATGTGGATGATAGAAAAAGCACCATCAGAGGAGCATTCTTTTTTTGTGAAAGACTTGTTACCTAGACAAGTAAGAAGCAGGAATGCATTTCTTAGTCTACAGCCAAAGAAAAGTATGTTTCTACTACTACAAATTTTTCAAACGTTGCATATATTAAATAGGTTCTGGAAGGTATGAATGAGATAATCACTAAGCTAGTGATTATATACTGCGATAACACCAGTGCAATTAATATTTCAAAGAATCCAGTGATGCATTCTAAGATGAAGCACATATCAATTATCACTACTTGAGAGAACAAGTACATGAGAAGCAAGTTAAGCTAGAGTTTTTTACATCAAAAGAGCAATTTACAAATATCTTTACAAAAGCTCTACCGAAGGACACATTTGAGTACTTGAGGACTAGACTTGGGGTCCGTCCCCTATCTACCGGTCACTAAGGTGATCTAGATGTTGCATTAACCTAATCTTATCAGAAGATCATCCATGTTGATGCATCATAGTACACACTTTGGATCATGTCTAAGGTTGTGAAAAGTACTGGAACATATTGGCATATCAATATACAGAGATACGGAGTATGCATTGGACAACAGAGAGTTACTTGGCTACTGAAGAGCTGTTTGTTTATTTGTTTCTTTGGCATTGTTGTCAAAGGGAGACATAATATGAATATGCATCAATGAGAACTATTTGAGGGAGAGACAAATTGAAGAAAGGGAGAGCATTGAAGATCAGTTACTAAGAACAAAAGAAGGAATCTGAAAGCTGAAAAGATCATATTTGCAGATTGACAAAGCTGTATTTTGTAATGTTGTTGAGTATCCTAGTGATTAAACATATTAAGCTAGGGAGAGCTTGTACAACATTTGTTCATAGAGTTGTAGAATACATGTTTGGTATGTGTATGGTATATTTCATATTACTTGAGTTTCCATCAATGCCAAAGGGAGAGATTGATGAACTACAATTGATTTAGAACCTAATTGAAGAATCTGTGATTTAAGATCATCGAGCTGATTGATTAGATATGTAATATGATTGAATCAATATTATGTTGTCATTGATGTCAACTAAGTTTGATAGTACTTATCTTGTAAGTTACTATACCGATACATCTATAGTGAAGGAGTGAAAGAGATGAAGAACATAAATATCTACATGAGGAAGATGGATATGACAAATGAGGAATAGAGAATACATTGAGTAACTTGTTGATGAGTCTATGACTTTATGTTATTGACTTGATTATGTTTCATTCATCTATGATGAGGAAAAGAGCTAAAAGACACAAAGCAGTGTTGTTGATTGATGAAGCATTTTAGTATACACCGATGGAGTGTAGTGTATACCGAGCATAGTGTTAACCAAGCTTGTGTTCACCGATGCATTTCTTTGTTAACCAAGAAGAATAGAATGAACTAAATGATTAGTTTAGCTAATAAGATTGATGAGCTAGCAAGTGTATGAATTCGAGGTAATAGATAATGTTTGTTACATAGATCGACGACTGACAAAATTTAGGAAAGATCTAAAGGATGAGAATCAAACATGTTATTGACACAAGTGCCGAGGTATGTTTAAGAGACAAAATCAATGAAGATGATTAAGCAGAAAAATATGGAGCAGAAGAAAATGGTTTACATGTCTATATAAGAGACTAGAGATTTCACTACAAGGTGGTGATGCCAGAAGAGAAGAAAACTACAAAATCATCGCATGAACAAGTCTTCATGCATTCTAATCATACTGGTTAAGGAGAACCCTATTGTAGAGCTTTACCGAGCTACAGAGAGTGAATACCAATGGACAGTAAGTTGAACATTGATTGAAACAAAATTGATTTATTGATCAGAAAGATTTGTATGAGCTGAATATTGATCTATAATCTGCAATTGAAGTTGTAATAGATCAGATCACCTACTGTTACATATTTAACCATTGTACACAGTCAAATCTCTTAACCAAGTGGACTAAGAAAGTCTTATTATGTATCATTCATAGAATAAACATTGTTATCTTGTCAACCCCAGAGTGACTACTGGTTGGATGATAACAGTTGGTCTTAAATCCTCTAACAAGGTCACACCTAACAGTGTGTTTGTAACCTTTAACAGGGTTGGGTCTTCACCAACCTCACTTCAGAAGAGTGAATATTTTGGGTTGCCGGTCCTAGGTGGTTTTTCCCTTCATAGGGTTTCCACGTTAAATCTCTTGTGTTATGTGTTGATTGTGATATTTGTTTTGATGTCATATTTACATGTTTCATATTTGATATGATCGGTAACTATTATAAGTTTTAGACTGGCAATCGGTAAAAGCACAAACAGTGAAAGTATTTTAAGTTACCGAGCAACAGAAATTGTAGTATTTATTTTTGGATTATACATTTTGTATTGGGACACTGATTAACTGATTCACCCCCCTCTCAGTTATTCTAACTTGAATTTCTTGTTTTTATTTTTTGATAGTGTTTTTGTTGTCAAAGCTATAAGTTCCTTTTTGCACTCCAAGAGCCATATCTTGCGCATTCGGATTCCTTTTTTGGTAAACAAGATATCGTTGGAAAGCTTGTTTTGTGATCTTTCCAATGCTATTATTATTTTTTACAGATTTTTCTCTAGGTATATTGTATTTAGTTTTTTGCATTTATGCACTCTAGTGAATATCTTGGATGTTTCAGGTCCTGGGATCTCTTCCCTGTATGAGATGGCTCATCTTTGGTTGTTATTCATGTTTCTACAACCTTCTATCTTCTTTGATCTTTGTAGACATCTTTTGTAAGGATTATTTTATGAAAACACATTGAGATAAAGTATCATTTTATTGCATGCTTGGGATCTTGCACATCTTTGTACCTTTATTACTCACACTCCATTATAAAGTGCCATGGGGGGTTTGATGTTTGTCTTTGTTTTCCATTTAACTTTGTCAAGTGAGTTTTCCTTCCATGACATTAGCCTCAGGATGTCTTTATATGTGTTTGTACTCTCTTTGCACCTTTGATGTTCCTGGTTCATCATCATGGAATTCTTATTGGTCATCATTTTTAGTGTACTTGTCACCTCTCCCTTGTTCACATTATGGGGGGTTTCTACTATTCATTCTTATGCTTCTTTGGTTTGATGGAGTGAGCTATGTATTTAGTATTTGTTCTTATGTACTAGGCAGATGCAATGGCTATGTACCTATACATTTTGGTGAGATGGATTATTTACCAATATCAACACTCTTTCATTCCTTTTGTTTTGGAGGCAATCTTCCATCTTTGATTGATCAACTCTTCAAGCTTTGGTGTTTTATGCCATCTATATCTTTGAGTTTAGTTGTTTTCCTTTGTTTCCCTCCTAATTTGAGTAGTGTCATTTGAGGGAACTTATGCAGACTATAGTCTTCTCTACTTGGTCATGGTCTATTTCAGTGGAGGTTCTTCAGATCAGCAATTACATCTTGATAGAGTTTGCATATTTTTGCTTCAGTGGTCTTCTTAATGTTCATTCTTTGTTCCTATAATGTTGTGTGTTGATGAATGTTAATGAATTTTATGTTTTAACAAATGTCTTTTTATAATGAATGAATGAATGATATATTTTATAATTCCACTTGTCCAATTACCTCAAATTGTTGTGTAATGTCTACTTGTAAATAAGATATCATTCTTGATACTCAAATTTTGTTCCAAAGTAGTGCAGTTTTTGTTGCATAAATCTAGCTCCTTGTTTGCACCATTTAAGGCATTGTCAATGTCTTCCATCTTTCTATGAGTTTCTTCTAATTTTTATTCAAATAAATGCTCTATTTTTATTTATCTGACTACTTCATAACTGTGCTCTATGAAGTTTTGCATATGTATTTATGGTTGGCCATGTGCTTTTAATTGAAACTTCTTATTGTTTTATAAAATGATCATTTGGATGAATACTATTGGTAGCATCACTTATCATCTTGTATCAGTTTTATAATGCAACTGCCTATCTTACTCTTGAATGTTACAAACTATGGACTATCATTAAAGGATTTCTGCATACCTTAAGCATTTGAGAACACAATATTCTCATATACTGTGGGATGTTTTACCCATGCAATCATTTATGCTTGAAAAACTTGCAACTATGCTTGCATGGGTATAAGCATCCTACAAGCTACGAGAATACTCAGCAGCAAATGGAGACCAACAACACATGATGAAGTTCCAGATGTGCATCCCAGTAGTGTAGGTATTCATTTGCCATTAATTTTTAAATGTAATTATTAATACCCATAAACATCTTAAATTCAAATTGGTGTATTAATTAATGTAACCTTTTTTGTTAATATTTTAGAGCATGTAGCCAGTGGTATCGGACTTGTTGTCCTCTTAATGGAATGTGCTATTCGAAAGTAATTTATTGTTGCTTCCTTGATTTTCATATGTTGTCTTATCCTAACAAATTTGTTGTTCATTAAGAGAAATATCCCATAGTTGTTCATGTTTTCTAGTCAAACGCCTCTCATTTCCCTTCTCCATATGCAACAATGTGTTCCTTATGCCTCAACACCAACTTTTCTAGGGTCTTCTTGATCACATCTATTCCACCATTGGTCTTCATAGATTTTGTGCTCTCAAATTTGAGAATTGAATGAGAATAAGCTCATTATTACGGTTAACAAACTCTAGAACAACACACATATCTTTTCTATAGCTATGAGTACCAACCTATAATTTGTGTGAGCACTAACACCGTTCCAATCACCCTAAAAGTGAAGCCAAAGCTATATCAGATTTTATTAAGTGAAACGTCTAGAGCTATACTTTTTGATGCTAACTGGTTGTATTGACGCCTCTTTTATGATGGAAGTAACTCTCCCGCTTAAATCAACTATAACTATTAGAGTAATAAATTGTTTACTTATTAATTAAATCATATTGGTTTAATTACTAAGTCACTTATTATCTCTTTCTACTTAAGCTAAACTTTAGGCATATAATAATTAATTGTTTTAATTATTATTATTGTGCAAACTAGGGTTTTCTCTTTTTAGGGTTTTGATCTCCTTTTATAAAGATTGATCTCTCTTGTAATCTTATTAATAAACATTCATTTTATCGAATTGCAAATTTTGTTTTTGCACATCAAGAATGTCTCTTCTTTCATAGACCCATTCGTTCAGGCCTCTTTATATGTGTTTGTACTCGCTTTGCACCTTCGATGTTCCTGGTATCATATAGGTGTTTTTGGGAGCTATGAGTTATTTGCTAATAAACTCCAACATGGTATTAGAGCATCAGATATGTTTTCCCTTGTCCTCTTCCTGAGAGATTCGACTGTGTTTGTCAGATCTAAGTTTTAGAGAGTTTTTTCTATTGAATCTAGTGGGGACCCCTCTTTTTGGTCATCTTGGCTTCAAACGAACCTCACAGTTGCATTTAGAGCATCCAAGAACCCCTAGATCCATATAAAAATTTTCTAATTTGGAAAAAGTTGGAATCTCTGGCAAAAAAAATTTGCAATTCACCCTGACACAGATCCCAAGGTGGTCACTGGTATTTTGGAGCATTTTTGGCTCAAATGGACCTCATCGTTGAGCTCCCAGTGGCCAAGAACCCTTAGATCCATATAAGGCATGTCTAATTTGGATGTCATTTTATTCTGAGGCAAAAAAAAATTGTGTTAGGGTCGTACGACCTTGGCACACATCCTGATGCAAGTATGATGATTTAACAAAATTACATTTTTTTGGGGCGATGACAACCATTTGGATGGTGATGGCCATTTGGCCATCAAATTTAACCTCGTAGTGGATGCAGCCTCAGCCCCTGGTCGTATGGCGACCACGGGCCCAATATTTTTAGCCTCCATGTGGATTTTGGCCATGACAGCCATACATCCATCAATTTTAAGCCTGTCATTTGCTGATGTCAGCATGCATCAATAGTCTTCTACACCATTTTTTGTGTCCTTCATCATACATGTGGTTTTTTGCTCATAACTTTAGCATACAGTGTCAAAATTGAGCAAATGAGATATCATCGAAAAGCTGGTTCTAAGCTCTATCTAAATGTAGAGGTTTCAATTTCTAATTTTTCTTTTTTGATGGTGGTTTTTACTGTCAAATCTAGATGTTAAGTTTTTCACTCTGAGAGCTCTATCTTGCACATTTGAACTCCATTTTGGGCAAATGATATATCATTGGAAAGCTTGTTATGAGTCATTTTTCTAGATTTTACTCCAGGTATATTTTATTCAGTTTCTTACATTTTTTGAATCTGGTGGATATCTTGGATGTTTCAGGTCCTGGGATCTTTTCCTTTTGAGGAATAGCTCATCTTAGGTTGTTCTTTTGTTTCAGTAGCCTTCACTCTTCTTTGAGAAGTGTATACTTCACTTTTGTAGCATTATTTTAAGCACACACACCAAGATAAAGTGTCATTCTATTGCATGTATGGTATGTTGCACATGTTCATGCTCTATGTACTTGCACTCTATTATAACACTAGTACATTTGACCTTATTTTTCTACCAAATTTTTTGAACATCAAATAAAAAGGTTTAGGTTGGTTAGATTATATAAGGAAAACTTTCAATTTTTTTAATCCATGCCCGTGTTGGTCAAAATTTTGACCAATACCGTGTAGGTCAAAATTTTGACCAACACGGGCATAACTTTTAAAAATAAGATTTCATCTCTCATTTCATTATTAGATCAAGGGTTATAGCACGCGAAGGAGGACACCACCTGTGAGGGTTGCAACTGTTATTTGGTGTAAAAGGAGGACCGCCAGTAAGGATTTCCTTACCTTAACCTACGGTATGATTGGTTTTTTAAAAAACATATTTGAAGAACAAAACTTCTACATTTTCATGTTGGAGGTTGCTGTTGGTTTATTAGAGTTAGAAAGAAACTATGTAATGGTTTACAAACATTAAACAAAGAGGTTTCTTTTCATATTGGGACTATCTCGTGGAACAATGAATACAACATTGAGTCTATATGTTTGATTGAATGTGATTTTGGCTAGGTTAGAACCGGTATTATGGTTGTGAGTTGCAGGAGAAGGTGATAGTGAATAGATAAGTAGACGAGTGTGTGTGAGAAAAAAAAGTTGAAAAATGGTTGTCTCATACCCTTTGCAAAGACTATTTGTGGTCATGGAACCTTGTGTTCACCATCTTTAAGGATCTTGACCATATAGATAGGACAACCATATGAAAGGAATTAGAGACCAGATGGACAACTTTCTTTGTTGTTTTGGATAAGACATGTGCCTTGGTTTTGGAGTCAATGTATTAATATAACCATATTATACCTTTGTTTATATAATTGATCGATTTATCTTTCAATGCTATCCAACCTTACATAGTTGTTGATACCATTTTGAATATGTTATTGTAAGTGATGGCACCAAATGAAAGAGGACTCCAAATTTCACGTCATGTCATGCCAAGTCAAGCCATAGAATTTCAGATGCATCCAAGTTTGAAACTGTGATGCTCAACCATTATTAGTAATATTTTATGTTTGTTTGGTGTTTACTCTCATGCCCATCAATAAATCTAAAATTTTTAGTTTTGTTCCCCTCGATTAAGCCGACTGTGTCAACACATTACAAGACAAAATGAGAAAGCATTAGTTGATTTTCACCTTGAAGTTTCTAGTTCAAATATTATTTTGCACTTTTGTGAGGTTGACAATACTAAATACTAATAGTATTATATGGCCTATTTCTTTAGCCTCAATGTTATGTATTTTAGTATATTTAGTTTTTATTTTCTTTTTATATAGATATAGATATAGACGTTTTATCTAAGAATGTGTAGTATTTATCATTCATTTTATTTTATAAAAATAATATTTATTATATAAAAATTCTTTCAAAAACACATTAACAAAGAGAGAATCAGTGTATTATTTAGCAATCAACAATATTGTGGTTATAATACAATTATAATTTCTTATGCCAATTCTATCTAGAGAAATTATCATGTAATTCCTACTAAGATTAGCCATAAAAGTTTCTCAATAAATACTCACTATTTGGATAATGTCTAGTCTAATGCAAAATAGTGTATACAAGGTATACAAGCACACTAGCATAAGGTACATGAGTTATGTCCATCTCAATAGATATAGATGGGCATTGCTCAATTGAATGATGCGTTCCCATAAAAATGTGAACTCCTATTAATCTAAAAACTCTCATGTTAAACAACTACAAAATAAAGTCGACATAGTTCCTTTAACACAAACATAGTTCAATAAAGTCAACATAGTTCCTTTATGTCAAACTACTATTAAATTGACTGTACCCTGCCAGTCACTGTCTCCAGAATATCAACCAGGGCACTAGACCTAAATACAATAAAAATAGTGAAGTGAAAGAGTGGAAAGATAAATGGAATTCAAATAAGTGTTCCTACATCCAAAAAAATCCAAAAATCTTGTATCAAACAGTCATTTGGATCCAATTTCCTGACTGTACCCGTCGAACTAGTGAATAAAATTACAGAGAATACTTTGTTTTATTTGAATGAAACTTTGTTACATTATGTGGTCCACTCACCACCAACTCTACATGCCCTTGACACATGCCTACTTTCCACCAAATAGTATTCCAAAGCCAGTTACCCTCCTCAACAACCATAACAGTCAATTAAATGACTGTTACCGGTTAGTTACAACTGAGATTTGTTGTCTAGTTGACACTAAAGTATCAACTTTGACAACTTATAACCACTAAGGTGTTCATATATTTTCATTAGCCTTCTTATAGATCTATAACCCTATCAAACTCCTTATAACTTCCTAAATCTCCCTACAAGCCTTATGATGCAGAGAAAAGGGTGGTGGACTGATAGACAAGATAAGTTACTCAAATTTGGATTACAAACCCACTACTTTCCCAAGTGCCCAATAGCTTCAAGAGACTCAACCCAACCAAGACTCCTCCCAATAAAGACCAATGATGGATTTGATGTCTTTAAGGTATATGAGGATATATTAAAGTGGTTTCAAGGGTTACCCACACTCCCAAATGGCTCTACCTTGTAGCCCTGCAAAGACCTTTTTGGTCTTTAAACTCCTCACTTCCCCAAAACACTAGAAGATCTAAACATAGATATAGAAACCATTTTGGCCATATATGAACATATCAAATATTTAGGTATTTGTACTTTGGACCAAATTGTAGTACCCTACCTGTACCCCTACAAATACACTAGAAAGTTCATGGTTTTACAAAGCAACTACAAATTATAAATATCTCCAAGGTCTCAACTCTTGGAAAGTGTCATCAAATATCTCAAAACCTCTAAATCTAAGATGAATTAGTCCCAAACCTTAGGGAGCATCAAAAACCCCAAATTAGTTACACCAAACCCTTGATTCAAGGGTTTCTTCAATCTCACCCTTCCAAGAACTTCCTGGATCAATTGGTGATTGATTCACCATTCACTCCACCATACAAGACTATTTCAATCATAAAAAAACTATGCCCTTTATCTCAAATGCTTGCTACTATACTTGTGCCATGAAATTCCATGGAACACTCCCTGTCACAGCCAATGATCACTCTTTTCCTTCAAAATTTTGCAACTTCCAAGTTAGAACAATATTGTACATGGTCAATAATCTTCATTCCATGGATTCTAGGCCTTTGAGTCCATGGAATGGTTATTATTTACAAGTAAAATTCAAAATAAAGAAAGAAATCTGAATAACCCAGTCTATGTCATTGTAAGTGGGGGTACAGTCATGCTATGTGACTCTGAAACCGATCCAAACAAAAAATATTGTTTCCAAATACTTTTTTGGTTCCTACTAAACATGAACCAAATAAGATTTACATTTGAATCCACACCCTAAGTGCCCAAAATGAAAAGGTTTAAATACTTCAAGGAATCACAGTGACTGGTCAACGCATGGGACAATCAAGATAAAAGCCTCCAAAGCATTAAATGAGTGAATATCAATGTTTGAAAACTATTCCTTATTACATAATGAAAAGGAAAAACCAAAACAAGACTTTGACACCTTTAAGATCACTGATTTCAATTAGAAAAACTTGTCTTTTATTTGATTTCCCGTTTCATCCATACACTAGGCTTCTCTGTCGTAATATAGCTTCCAAAAGATACATATAAAACTTCATCTCAACTTTCCCGACCACTCCTAACTGGTTAGAGGGATTAGTTGGATGTTTAGACATTAAAATGTGACTTCCCTCCTAAAAGGCAACTAGCCATTACATTTTGAATATTTGAAATTTTAAACTATGAAAATCTATTTAAACTTGATCACTAAAACTTCTAAATACTTAGACAACTTATTTAATACCCAACTATACTCCTAGAATCTCCTAAACTCATTGGGACACTAATGGTCCATTTTACAACCAAATTATCCTTTCAAAGATATAAACCAAGTCCATACATTTAAATGCCATTTCATGACATTAAATCATGATAGGTGCCAATACATGATCATTAATTTGAGTTACATCTTGTAGAGTCCCATTTCTCTCCTTTTCCCTCTGATTCACATTAGGTGACTTCAATTTATTCATAGTCTTCATGATTACACTAGTTGTCTTCATGCCTTGTTTGTTGATCCTAGGTGCCCCTGCACCACCTTAGTAGCCTAGTTTTTCCAATGTGTGATCCATGTATTCACCCATTGCCTCAGCAACGTCTGAGATCTTATCCTCTATCCTTGTCATCATAAATCATTGTGCCCTTTCTCCTCTAGGCACACACATCTCTATCTGCATCACTATCCTATCATCTTCACATTTTGATCACTTTTTGTTTATCTTCACAGACCTCTCTACTTGTTGTCTTGGTTCTTCACATGAACCATTCACATCTTTTTCTTGCTCCTCTAGGATCTTCATCTGATCCACATCTCTTTGTGCCCCTTCATAGGATGAATGATCCACAATACATTCTTCTACCTTGCTATCCACCTTGTCCTCTTCTTGTTCCCTTTGTCCTAGGAACCCCATTCTTTCAAACAAGAAACTTGTTGGTATCTTCCATGATGCTTCATCTTCCATCAAAGATATCAGTATTATTTTCCTTCCACCATGCTTGAAGGTGTAATTGTTCAATGCCCCATCATATAAGGTGTGTTTCTCTGCTTTCCATGCCCTCCCAAGGATCAAATGGCATCCTACCAATGGAATAACATCACACAAGACAACATCCTCATAGGTTCCAATGTTGAAATGAACATATGCTTGCCTCTTCACCTCAACTTGGTTTCCACCATGTAATCCATGTACCATGTAAGGTCTTCTATGCACCATCTATTGTAGACTCAACTTGATGCAGGAGCATCCTGGGTGTAAGAGCAATCTTGCATCACCCAAAAATATTTCTATTTTTGAATTCAATAAGGGCTATCCTGTGCAGAGCTGCTATTTATGGAAAGTTACTATTTTTGGTAATTTTTGTCTATGCTCAGAATGATCTAATTTCTTTCTTGGAGGTTCATTTTGGTCATATAAGTCTGCCAGTAAAGTTTCATTTCCAGATCAAGTGTATGTTGGAAGATATTGAAGATTTTCGGTATTTGCAGCAGGGTACAGAAACTTTGGACTCAGTTTTGAAGGCTTTAGAGGCCCCGGATGAGGTCAAAAATTTGGGTGATGGGTGCTTGCGTGGGTCAAGCCTGTAGAGCACTTTGTGGCATTTCTAAAATGGGGTTATAATAGCCGATCGGGTCAACTGGTGATGACTTATGGTCTTTGGCAGTTGGGCCACCCGAAATGGTGAAAAATAATTTTCTTCAAAATTTCTGTTCGGGTTTCAAAGGTTATCTTGAGCTGACTATGATGTAATAAAATGTAAAATAAAATAATTCTAAGTTTGGTCGGCCTTATTGGCTAAAATTCTAGAACCTTCCCAGGCGGTGGAAAAATTGCCTATATAAGGAAGGCTGTATTATTGTCTTAGGCAGTTCAGAATAGTTCTGGGTAGTAGATCTAGGTATTGATTTGAGGCTTTGTCCTACAGAATATTGTAAGGAATGCCCATGTGGCTTTGCATATTGTAATTCTGAAAGTTTGTAATTCCACATTTGTGGAGATAATAAGAAGCCAATTTTCTGTTCTTGCATATTATTGTTGTTGTTTCTGTATTTTTGTTATGTGTTTGTGGTATTAAGGGGAGCACCCTTCATCAAGTGGTATCAGAGCAGGAGTTCTTGAGTGTGTAAACAGATCGCTGACTGTGAGGCAGTTTGCACCAGGACCGCGGTTAGGGTTTCAGTGCGCATCACCAAAATGCCTCCACAAAGAGAACGTGGTGGAAGAGCTGGTGCTATGACACCTGAGGTTAGAGAGCTGCAGAGACAAGTGTGAGCATTGCAAGAAGAAATTCACAGAGGAATGAATCTTAATGTCAGAGATGAAAGCGAGGATGAAACTGAAGAAGAATATCAAGAAGGAGAAGTCAAAATTGTAAACTGGGAGGAAGAAAGACTTTTTCGAGCCATTTCTAAGATTGGTAAAAGACCTAAAATTGAGGTTCCTACATTTTTTGAAAATCTTAACCCAGAAGAATTGATCGACTGGATCAATGAATGTGAGGAATATTTTGAGTATGAAGATGTTGAGGATCTTGATAGGGTCAAATTTGCGAAGGCCAGACTGAAAGGTCATGCGAAGATATGGTGGCAAGAGATTCAGTTGGAGCGGAATAGAAGGGGAAAGGAGAAAATCATGAGATGGGATCGGATGGTGGATAAATTGAAGTGACAGTTCATTCCTGTTGATTATGAGCTTGACCTACTGAAGAAAATGCAGAGTTTGAAGCAAGCAGGAAGATCTGTTCAGGAGTATACAGAGGAGTTCTATCGCCTTCTCATCAGAACAGGCCATGCAGAAGCTGATAAAGAGAAAGTTGCCCGATACCTTAATGGGTTAAGGCCAAGCATTCAGGAGGAGCTGAATCTAGTTCAAATCAATAGTATTGAAGAGGCATACCAGTTTGCCCTAAAAGTAGAGGAAAAGTTGAACAAGAAGTTTGAGAGCAGACAAAATGGAAGAGGTCATGGTGGAAGATCTGGTGGACGGTCATATGGTGGCCGAAATGAAGATCTGAAAAAGAAGGATGAGGCCAGTAGCAGCCAGAATCAGAGAGGAAATAATTTTAATCACTTCCAGGATCAGAATAATAGAGATCAGAGAGGAAGAGGAAGAGGAAAAGGATCTGGAAGAGGTGGCTTCTGTGGAACATGTTTTCATTGTGGAGAAGAAGGTCATAGGCCATTTGAATGTCCTCAGTGCCAAGGCAGAACAGACAAGAGAAATAAAGGCCAGGCCAGAGTTGCACATGTAGATGAAGATGCTAGATCATCAAATTCTGAAGATGCTGAAAGAGGAGAAACGCTAATTAACAGAAGAGTCTTTCTGAGTGGTGAGAATGAACCTGAACAAAGGAGGAGCCTATTTCACACTAGATGCAAGTGTGAGGGTAAATGTTGTGATGTGATTATCGACAGTGGAAGCACTGACAATTTGGTGTCAGAAGAGATGGTGACAAAGTTGAAGCTCAAGAGATAGAAACACCCACATCCATATCGGATTGCCTGGGTACAAGATGACCACAAGGTCATGGTCAATGAACAATGCCTGGTGAAGTTCAAGATTGGCAGATACCAAGATGAGGTACTATGTGATATCATCTCTATGGATGCATATCATATGTTATTGGGTAGACCGTGGTAGTTTGACAGATGTGCTGTACACGATGGTCGTGAGAATACCTATTCCCTGACAAAGGATGGAGTGCGACATAAGCTAAAGCCATTGAAGGAGACTGAAGAAAAGGTATGTGGTAATGCAAGAATAACATTTGTTGATAGAAGAAAATTCCTAGATGGTATGAGGCATGAGCGTGTGTGTTTTGCTTTAATTCCAAAAGCTGGTAAAAAGGAAGTAGAAGATGTTCCTGTAGAAGTTGCAGATTTGTTGAATGAGTTTCAAGATATTGTATCCGATAACGTGCCTGATGGATTACCACCAGTCAGGAAGATCAGTCATCAAATGGACTTGATCCCAGGAGTGAGTTTGCTGAACAAGGCAGCACACAGAATGACACCAGCAGAAAGTGAAGAGTTGAACAGACAAGTACATGAGTTGTTACAGAAGGGGTTGATTCAAGAAAGTTTGAGTCCCTGTGCTGTACCAGCGGTATTAGCACCAAAGAAGAATGGAGAGTGGAGGATGTGTACAGATTTCAAAGCAATAAACAAGATCACAATCAAGTATAGGTTTCCATTGCCACGAATGGACAATATTATGGACTGTTTGAGTGCGGCTGTGTATTTCTCAAAGATAGATCTGAAAAGTGGATATCACCAGATTCGGATCAGAGAAGGAGATGAATGGAAGACTGCCTTCAAGACAAAGGAAGGACTATATGAGTGGTTAGTCATGCCTTTTGGGCTAACCAATGCACCGAGCACTTTCATGCGGCTCATGAACGAGGTTCTGAAAGAATTTCTAGGTAAGTTTGTCATTGTTTACCTAGATGATATTTTGATTTTTAGCAAGACATTGGAGGAACATATGATGCATATTCATATGGTGTTTGAGAAGTTAAGAGATGAGAAATTGTTGATTAATTTGAAGAAGTGCAGTTTTGTGAAGAAAGAGTTAGTGTATTTGGGATTTGTAGTTTCAGTAGAAGGTCTAAAAATGTACCCAGAGAAGGTACAGGCTATCCTTGAATGGCCTACTCCAAGGAGTGCTACTGAGGTAAGATCTTTTCATGGTCTAGCTAGTTTTTACAGAAAGTTTATCAAAAATTTTAGCAGAATTTGTGGACCCTTGACTGAAACAATGAGAGGGGATAGAAAAGAGTTTAAGTGGACTAAAGGAGCAGAAAAAAGTTTTCAATTATTGAAACAAAAAGTTATAGAACAACCTGTTTTAGCACTTCCAGATTTTAATAAGGTGTTTCAAGTAGATTGTGATGCTAGTGGTACTGCAATAGGAGCTGTTATGAGCCAAGAAGGTAAACCTGTTGCTTATTTCAGTGAGAAGTTAAATGATGCCAAGAGGAAATATTCTGTTTATGATCAAGAATTTTATGCTATAGTTCAGGCATTAAAGAAGTGGAGACATTATCTGCTTCCTAAGGAGTTTGTTTTGTATACTGATCATCAAGCTTTGCAATATTTGAATAGTCAAGGAAAATTGAATCAAAGGCATTTGAAATGGGTTGAGTTTTTGTAGAGTTATACATTTGTATTGAAACATAGAAGTGGAAAGTCTAACAGGGTTGTAGATGCTCTTAGCAGAAGGCAACTATTGCTGACAGAAATGTAGATTGAAGTGGTTGGGTTCAAGGAACTCAAGAATTTGTATTCAGAGGATCCTGATTTTGGTGAAGCTTGGAAAGCTTGTACAGAACCTGTTACTCTAGACAGGATGAAATGGTTGGATTTCATCATCCAGGACGGTATGCTATTCAAAGGGAGTCAGTTGTGCATTCCACGAAGTTCTATGAGGGAGAATCTCATCAAGGAGAAGCATAGCGGAGGATTGGCTGGACATTTTGGTCATGATAAAACCCTTGCTTTGGTTGGTGAGAATTATTATTGGCCACAATTGCAGCAAGATGTGAAGAAGTTTGTACAAAGTTGCAGAGTATGCCAGATGGCGAAAGGAGTGAAGCAGAATACAGGGTTGTATCAGCCATTACCTATACCAGAGAAGCCTTGGGAGGATATCAGCATGGACTTTGTTCTTGGTTTACCGAGGACACAGCGGGGACATGATTCAATTTTTGTGGTGGTTGACAGATTTTTGAAGATGGCACATTTCATTCCCTGCAAGAAGACTAATGATGCTATTCATGTAGCAAAATTATTTTTCAGAGAAGTGGTGAGACTACATGGCTTGCCAAAGACCATAGTTTCAGATCGAGATACTAAGTTTGTTGGATATTTTTGGCGAACATTGTGGAAGAAGTTGAAGACAGATTTGAAGTTCAGCTCATCACATCATCCATAGACTGATGGATAGACAGAGATGGTGAATAGAAGTTTGAGAAATCTGCTGAGATGCTTGGTTGGAGATAAGCCAACAAGATGGGATTTGATTTTACCACAGGCAGAATTTGCATACAATAATTCTGTCAATAGGAGCACTGGTAAATCACCATTCCAGATTGTAATGGAAGTAGTCCAAGAAATGCATCTGAATTGAGAAAGATAGATAAAGGAGAAATAAGTAGTGCTGAAGCTGAGGATTTTGTAGAACACTTGAAGAACATCCATGAGGAGGTGAGGAAGCATATTACCAAGATGAATGCATAGTATAAGGCTAAGGCAGATGAGAAAAGGAGGTATAAGGAATTTCAGGTTGGTGATGAAGTCATGGTTCATTTGCGGAAGGAGCGGTTTCCAGTTGGTACATATAACAAGCTGAAAATGAAGAAGTTTGGGCCATGTACGATACTGAAGAAGCATGATTCAGTAAATGCATATGAGGTAGAATTGCCTAGTGAGCTGAATATTTCACCAGTGTTTAACATTTTAGATTTGACAGAGTATCACGAAGGAGGTGTTGAAGATGAGGTTGCAGCAGCACAGTGGAGTATTCCAGCAACTAGTTCAGACACTAAGGAGATCAAAGATATACTGGACAGTCGTGTTGGCAGAAGCACAAGGAACAGGACATATGAAAAATATCTGGTCAAGTGGAAAGGATGACCTGTTGAAGATTCATCATGGCTGACAAAGGAGGAGGTTAGCCGTCTTGGTTTTCCTTTGCACACCTGAGTCGTGACAAGGTCACTTCTCAAATTACCCTGGGTGTCTAATGCAGGAGCATCCTGGGTGTAAGAGCAATCTTGCATCACCCAAAAATATTTCTATTTTTGAATTCAATAAGGGCTATCCTGTGCAGAGCTGCTATTTATGGAAAGTTACTATTTTTGGTAATTTTCATCTGTGCTCAGAATAATCTAATTTCTTTCTTGGAGGTTCATTTTGGTCATATAAGTCTGCCAGTAAAGTTTCATTTCTAGATCAAGTGTATGTTGGAAGATATTGAAGATTTTCGATATTTGCAGTAGGGTACAGAAACTTTGGACTCAATTTTGAAGGCTTTAGAGGCCCCGGATGAGGTTGAAAATTTGGGTGATGGGTGCTTGCACAAGTCAAGCTTGTAGAGCGCTTCGTGGCATTTCCGGAATGGGGTTATAATAGCCGATCAGGTCAACTGGTGATGACTTATGGTCTTCGGAAGTTGGGCCACCCGAAATGGCAGAAAATAATTTTCTTCAAAATTTCTGTTCGGGTTTCAAAGGTTATCTTGAGCCGACTATGATGTAATAAAATGTAAAATAAAATAATTCTAAGTTTGGTCGGCCTTATTGGCTAAAATTCTAGAACCTTCCCAGGCGGTGGAAAAATTGCCTATATAAGGAAGGTTGTATTATTGTCTTAGGCAGTTCAGAATAGTTCTAGGTAGTAGATCTGGGTATTGATTTGAGGCTTTGTCCTACAGAATATTGTAAGGAATGCCCATGTGGCTTTGCATATTGTAATTCTGAAAGTTTATAATTCCACATTTGTGGAGATAATAAGAAGTCAATTTTCTGTTCTTGCATATTATTGTTGTTGTTTCTCTATTTCTGTTATGTGTTTGTGGTATTAAGGGGAGCACCCTTCATCACAACTTTTCAAACATCTCAACTAAAACAAAATTGAAAAATGAACCGCTGGAAATGACCATTTTACAAACCTTACACATACATTTGCATTGTGTTATGAATTGTAAGTATCCATGAGTCTCTCTTCTCTCCAAATCTGCATTCATGATGGCTTGAACTTCTTCTACCCTTCAATCTGACTTCCTCTACAAACTAAGATCAATCCAACTTTGAATCACCACCTTGGAACACTCTTAAAGGATGATTGAACTTTAAGGTTCAACAAGGTATTCTAAGTCTTCAAAACCTTAGATTGTATCCTCCTCTTCTTCCCAAAAGAATCTTCCCACTCTAATACCACCTGAGTAAAACTTCTACACTATCATATTAGATGCAAAACTTCTACACTGTTATGCAAACCAACCAATAAGTGAACAAATCATAAAGAACATATGGTGAAAATTTTGCAAAATCTATTATGTTTTATTTTTTTTTAAATTTGGTCAATGATACATTTTCTATTTAAGAGTCCCTGAGTGATTTGAATATTTCATGGTCTAGTGAGCATGATTTGTGTGTGTATTTTTAAATCTTGTATAATCTTGTAATATTTTATTATTTTTTATTATATACAAGATACTACTAATACTTGTATGTTTACATTTTGTATATTTATAGCCTAAATAATTGCCTGTGAAGGAATTCCACACTTGACAATATGAACCCAGAACAAAATAATGAGACAATTGCTAGATTATGGTCTCAGTTCCAAAGAAAAGTTGATAAATGTAATTGTCCTTGCAAAAAAGTGTAAGGGCTTAAAGAATCAAAGAATTCTAATCACAACAGCCCAAAGTCATTGTAGGCAACATGGTCGCATTGAAGGGGGCCATGATTTTCATCAATTGGTGAATGTGGATTTCCAACCAGACGAACATGGAGGTGTGAATATCCAAGCTGAGGATAACGCTCCCATGGAAGAATATGATCCTATGGAAGAGAACACAATTGAAGACGATGGTATTGGCGTAGCTGATAATGTGCCAGAGGACATGATTGAAGAAGATGGTATTAGCGTAGCTGATCAAGAGGATCATGATGATGGTACTAGTGCATCTGATAATGATGATGAAGATGGTCTTGATATACCTATACTTGAGAAGGCATGCGAGCCCCTATACCAAGGCTCCCAAACAACTATTCTCTCCACTATAGTGTTGTTGGTGAACTTGAAGGTTATAAATGGTTTATCCAATGTAGCAATGTCACGTATGCTAGGGTATGCCATTTTTGTCATCTTCAATGTTAGCATACCATTACTATTCATTATATTAACAATTCATATTTGTTGTTGTAGGTTGATAGGTGATTTTTTGTTACCACCATCAAATGTTCTGCCTCATTTGTACCAAGAATTATCTACCATTATGAATCAAATTGGAATGAAGTATCATACAATACATGCATGTCCTAATGATCACTTTCTATATCATAAACAACATGAATTTGCAATAGAATGCCTTGATTATCATATTAGTAGATATCGGTTAGATCAAATAACAAAAAATGTACCTCACAAGGTTCTTCAATACATTCCCATTATTCCACATCTTCAACGATTATTCAGGTGCACTAGCTTGGCACAATTTATAGATTACCATGCACGCAATAGAAGTCAAGTTGACATTATGCAAGTGCCTACGGATGGTTCTGCATTTAAAGACATAGAAACAACATGGCCACACTTTAAAGAAGAACCTCATAATCTCAAACTTTCATTGGCAGTGAATGGTGTCAATCCATTTGGAGATATGAGATCTGTTTACTCAGTGTGGCTTATTTTTGTTATTAATAATAACATTCCTCCTTGGATGTCCATAAAGAGGGAGCACATAATGTTGTCAATGATTGTACCAAGTATTTTTTCATTTAATAGTTATGTAAATTAATTTATAAACACCGCATCAAAATGGTCATAATAATTATGTAATATTTTTGTTCATTTAACTATTGTAAGTACCAAGTTAAAGATATGAACGTGTATATTGAGCCCCTTATTGATGAGTTGTTGAAGTTATGGAATGGGTTCACTATGTATGACATTTGTAGACCAATAAGACAAAGACAATTTCAATTTCATGCAATGCTTGTATGGACAATACATGTTGCCCCTGGGCTAACTCATTTTTGCGGTATGTTATATATTGTTAAGGTCACATATTTTTCGTATGTTATAGTGCTTACATATTATTGTTGTATGTTTAAGTTGTGCATGATAATTGTGCATGATCCAATTGTACAGTATCTTTTAGGTCTTCAGACAAAGGTTAAATTTGCATGTCCAGTTTGTGGTCCGGAGATGAAATCTCATCATTCAAGAAATTTAGGAAAGTAGGTGTTTGATGAGTTTAGGCACTTTCTCCACAATAATCATAAGTATCGAATTATCAAAAAAAATATTTTTAATGGAAAAGAAGAGACAACATCAAGGCCACGAAGAATAACACCTCATCTATGGAAGTTGGAATACAATAGACTAAATCGCCGAGGTAATGTCATTCCATCTGATGATTTTTGTTTAAAATTTATATTTTGATATTGTCTTTTATTTACTAATGATGTAATTGATGCTCGTGAAGGTCGTCAAGGCATCAATGACCAACTTCCTAGAGGAATAAAAAGTTATCCTAGTCAATTTAGTAGGTTGTCACACTACAAGGATCTCCCAATTGTGCATTTGTTTGATGCTATGCATATTGGAAAAAATGTAACAGAGACACTATAGAAAATATTGGATGGAAGGTGTGACAAAGATAAAATTGCCAAAATTTGTAATGACATTCATGAATCCAATCATGCACTAAAAAATTTCATTGAATCAAATAGCAATGGAGACCACATAAATACGAGTTCCCTTCCTTGGTTATTAACTGAGCAACAAACTGATGCATTAAAAGAAGTCATAATAAAAACAAAAATTTCAACAAGATTTACTGCAAATATAAGCAGTCGTGTATCAAAGAAAGGTGATTTTGGGCCAGGGTTGAAAACACATGATTGGCATACCTTCATTAAGGTAAGTCATGTTCTCTATTTACAATATATTTGTAAAATTGCATGTACTTTTTATTGTATTATTTTACAATATATTGAAAAGATCATTTTTTAATTATTGCAGTATGTCCTACCTATATCCCTCCCACACCAGTTTGACAAGTGTTAAACAAGTTATATACGATCTTAGAAAATACATGAGGTTAGAAGTGTTATTTCTTAGACTTTTTGTACAAATATTATATTTATGACTTGCCTTACTTTTTATGTAATTTATTGTATATTTTTTTCTAAAATCTTGTTTATATGTTCTTGTGAATTGAATCTCTTTTAGGAGGTTATCATCTAAAGAAATTGATAAAAAAGATATAAAATATTGGAATAGAAAAATTACCCAGCTTATGTGTGAAATGCAAAAGTGTCTACCTCCAAATTTTTTCAATGCTCAAGAACACTACCTCATACATCAAGTTGAGGAGATTGAATTGTGTGGACCTATACAAACTAGGTCAATGTGGATGGTTGAGAGGCACTTAAAATTTATGAAGGGCTTGGTTTGACAAAGAGCACGTCCTAAAGGTTCTATGGTGGAGGGATATATGGTATCCCAAACCATGGTGTACATTAGTGAATATCTTCCCTGCAAGTTTGCAGCAAATATCCATGTAGATCACATTTGGGATTCCAACTCTATTAATAAGTTCGAAGGGGAGTACTTGATGGGGAAAGGTAGATTGAGGAAAGTGAGAGGTAATTATACAATGTTATTTGTAGTTTATTAATTCTTATAAATCTTCAATATAAGTTGTTTCTAAGTGGTCTATTTGTTTTCTTTACAATTGGTCATGAGTGGGATGCACTACATTTGTATATTGCAAACAATCTTGATTGGATGATAGTATGAATTCAACAATCTCAAGAAAATAGTTTCTCATTAACATGGGATGGTGTTGCATCATTGGTTAAAGAAGCTCATCGTAATGGAGATCCTAATGTTACGCCAATGGTACTTGATCTAGCATATGGTTTAAGAGTTAGAAAGGTACGTATAAGTTTACTAACCATTACCCATAAGTTTAATATCAACTCACAGATCGATGAAAATAATCTTGACATGTTTGAATAATTGCATATCAAACACCACAAAGCTATGTACTACCATGGCCATAAATTTTGCATAAAAAAGTTAGACGACACGAAGAAAACTTGTGATTCTGGGATAAGTGTAGTCTTCGAGGTCACTAATATTTCATCTAGAAATGACATACATCCTCAACAATCTGAAAATCGATACTATGGCATTTTGGATGATATAATTGAGTGCAACTTTAATTTATTCAAATTAGTTCTATTTGTCGTCAAATGGTATAGGCTATGGCTGAATCAAAATGATCCTGATAGGACTGTTATTGAACATGATAGTGGATTTACAATGATTAATACAAGATCATTTGAGCCAGTTGGAGATGAGCCCTATGTTCTTCCAAGCCAATGTGAGCCAGTGTTTTACTTTGGCATTCCACATAAATCGGGTTGGTCATTTTTTGTTAGACATGATCCAAGAGGAAGGTCGGTAAAGTATAATGTGATGGAAGAGGAAGTTACTGAAGAATCATAAGACGAAGTAAATGATGATCATGAACGACTGTTACATAATGAAGAAGAAGAAGAAGAAGAAAATGATGATGATTCTGGTGATGCTGACGATGATGGTGATGATGGTGATGATCATGATCATGGTGATGAAGAGGGTGTTGATCAAGGCGATGATGGTCATGATAATGGTGATGAAGATGATGATGATGGTGATGAAGATGATGATGATGGTGATGAAGATGGTGGTGGTGTTGGTCATGATGATGATGACAATGATGATGATGATCAAGGTGACAAGTATGATGATGGTGATGATGATTATGATGATGATAGTCATGATGATGACATGGATGAGGAGGATGATCAATAACATGATCAATGAAATGTATGTCAAGGTATGATCAATGTCACGTATGAGGTATTGATTTATTCATAGAAATTTGTTTGACTTGTATGTTTGTAGATCAATGAAATGTATGTCAAGGTATGATCAATGTCACGTATGAGGTATTGATTTATTCATATAAATTTGCTTGACTTTTATGTTTGTAGATCAATGAAATGTATGTCAAGGTATGATCAATGTCATGTATGAGGTATTGATTTATTCATAGAAATTTGTTTGAATTGTATGTTTGTATATCTCATTTATTATGTGTTGAACTCTAATGTCATGGAGTATATTTTACATCATGTAAATTTTGTCTTCTATGTAATTTGTAGCTTACATATCATGTAATTTTTGGCTAACTTAAGATAAATAATTTACATAAGCAAGAAATTTAACGCCTTTGACATGGATTGACAGGTATAATTTATTATTTGGTTTCCTTCTCTTTAGTTAGAAAAATATATAGAACCTACTATGTCTCTCATTTGATGGATTGTAGGTATCACCAAATAGGTATTTGTCTAATCTGTCTTCCTCAAGTGAGGAAAATGTGGGAATACAAGACAAAAGTGAGACATCTAGTAGGTCTAAAATAGGGAGATCAACTAGAGGTCAAAAGATTAGAAGAAAATTCAATAAATGAATGCAATTTTTCCTTGCTAAGGGGGGTCATGTTCTTATGATAATGAGACCAAAGGTGATAGGAAGGTTCCCTTAAGGTACACACATCTTTAGAAAGAATGGGTACCAAAGGAACTACCTCTAGATAACACTGATTCTTTTGTTAACTAAAGGATATATCACATAGCTCCATCTTCATTACATGGTTTGGGCTTATTTTCCATGGATGGCATAAAGGTCAGTTATAATCAAGTTGTTGAATTGATGGAGTATGTAGCACCTTGTTACAATTACAATAATTGGATGTGGATTGTGCAATATAAAAAAATATGCGTAGGTATGCATTATCAGCAAATTATATACAATGCAAAATAAATGATCAAACTAAAAGGCTCGCTATGTATATTGATGGAAGGCCAAAAGTAACAGGGAATATTGTAGGTTTTATAAATAGTTCTCGACTAGTGTCAACTAATAAGCAGTTGGATTGTATAATCGAGGCACGCGAGGGAAATTGTGTATTTGTATGTACGATAAAATCAATAAGTGGAGGGGAAGAGCTTCTAATAGATTACAATTTGAATTGTGTGGATACAAAAAAATTCCCTATCATGGGACTGGTAAGTATAACATTTAAACCAATTGCCTCTAATTAATATTGACTCCAATATAGAATCTACTATTTTATTAATAATTTTTTTTGGTAAGTTTATTACTTTCATTTTGCTGCTAATTGCTAAGAATTACTAATCTTTGTCACAGGGCGACATGGATCCACCTCAAGATACAGGTGGGGATGTTCTTCATAGTGCACCTTCTTCATCAAAGGTAAACCTTAATTAGTGTAATTCTACAAATTATATAGAAGTAAATGTCATATTATTATGTTCTTTTCTTTATGGCTTTGGAGTTATTTTGATAGAATTTTACTGATATTGATGTCACAACTTGATACTTATTGATAGGGAAAAGCACAAATGACAGCAGATCAATTGCGATCTGAAATTGAGGTAGCATTTATAGATGACACTGCATGTAGCGCTAACCCTGTATTCATGTCTACTCAAATTCTAAATAAATATAGTAAATAAATTCTTAACCTTGTCATTGAACCAAACAAATTTGAGGAGACAGAGGCACTCAAAGATGAATTGATACGTAGAGTCAATTGTATGAATGTAAGAAGTAATTAATCTTAAGCAATAATTAAATTTCAATAGATGTTTATATTTTATAATATCTTATGGATCATGATCTAAAATATGATGTGTTCTTCTTACATGATTTTTTGACACCTGTGAAATGTGGTCAATATGGTGAGGGTTGCAGCGCCGCACAACCTTCATGTAAATAATCCTTAAACCTTTAACCACTCATTTAACCTTTGTATGCATTATTGACTCAACTTATGTTTGGGATGCTTCTAGTACCCCATTTAATCTTTATCCATTGCAAATGTCTTTGCTAACAATGTATTCTTAAACTCATGATGAAGCGGAGATGCCTCCTTCGATCAACAATCTGATATTGTCGGTTGCATTGTTCGCAACAAGGAGCTTGTAGACATCTTCCTTTGTACCAGCTACAACTAGTAAAACCTTATTTTTCTATATTTTGTTATGTGCTAATCATGCATTGATTATTTTTCTTGTGTGAATTTTATACACTGCATGGACCTATTTTTTGCACTAATAGATACACCTACACCTAGTACAAGAACATAGACCAGTACTAGTGAAGCTCAACCATTTCTTGGATCAGCCCATGTTACTAGTACTAGCTCATTTGCGGGGATATTATTGTTGAACAAGAAAAATATGTTTCCGTTAAAAGTACCAAAGCTTCCAAGTGCTTTAAAATTGTTATTATTTACAGTGTAATTGTAGTTTACTTATACATAACTCATTTTGGACTGATAATCCCATGATGTTTTTGTTGGAAATGATGTTTTTTATGATACTTTTTTTGAAATGACATTGAAGCTAATTGGGCCCACCATACATAAAAGGTACGTAGCTTCATAATATTGGTACAATATTTTTCTTATCTTCCATTTATTGTACTATATTAAAGTTATGATATCTAACAATTTTGTTTTTTCAAAAAAGGTGGAATGAACAGGATGCTGACTTTAAAAAATAGCTCACTAAATCTTTAGAGGACCTCTTTGGAAATAAAACTTTTGACAGTGCCATGATCCTTAAAAAAAGCATCCAAACATATAAAGACTGTGAGGGACCAATATAGAAGGGCTCTAAAGGATAACCCAAAGTACAAGCATCCTATGATTCCACCGATGGAGTGGAATGAAATAATGGAAGATGCAAAAGAGAAAAGGCTAAAGGGTAGAGGAATTCAACCAAAAGATGACAAAAGAAGGTATGTTGTGATAGTATTAAGTAGAATGTAATCATGCACTAATTAGTGATCTTTGTAAATATATAATCTAACATGTTTCAAACTTTTCATAGACTGCAAGACACATCAAAAGCTACATAAGCGAGATTAAAAAAGGTTGGCCAACACAAACTTGGCTCTAATGGCTATATGAAACTTCACTCTCAACTTGTAAGTAGCAGCATTGGAATTTCATATCAAATTTATATATATAAGGTTGTAAACAATTTTGTTTAATCAAATCATACATGCAAAACTGACAATATTAAACAAAAAATACAGGGCATGAAATTCAATGTAGAGCCCACAGATGAAGACAAAAGAATAGCCTTGAAGGAAGGCTATAAATTCATGGTTGCACACCTACACCAAGAATCTAAAATCCATAATGAAGAATCTTCTGCACTAGATGAGACACAGGTAAATTGGTCAAATGAAAAGTAAATAAAATTGAATAGTTAATTTTGAACATAAATTGACTATTTCATGATGACAATGCGCATGAAATTTCACTGCAACCTTCACATCCTATCACAGAACCTGGGCATGACAAAGGCCATGATGTGCATCACAATGGTGGAGGTATTAATTTTCTATTGGAAATAAATTACATAATTATTAATAGAAGTTAACATCTTTAATTGCAATTGGTCGTGTAACCTTTTTTTGAATATTTTAGAGCATGTTGAGCATGTTGAGGTGGTGGCAGATCAAAATGTTATTGTACATGATGTAGCATTGTCAAGTAAAGAAAAATGCATGTTATGTTCTACTAGTTAATGAAATACGTGTACAGTAAAAAAAAGTATGTGAATTTAACCCATTTACTTGTTATTACAGCATTGCCCCCTTTAGTGCAGGAGCCTCGTGCTCCTCAAGAAATGATGCAGCATCATAATTTGAGATCATAACCACAAGAGGAGGAAGATATTAATGCTCCTCTCAGCCTTTACCTTAAGAAATCTAAGAAAAACCCAAAAAAGAAATGATTTCTTAAAAATGCTCTTTGATAAAACTTGTTTGATTAAATTTGTTGGATAATGAAAGAACGTTGTTTTAAGTAATTATCTACAAATGTTGCCAATTAATATTGAATTATATGTCATGTTAATGAATATTTTTATGTGTTAATGAATTTTTGATTAGTGTTGTGTATTAATGAGTGTTATATCATATTAATGAATGTTATGTGATTGTATTGATTGAATGTTATAGTTCATAAATGGATGAATCAAGTGTGTAATTAGATGTTAATGGTGAATTTAGATTGATGTTAGGGGGAGGGGAGGTGAGGCTAGATGAGCTTCCACCTTCACGTGGTTAGCCTTGTTAAGTAGAGAATATTAAAGTATTCTCGAAACCAAGTGAAGCTCAAACTAACATACCTTCATTATTTAATCAATTTCATTTGTTCTAGGTCTTTGCTCATAAGTGCATTTTGAATGTGTCATTGTTAGGAAACTATCAAATAACAAATTGGAAGGGCCAATAGTCAACTTGTCTGGCATGATTCGGCTTCATTTTGTGTAAGTATTCTCTTATTGAATGTGTCAACCTCTCTTGGCCTAATTTGGATTATTTCATTGGTTTGTGTTTTTGAGTAGGTGAAGTGTTAAATCAGTTCCTATCTTCTATTCTTCATTCATAACTATCATCTTTAGGCAAGAACATCATTATATCATTGATGTTGTGTACCTTTAGCCAATGTAGATAAACTTACTGTGACAAGCATGGAATAACATGTGTTCTTGACTTAGACTAGTAAAGGCATGTTGTCACTGTCATTTGGAACTGTAATGTGTCACATTACTTGCCAAATGGAGCCTTAAAAGAATAAAAGATGTCATGTTTTATCATATACTGTCATTGTGCTCACTTTCCTCTAGTTACTTGTCTCTAAGTTTGTCTTTCATATTCCTTCACCTTCTAGACTCATGCATTTTAAGTTGTTGCAGTTCACTGTCTTCTTAATTTCTTTGGAATTATTTTAAGAAAAGTTTCTCTACATTTATTCATAGCAGCTCTTAACTGGTTATATTTGGCATTCTTTGTGCAAAGTTATAGACTGTACCATTTCACTCCCTTTAACATTTTATCAAAAAGTTTAAAAATCTCCACAAATGTCTATCTCATTTGTCAAATGGTTAGTGTTCTTGGTTCATGCGAGCCATCATGAAGACTCTCCATTTAATACTTGCAATTGTTATTTAGTGTAAAAGATTGTAATTTGCTACCTTTTTCATCTTATCTCAATGACTGTAAAAACTCCTAATGATGCATTGTCCTATCCAACAATGCAGTCTCCAATAGGATTGTCACACATTTTGGAGTTTCTATCCTCTTAGGTACCATATATTTGTCCTTATGTTCTCTATTTACCACATCTTCCCTTGTCT
>BSBK01009060.1:0-96792 GCA_027943335.1 Chamaecyparis obtusa
TATATATATATATATGTATCTACACATATGTACATATATGTATATGTATATGTATATTTATATATATATGTATATGTATATGTATATGTATATGTATATGTATATGTATGTATGTATATATACATATATATATTTACACACACAGACACACATATTTACATGTATTTATGTACACACATATAGACACCTCTCTCTCTGTCTCTGTCTCTCTGTCTCTCTGTCTCTCTCTCTCTCTGTACATTTATGCATATGTGCGCGCACGCACATGTGCGATCTGAAAATCCACATATCTTCTAAACATTGCCCAAGAAATAAAATATCTAATAATGGTAATTATAATCATATTTTTTGTCATAGAAATAAAGATTATTTTACTGATTGTATTAAAATATTTGATGATAATCAACCCATCATGCTGGAATATTCTTTCCCTTTTCTAGAATATTCTTTACTAGTATTTTCTCTCTAGATCGCTAAAGATTCCTCACTAAATATAATTATACCTTGCTAAAATTAGTAAGTTTCAAAATTTGGGGAAAAGTTACTACTTATAGGGGAGGCTAATGTACTAGCAATCTTACACATACAAAACTAGATAGTATGTCATACCCCATGCATACCTTCCTACATTGAAAAAAATTCAATGCAAAATATTATTTTAGTGAATTTTGGTCAATCTTTTTGTAGAAAATAATTCAACCAAGCTTTTAAGCTTGAACAAAAAAAAATTTATTACTTGAACTAATGGTATACATGCATAATGGTGATACAAGCTCTATACGATCATACAAACACCTACTTAATGCTTTGTGGTCTTGTGAAAAAATTGCACCTAAATTTTATGAAAATCATTTTCAATAATTTTATTGTTGATTTATGAGATTTTAGGTGTAAAATTACTGATTTATAGGTTTTTAGGCATTCTTAGCTTAATGGGGATATCTATTTTGTGTCCAAGGTGACTTAAAAAATTATTATACCTTCATTTTTTTCTCAATTTTCATACCTGTAACCAATTTTATCTAATTTCAAGTATCTACTCAATATTTAGTGAAATGATTATTGATCTTACGGTTTTTAATTGGTGTCAAAAGCATGATGAAAACCTCCTTTTGACCCCAAAGTGCATAGAAACTTCATCAAATCTTGGATCCTTTTAGCCTCCAAATAGGAACTTGATAGATCTAGTGCTCTAATGACATGTAGGAGAAAGGATTGAGCTCTATTACCATGTTAGGAGTTGATTAGACAACCACAAGAGCCAAGAATCATCTACAACAAAAACACCTATCACACAAAATAGATCAAGGAAATATAATATGATGTATAACCCTAAAATTTTCTATTTATTACTCAAAAAAAATTGAGTTTTGGATAGGATACATTGGAATGAATGAATAAATTTATTTACAAAAATAAATTCTACTAAAAAATTGAAAGCTATCTATTACTAAAAATAGTAAACTAGAGCTAAAATATGCAAAATAGAGCCTAACTACACTATACTAACCTAAATTTTAAGATAATTAAGTGAACTTAAGTTAGAGCATGAATGTGAAAACATGTAGTGAATCATGCATAATAATATGCATGAAAATATTGTTGATCATTGGGTGAACCCACAATAGTGGGTTACACATTTTTTGCTTGAATGGACACTGAACTCTACATTTTGAAAAAAAAATTCAGATTCAAATTGCATATTCTCGTTAAACCGTTTGGAATCGGAAGATGAAGTAAATTAGAGTCTTTTAGAATTTTCTGTCTAGATTCTAAATATATTTTTTATTTTTTATTTTGAATTGATTTGATTGGTTTTTTATTTCTCCCACAAAAAACTGGTATGTTGTTGAAAACATCATTTTCAAAAGAGTTACAATGTTTTCATAGAGCATAACATTTTTCTAAAATAGATATCAATGTGATTTTTTCAAATTTAGTTTTTTAACATCCATATGGAGGGAATGCAATTGGTTTGATAAAATTATCATGATTATTTCATATTTTATTAACATTTGAAGTTGACTAAACCATAATTTTGACATACCTTGACTACATAGCTTATAACTTGTGTATTTTTCCAATTTCATTTTTCTTTATTTGGATAGAAAGAGAACTTCAATACCTAGGGCATAGATATTTTTTAGAATTTTTTTCATTTACTTATTTTTTCATAAGTGTCAAACATAGAGGTAGACATACGGCAAAATATCTATGTTTAGTAAAACTAAAAAATACAAAGTCATAATAAACTTAATATATATTAACATTATAATCATTGGAAAGAGTTTCTTAGTAGTACCTTACTACATAGATAATTTTTTCAAATGGATTCATTTGATCTGCCAAAAGATAAAGTTGAAGTGATTTCTTGTCATCATTTTAATAGGTGTGAAGGAGACTCCATTTTAGGTATGAATGAGGAGTATAGATGTTATATCAATGTTTTTTTTATCTAAGATGCTTTGAGCTAACCATTTGTAATTAATTCCTTCAAATGGAACCTCTCAAGGCTTAAATAATCATATTTTATTAAAATTTGTTATTTCAGCAAAAATCATCATGTCTAAAAAAGTGTAACCCATTATTGTGGGGTCACCCCATTATGCAAAATCAATTAATAAAACTAATATATGGATGCTCTAACACAATTACATTTGAAATAAAATAGATCCACTTGACACAAGGGATATGACATATAGTGAATCTAGTAGTACTTTTTTTTTTGGTCTTGAATGATACTTAAAATATGTAGGGTGAATAGTAGATCTTGGACTAAAGTTGAGAAAATGAGGGCTTTCATCATACACATTGCTATAGAAACTAGATATGTGGACAAAAGGATATATCTAGAAACCAAAGGAAGAAAATACCCTATTTCTGAAGTTTTGTATGAATTATGTACACTAGTTTTCCTAGGAAAATCTTGAATTGGGATCACTAGATGAAAACCAAACTAGTAAATCTTGTCCTAATTGGGATGTTGCTTAGATTTTTCCTCAAAACCTTTGTTAGAATTGATTGGGACTATGTTTCTTAAGGTAATAATGACTTTTATTTTACAAATTAATGAAATTTTGATATTTAAGTCTCTATCTGATCTATCTAACTTGAAATTTATCTCTTCAGATCCTACGAATGGTAAACATAAAGTCAAGAAATTGTTAGGTTGTGAGGATTTGCCTAGGTAAAACCTCAATTTTGGAATTATCAATGAAATAAAAAATTTAATATAATTAAAATTAAAGTTTATTCTAATGTAACAAAGAATATATCTAAAATTGAAGTATTTAAACCTTACTACTTTTTTATTCAAATCTCTTTGAATATGATACCAAGTTTTGATGCAATACCATGAATTAACCTAAGGAAGTCGATCATGAAAATATGCTTGCATGAAGGCTTTTATAGCTTTCCATAATGCTTAAATATAAAGAGTATGGGGAGACAAAATTATTCATGAGTGTTTTATCTTTAATGCTTGATCTTGGTGTGTAAGTATGAGATTACAATGTTTCAAATGATGGGAGTAGGTTTTCTTTTATTCCTCTCCCTATCTAATGTTTTTAAATTTTCAATGTTGGTTAACATGGAGAAAAAATTATCACTCCCACAATGTAGTCATTTGTTGATTTGAATTTGGGCCCCTTTTGTCGGGGCAAGGTTACCTCGAACAATCCTATCTTGAGTAAATTTTTCCCTAGGAGAACCTAACTTCTCAAGGATTCCTTAGATGACCTTGACCTACCATGTCAAATGGGTCAAGGAATAGAGATTCAATACTTCATGAAAATGTGAATGTTTTAAAATTTGAGTATGATAGAGTATGCAAAGTTGGAAATCCCAAAACATGCATAGGAAAGCACAAAATTGTATATGGATAAACATAATTATGTTACAAAAGTCAGTTACTACAAGGGACAAATAAGCTAGATTATTTCAAGAGATTTTTATAAAGAAAAATTATACCATTGAATTATCTATATACAGATATTGTGAAAACATTAAAAGATGATTAATTAAATAAATATCATTTCATGAATAATTTTCATGATAATATTTTTTTTAATGTTATATTTAGAATAATAGAGAACTAGATCTTATAACTTGAAGACTTAATATATTAGTTTGAAGTTTTTAAATTATATTGTTTGATTTTTTTTCCTTACTGGATATCATGTTTCCCTTTTCAGACATCTAATATGATTTTTATATTAATATTTTATGTTTATTTAATTTTTTTTTTATATTGAAAATAGTCTAACATATTTTCATAACAAAAGAAGTAAGAGAAAATTGTATTTGAATCCATTGCTAGATTGGGTTTAAGCTATAAGTATAATTTTTACATAGTAACATCCATATGTATTACTACCCTCACTTTGTTACTATTACTATTATACACTAGGTTTGCACCCTTGTCTCAAGCTCTCGTAGTCTTGATAACCTAGTATAACATGGGAATCATCTCCAGGTTGTGGGAACTATTGCTAACTAAGATGAGACCTCCAGGCTCTAGGCTCGTTCCTCTTGGATAATCACCTTATTTACTTCTTGACATGAAAATAAAACTTTTGGAGGGAAAGGGATAGAAGGAATGCTTGTAAGGGAAATGAATTGAAAGAAAACTACCTACTAGGTGATGCACTGAAACTAGGGTTTGGATCTCAGTATGTAGGAATGAAATCAATGAAAAGCTCAGGTATAGTAGGTCACAACTTACTGAATAGGCTTGCATAAGTATTTCATAAGGGGGCCTAAGAATAAGACACAACTTATGACCTGCAAACAGACATTCACTTCTACAACTCGATGTAGGATTGAGACAAGATTGTTAAGGGGGTTGAGGTATACCCACAAGAACATCTAAATCAGATCAACACAGTAACACACAAAATTGTAGAAAGCAAGAGGGATCAGAAACCCTAAAATAATCACTAAAACATGCATATACTTTGATCCAATAAGAGATAATCCAAACAAGGAAGCATAGGGACATGAAGGATTGTCACAAAATACCTCTACAATATTTGAATCATCAATGGGAGAAATACAACTGTATGAGCCAGAGGGTAGAAATGATACCACAGATGGCCTTTAAGAAAAGATGAATTTTTCTTCTACAAATTGTCCAACTCTTGTGCACTAAAGGCTCCAAAACAATATATACATACTCTTGCATGGAGGCAAGAGTCAAAACCTAACTAGGGTTACAAGATTATACATAAAATATTCAAACCCTAAGTGTTTCAAATCTGATCATAAATACATCTCTGCAAATATCATGGCTGATCAGATATTTTGTTGAGTGTCCTGCCTATACTATGTTGCCCTGCAGATAAGCAACCTGGATCTATCCAACTTTCTACCAAAAGTCTCACCATGAATGTTTAACTGGGTACTTCTCAGGGATAAGAAATCGACCCATGATGGCTACCCAGGCTTCATCATCATCTTCTCTTAACTACAAATGTCTTGAAAACATCAATTTTCTAGCTACCTCACCGGTTTGTAGCCTATAGATCAATACTGGTAAAACCCTCTGCAAACATATTCAAATTTGAATATCAATGGCTAGCTAGTCATTTTAAAACATAACTATCGATGTCCAACATTTCTCAGCAAATGGGCGGCTCAGATCATCCTTCAAATAGTCACGAAACCATTTAGAAAAGTAAAAATCTAACTAGAAAGCCTTGACCAATGAGCATCGAGCATGTCAGCATATCGGCATGCTTGGACCCACCCTGTTCCATTCTTCCTTTTAAGTCATTCAGTGACTATGCGACTAAAGACTTCTCTTATTCATGAAACCCTTACTACCTTTACCAATTTATTTAGAGATTCAGTGAACAAAGCATTCACTAAATCACTTAGTCATTTGGAGCACCGCTAAATCATTCTACTAATGGGCGAGGTATGTGAAACTTTTTAGGACTACCAAAAACTCTATCAAACCTGGGTCCAGACCTGCCACTTGGCAATCTTTCATTCATTCTAGCTGCTTCATAGGCACACACCTCGGCACATCCCTGACATCAGACCCACTAAAGATAAGATCCTAATCTAATGGTGGGGTACAAGATCTCAAAGCCCCAGAATATTCCTTATGCTCACACACCCCCCATAGATCCTTTCTAAGCTGGGACCCCACTGACACATCAGTCCACCTAGAAATCCTCATCATCATTCAGTGGCTAATCAAAGCATGCATGTTAGCAATATGTGGCACTAGGACCACCTGACATATCCCTTTATCTCAACCAATAAGAACTTAGCAAATCACCCTGACCTAGCACTAGACCCATTGACAAGTCTGAACACTTTGGTAAATCTGACAGTTGGTGCAAGATCTCATACTCTAACACAAACCTTTGAGAACACATGCCAATTGTCAATCTTCATCTTTCTAATATCTTTGCAGGTCTTTTGACATAGTCCCACTACGACATCCAAGTCATTGCTATATGGACCAATTACATTTGAGCAAGTTAGCATACCTGACAGACGGACCCATGATCTGTAGAAAGAACATCAGACAGTTGTCCCTAAACCACTAACCTAAAAAGTGCACATCTTATCCTAGTGGTGTAGCGACCAACCGTGAGATCCTACTATACTTTAACCTTCTGAAAGGATCAGGACCCACTGACATGTTCTAGTTCATCACTATGTGGACCAATCAGATGTGAGCATGTCAGCAAGAAAGGACCCACCAAACAAAGCTCTGACGACAAATCAAGATCGACGGTCAACGCATGATCTGATACTCTAACACAAACCTTTGAGAACACACACTAGCCTTAAATCTTGCTAAATGGGACCCTTGGTTATCTGACACCACTAAAAGATTTGAGTGACCACATGACTGAAGGGAAGCTAACCACCCACAGAATCACTGACTTTTATGGACTTAACCACCAAACTCTAGGTTATTACACAAATAAGGCATTCATAGAATCACTGAATAAAAGATAACACTGTCAGAGAACTTAGTGGTCACATGACTAAAGAGATATTAACATTCACCAGGTTTGTAGGATATCTTGCAGTGACTAGGAAACAATCAGCAATTATGAGAATCATTGTATTCGCTAAGTTGCCGAAAGAAAAGACAACCGCCGAAAAGAAAAAGGAGAACTGGTGAATGGGCTAAAAGATTAAAGTGCACATGCTAAAAAGGGCACTTAAGTGGCCAAGATAAAGTAACTCCAAATTAGAACAAGGGGCTTAGGGTTTTTAGGGCATTTTGGAATTTTTTGTATGTACTAGCTAGTTTTATGAATTTTTAAACCTGCAAACTATTATACAGTGAGTTTTGCACCTTTGTTTCAAGCTCTCTTGGTCTAGATAACTTAGTATAACTTGGGAATCATCTCAAGGTTGTGAGACCTTTTGCTAACCAAGATGAAACCTCCAGGTTCTAGGCCGGTTCCTCTTGGATTATCACCTTAGTTTTCTCTTAATAGGAAAGTAAATCTTTGAGGGGAAAGGGTTAGAAGGAATGCATTGAAATGGAAATGATTGAAAGGAAACTATCCTACTGGGTGATGCACCGAAAAGAAATGAATACAATACACAGACCAAACTAGCATGAAGGCTCTTAGATCTAATAGAACACAATCTCTCTAAATAGGCTTGCATAACTATTTCGTAGGAGGGCCTAGACATAAGACACAACCTATGACCTGGAAGCAAACATTCTCTTCAACAAAAGGGCACATGAATGAGACAAAATGACAGGGGGCTGAACTATACCCACAAACTCAATCCAATCAGATCATACACAATTAGTACACATGTGAGCTGAAAGAAAGAAGGGCTCTGGAACTCTGAGATTTCTCTAACAAAGCTAGCATATCATATTTAAATAAGAGAAATACAGACAAGTGAAAGACTAGGGGGTAGAACAAATGCCACAGATAGCCTCCATTGAACCTGCAACTTCAATGAAAGGTTACAGATAGTAAAAGTCAGAGGGTAGAAAGAATACCATAGATAACTCCTAGAAAGAGAAAAACTCTTTTACAAAATGCAAACTCTGAGCTCTACAAGCTCCAAAAAACAATATATACATCCCTCATTGCACGCAGGAAGGAGTCCAAAATTAACCAAGGTTATAGATTTACAATTTAATAATAAACCCTAGGGTACTGAGAACTAATGCCAAGTCTGATCACAAATATCTCTCTGCAACATGGCCGATCAACCCTCAAGTTCCGTGTCCCATCCCTGTAGTGAAATCATCCTGCAAACACAACAACCTGGACTCATAAACTTTTATGCACAAAAGTCTCGACATGAATGCTAATTGGTACCCTGCAAAATCCATGGTGCCATCGACTAGATCATCCATCATCATACTCGCAACTAGAAAATGTCCTCAAAAATCAATTTTGAGTTACGCCACCACTTCGCAAATGTCCTTTGCAAAATAAAGCCCATGAAAAATGGTTGAACCACTTTGAAAATGTCATTGGTTGCATGATCGCATGAGCCCAAAAGGCTTCATGCGATCATGTGACAAGCCTTTTTGAAAATTCCATCCTTGCCACGTAGGACACCTAGCCCCACAAGATCCACCACCTCAGTCTGACCCATGATAGCATCACAGGAAATGCCCCTAGAATCCAATGGTGGTCACATGATCACATGGGATTAGAAGATCCCATGTGAACATGCGACTACTGTAGATCTTGCATCTATGAGGCCCATGCTATACCTCTGGCCCATCGCAGACTGGACACATCACCTCCAGAGGACCCACCAGTAGCTCTTCGTCACACTTGCACCATTGCAGATACTCTGGACCCACGAGCCACTAAGATCACATCGGGCAGTTGTCACATGATCTCATGGAATTGGAAGATTCCATGAGATTATGTGACAACCATCAAATCTTCACCACACTGGCACTACAAGCTTCGGGCCCACCAGCAATGTTCATCACCAGCCGGCCAATGAAACATGAACACATCACCAAACTGTAGGCTCTTATCAGTGCGGTTAATAGCTAGTCACATGTTCGCATAGCCCTAAAAGGGACTATGTGATCATGTGACAAACCACTAGCATTCTTCAATAGGACCGTTAATGGTTAGTCGCATGGTCACATAAGGAGAAAAGGACTTATACGATCATGCGACAACCACGTAATAGCTTGTCGAAAACTAACTGGGCCCCACCTGTCAGAATTGCACACTTATGAAATGAATGCTGCCAGAGGAAGAAGTGCAAAACATAGAAGGGGGCAAAAACATAGAGGCTTTTCTCTTGAAGGTCAAAAACACAGAGGGGTTTTCGTACACTAAACATTTTTTGGAACCCCCTGCTACCTGAGTATTTCCTACAAGCACTTAAACTTGAATATCTTTGTGAGTTTTGTGAATTAAGTGATGCGATCTGAACTAGGGCTTGATAATACATCAAAGAACATGGGTCCAAGAGTGCAAATCATAAAACTTAGTGGATCTATTTTGCAAGTGAAAACAAGCTGCAGCGGGGTGGGATTAAATAGAGACCTGGAAACTTGGCCAAATTTGCAAAATGGAAATTTTGGGCAACATTTTGGTGACTTTTGTGGGATGTCAGCCTACTAGACATTGGAATAGTAGCCTTTGAAGAAATCCATTGGGCATAGGAGTCGTCACAGGAACACAAAAATTTGACAAAGACAAAACTGAACTAGCAAGACAAACTATGTATGGGCACTTCTTGGAAAGCAGGAAACTACTCTAGAAAATAGTGAAAGAAAATACAGAAACCTAACCTAACCTAAACTAACCAGTTGCAGAGACCTGGTTTAAACAAAACCATTTATTGGTTGTGAAAAATAGCTACTTTTTTTCCTTAGTAAGATATTTGGCACTGAATGCACAAGGATAGCTATGAAGATAAGAGGCATACAAAGATATTGGCAAATGAGGATGCACTGCCTCTGTAACAACAAGATCAAGCTCACTCACCTCAAATGGATCATATGGAGGTGTCTCAGTGAACTCTTTTTGGGCCAAGTATCTAATGGGGCAGCCTCTTGAAAGTCTGAAGGCACAACTTTCCTTGATGGTTTCTTCTTTATCTTCCTAGTTGCCCGCCATCATAGATAGCCAGGGTGAAATCATCATCCATAGTTTAGGGGATTGTCATCCTCCTCTTTTAAACAAGCTAAGAGCTCATTACAATCAAGCTCCATATACAATCCATCTATGATGCTTCCCAAATAATCTTTGTCAAGGCTCTGGTTATCCTCTGCACATTGGGAAGTCTCCTCAAAGATGAGATCAAGCTCATGAATCAGCATCTCCTTAGGATCAATCTCTTCTAGTTGCTACAACTTTATAGAGGTGGCTATGATCATAGCCTTATCACCCTACTCATCAAAACTAGGCAGCTCATCCAACAAGGACAAGGCATCCTCTTCTATAGAAACCTCCTGTTGATGGTGAACCTTTTGTTCTGATTGACCTTTAGCCATAGGTAATGGCATGGTCTCTTCTTCATCAGCAACAAAGAGGGGAAGCTCATCAAGAAAATCAACCAAGAGCTCAGGCTGAAAAATCAACCTCTACCTCCACACTTTGCTGCTCCATTTCACCACAGTCATCACTCTGCACTAGTACCTTAGGTTTCTTCTCCTCCTTGTCACATGAAAGCTCATCCTTCATAGGTTCTCACTCAGACGCTAGACTAGTATCCTTGGAAAGACTTGGAATTTTACAGCTAGGAGGTAGAGTCCATTGGGGTATCCACATTACTTCATCATCCTAAGAAACCAGAGGGGCCTCTTGGGATGAATTTTTTTCTTGAACGGGCTGCTCTTGCAAAGTGGTGGACTGAATCTCAAGTGAAGGCTCATGAAAAGAATTTTTTTCCTTAAAAATTGGGATGTCAAACTGAGGGGGAGAGGGGGAAGATAAATAAGGCACAAACAAATGGTCCTTCCAACTTGGGATATTTAGTCTAGGAGCCTCTTGTTGAGCAATTTGTGATCTCAACCTTGCTGTCTCAATTTTAGCTCGGTGTCTGATCTCTACTTGAAACTCTCTTACTTGTTTCTCATCAACAAGAACATCTATCATTTGGTAAGGAGCTTCCCCTTTCTTATAATAACTTTGAGCCTCCAGCTCTCTTTGCTCCATGAGCTCAAACACTTGCTTAATCAAATCAAGCAACACACTCTTTGCCTCCTACATCTTCTTGAAGTCTGAGCTCAAAGTCTACATCTATTGTTGAATGGGCTGAAAAGGGGAGGGTGGGTGGTAAATAAGATGGGGCAACTGGCTTTTCATTTTCTATTGTGCCTCTTGTACCCATGATCCATCTTGTCGAAGGGCCCTCTCATAACTTTGCACAAGGGAAAACTCATTTGGGGCATACTGGATATATTGATACCCTTGAGAAGTATAATAGCTTGGGGTAAAAGGAGGCTTTGGGTGGCTTTGATAAGGCTAGAAACCAACCCATTGAGCATCACTCCCATAATAGGATGGTGTGTAACCTAACTGTCCATAGAAGCTTGACATGTCTACTCATGTAATCAGCTAGAACTTGAATTTGAAGATTGAAAACATACCAGCACTTGACCTTTGAAACAAGTAGACTTTCCAAAGTCGCCAGATATGCAACAAAATGACCTCTTCTAGGTCTGTAGCATGCTATCAGCATATCAGAGATAGCATACCTTGAACATGAATCTGAACTTCAGTCCCACCGGTCATGCCAGAAAAGTTATACACTAAGTTTTGCACCTTTGTTTCAAGTTCTCTTGGTCTTGATAACTCAGTACAACTTGGGAATCATCTCAAGGTTGTGGGACCTTTGCTAACCGAGATGAAACCTCTAGGTTCTAGGCTGGTTCCTCTTAGATTATCACCTTAGTTTTCTCTTAACAGGAAAGTAAATCTTTGAGGGGAAAGGGTTAGAAGGAATGCATGAAATGGAAATGACTGAAAGCAAACTATCTTACTGGGTGATGCACTGAAAAGAAATGAATACAATACACTGACCAAACTAGCATGAAGGCTCTCTGATCTAATAGAACATAATCTCCCTAAATAGGCTTGCATAACTATTTCGTAGGAGGGCCTGGACATAAGACACAACCTATGACCTGCAAGCAAATGTTCTCTTTAGCAAAAGGGCACAGGAATGAGACAGAATGACAGGGGGCTAAACTATACCCACAAACTCAATCCAATCAGATCATACACAATAGTACACATGTGAGCTAAAAGAAAGAAGGGCTCTAGAACTCTGAGATTTCTCTAACAAAACCAGCATATCATATTCAAATAAGAGAAATACAGATAAGTGAAAGACCAGGGGGCAGAACAAATGCCATAGATAGCCTCTATTGAACCTACAACTTCAATGAAAGGTTACAAACTATAAAAGTCAAAGGGTGAAAAGAATGCAATAGATAACTCCTAGAAAGAGAAAAACTCTTTTTACAAAATGCAAACTTTGAGCTCTACAAGCTCCAAAAAACAATATATACATCCCTCACTGCACACAGGCAGGAGTCCAAAATTAACTAGGGTTATAGATTTACAATTTAATAATAAACCCTAGGGTACTAAGAACTAACGCTAAGTCTGATCACAAATATCTCTCTGCAACATGGCCAATCAACCCTCAAGTTGCGTGCCCATCCCTGTACTGAAATCATCCTATAGACACAACAACCTGGACTCATCAACTTTTCTGCACAAAAATCTCAACATGAATGCTAACTAGTACCCTACAAAATCCATGGCACCGTCGACCAGATCATCCATCATCATTCTCACAACTAGAAAATGTCCTCAGAGATCAATTTCAAGGAACCTTGCCACTTCGCAAACATCCTTTGCAGAAGAAAGGCCACAAAAAATGGTTGCACCACTTTGAAAATGTCATTGGTCGCATGATCACATGAGCCCAAAAGGCTTCATGTGATCATGCAACAAGCCTTTTTCAAAATTCCATCCTTGCCACACAGGACACCTAGCCCACAAGATCCGCCACCTCAATTTGACCCATGAAAACACCACAAGAAACACCCCTAGAATCCAATGGTGATCACATGATCACATGGGATCAAAAGATCCCATGCAAACATGTGACCACCATAGATCTTGCATCTACGGGGCCCATTCTATACCTCTAGCCAATTTCAAACTGGACACATCACCTCCAGAGGAGCCACCAGTAGCTCTTCGTCACACTTGCACCATTGCAGATACTTTGGACCCACAAGCCACTAAGATCACATCGGATGGTTGTCGCATGATCTCATGGAATCAAAAGATTCCATGAGATTATGCGAGAATCATTAGATCTTCACTGCACTGGCACCGCAAGCTTCGAGCCCACCAAAATTTTTTTGTTACCAGTCAGCCAATGAAACACGAACACATCACCAAACTTCAAGCTCTTATCGGCGTGGTTAATAGCTAGTGACATGTTTGCATAGCCCTAAAAGGGACTATGCGATCATGTGACAAACCACTAGCATTTTTCAATAGGACTGTCAATGGTTAGTTGCATGGTCGCATAAGGGGAAAAGGACTTATGCGATCATGTGACAACCCACGTAACATTGTCGAAAACCAACTGGGCCCCACTTGTCAAAATTGTGCACTTATGAAATGAATGCCGCCAGAGGAAGAAGTGTGAAAAATAGAAGGGGGCAAAACCACAGAAGGTTTTCTCTTGAAGGTTGAAAACACACAGGGTTTTTGACACTAAACATTTTTTGGAACCCCTGCGACTTGAGTATTTCCTGCAAGCACTTAAACTTGAATATCTCTATGAGTTTTGTGAATTAAGTGATGCAATCTAAACTGGGGCTTGACAATACATCAAAGAATATGGGGCCAAGAGCACAAATCATAAAACTTAGTGGATCTATTTTGCAAGTGAAAACAAGCTACAACAAGGCGGGATAAAAATAGAGACCTAGAAACTTGGCCAAATTTGCAAAATGGAAATTTTGGGCAACACAGACTAGGGGCTTGAAATATTTATAGAGACTAGGAAACAAAACATGAGGCCATGAAATTTTGAAGAGTGCTTGGCAGGGCCAAAACAGGGACCTGGGAATAGGTTTAGCCAAATTTGCATGGACATGAAAATTAGGATAACATTTTGGCGATTTCTACTGGATGTCAGCCTTCTAGACATGGAAAAATAGTGACCTTGACATATCCATTGGGCATGGGGTCATTCTGAACATAAAAAATCAAAATTCTTTCAGAGAGGTTGAACTAGAACTGTGCTCAGAGCACTTCTTGAAAAGCAGGAAAACTAGAAAGCAGGAAGAAAGCAAGAAAACATCTTTACAAAATTTACAAAGAGGGATTAACCTCAAAATAGGGTTTTAGGTGGAAACCATTTACTGATATAGGTAGAACAACTCCCTCCATATATGATAGTTGAAAAGCATTGGATCCTCTACATTCTGTGATTACAAATGGTCCACCCCAAAAGGAGTCAAATTTTGTGTGCCTACTAGGCCAAGACCTGAACTCATCCCACTTGAGGGCTACATCCCCAACCTTGAAGTTTTTGATTCTAGCCCTTCTATCAAAGATCTTCTTTGTTTGAATATAATGGAAATCCATGTCTTGCATTGAATTTTCTCTAAGTTTTTCTAATTCCATCAATTGAGCATATATGATCTGTAAGGGATCCTCTTCATCAAACAGGGCATATTGAGTGGCTAAGTGCAGAGCTGCTAATTCTGTTGAAATGGAAAAATTAGCCTCCTTGCCATACACTAACATGTAAGGAGAATTACCAATGATTTTCTTTGTGGTAATCCTATCTAACCACAAGGAAGATTTGAGCTTTCCATGCCAATCTCTCTGATTTTCTTGAAGAGTCATCTTGATTATTCTAATCAAATTCTTATTGGTTGATTCTGCTAAGCCATTTCCTTGAGGGTAATAATTTGAACTGGCATTTAGATAGATGCCATTCTTGATTGCCCACTTTGAGACTTTAAGACCTATGAATTCCAAGGCATTATCTAAAATCATGGAATCTAGAATGCCAAACCTGTGGATTAAATCATCATAAAAGCTTAGGAAAGCACTCTCATTGGCTTCTTTCAATGCAATTGCCTCTGTCCATCTAGTGAAATAATCTATTGTAGTAATTATCCACTTATGTCCTGCACTAGATGGAGGATTAATCATTCCAATAAAATCTATACCCCACTTCATGAAGGGCTCCTCTGTTTTGACTGGTTGTAGGGGCAAGGCTCCAAGCCTCTCCTTTCCTCCAAACATGGCACACTTGATGCATTTTTTCACATAATCATGACTATCCTTAAAGATAGATGGCCAATAGTATCCAACCCTAATGATTTTAAAAGTAGTAGTCCTAGGAGAAAAGTGACCTCTAGAAGGTCCATCATGAAACTCAAATAGGACATCTGTTATCTTTTTTGAATCTATGCATCTTAAAAGGACACCATTGTGATCCTTTGTGAAAAGAACATCATCAATTAGCACAAAAGGAACAAATTGTAACCTATAATACCTTCTTTTTGCTGAATCCAAACCTGTAGGACATCATCTTGTCTTCAAGTAGTTGATCATATTAGGCAACCAGCTTGTTGCCTCCGCTTTTTCTTCTATAGAACGCACCACTAGAGATGCATCCATTTCCTTTGATTTCTTTGAACTTTCATCCTCTGCCAAATGTTCACACAGACCTCTTCCTCTAACCAGCTTGGTAGTTTGAATATCAATGTCATATTCCATCACCTTGGTGATCCAACCAGCTCTTTTCTCATTTAGGTCCTTGGAAAGCAACAACTCTTTGACACTTGGATGAGTAAATTTTAAATGTACCTTGCTATGGGTCAATAAATATCTAAATTTTTTTAGGCTCTTCACCATAGCAAGCACATGTTTTTCTACAAAAGAGTATCTCTATTCACACTCTTCTAAACCTTTGATAAAGAAAGCAATGGGCTGCTCCAATCCATTTGAATTTTCTTGAGTCAGCATTGCAGATATGGCATCATGACCTCCATAAGCATAAAGGATGAAATCCTTACTAAAATTTGGATTTAGGAGAGCAAGGGCTTCTGTGAAGACCTCTTTGATAGCTTGGAAATTGACTTTCCCTTCTTTGGTCCAACCAAAAGTTGAACTCTTCTTTAACATGGTTGTCAAAGGCTTGAGTAAATCTGCAATGTTAGGCAAGAACCTCCTAACAAAATTAATCTTTCCTACGAAAGATTGGAGACTTTTCTTGTGATGTGGTAGAGGTAGCTCTAGGATAGCTGCAATTCTCTTAGGATCCACTATAATTCTTTCTTTGGATACTACATATCCTAACAATTTTCCTTCATGAACTGCAAACACACATTTCTTGGGATTAAGAGATATCCCAAATTCTCTACACCTTTCAAAAATCTTTCTCAAATGTTTGATGTGATCTACTGCATGTTTTGAATAGATAGTTGTGTCATCCAAGTAGAACAACACAAACTTGTACGTTAGGCTCTTAAAGGCCATATCCATTACCTTTTGAAATGTGGCACTTACATTTGGCAAACCAAAGGGCATCTTTTGATAAGCCATGGTTTCCCACTTGGTTGTAAATGTAGTCTTATATTGATGCTCTTCATTTACTAGGATCTGATTGTATCTAGAATAGCGATCCAATAATGAAAATCTTTCAGATCTAGAGACACATTGAAAACTAGACACGTCACCTCCAGAGGACCCACCAGTAGCTCTTCGTTGCACTTGTGCCATTGTAGATACTACAGACCCACAAGCCACTAAGATCACATCATGTGGTTGTCGCATGATCTCATGGAATCAAAAGATTACATGAGATTATGCGACAACCATTAGATCTTCACCGCACTGGCACCACAAGCTTCGAGCCCACTAGAAAATGTTCATCACTAGCCAGCCAATGAAACACAAACACATCACCAAACTTCAGGCTCTTATCAGTGTGGTTAATAGCTAGTCACATGTTTGCATATCCCTAAAAGGGACTATGTGATCATGTAATAAACCACTAGCATTCTTCAACAAGACCATCAAAGGTTAGTTGCATGGTTGCATAAGGGGAAAAGGACTTATGTGATCATGCGACAACCCGCGTAACAGCTTGCCGAAAACCAACTGGGCCCCACTTGTCAAAATTATGCACTTATGAAATTAATGTCGCCAGAAGAAGTGTGAAACACAGAAGGGGGAAAAAACACATACGGTTTTCTCTTGAAGGTTGAAAATGTAGAGGGTTTTCGACACAACATCTTTTGGAACCCCTGCGACCTGAGTATTTCTTGCAAGCACTTAAAATTGAATATCTCTATGAGTTTTGTGAATTAAGTGATGCAATCTGAATTGGAGCTTGAGAATACATCAAGAATACATCAAAGAATATGGGGCCAAGAGCACAAATCATAAAACTTAGTGGATCTATTTCTCAAGTAAAAACAAGCTATAGTAGGGCGGGATAAAAATAAAGACCTGGAAACTTGGCCAAATTTGCAAAATGGAAATTTTGGGCAACACAGACCAGGGGCTTGAAATAATTACAGAGACCAGGAAACAAAACATGAGGCCATGAAATTTTGAAGAGTGCTTGGCAAGGCCAAAACAGGGACCTGGGAATAGGTTTAGCCAAATTTGCATGGACATGAAAATTAAGATAACATTTTGGCGTTTTCTACTGGATGTCAGCCTGCTAGACATGGAAAACTAGTGACCTTGACATATCCATTGGGCATGGGGTCATTTTGAACATAAAAAATCAAAATTCTCTCAGAGAGACAAAACTAGAACAGTGCTCAGAGCACTTCTTGAAAAGTAGGAAAACTAGAAAGCAGGAAAACATCTTTACAAAAGTTACAGAGAGGGATTAACCTCAACATAGGGTTTTAGGTGGAAACCATTTACTGATATAGGCAGAACAACTCCCTCCATATTTGATAGTTGAAAAGCATTGGATCCTCTGCATTCTATGATTACAAATGGTCCACCCTTTGATGCCCAAAAGTTGGGTCAAAACACAACCAACAAATTTTTTTTAAAAGTGATAAAGTTCCTACGATCATGATGCGGGTTAATGAGTTCAACAACGAGGTTACAATGAATCAGGTGAACAACCTCGACAATGTTGTCTATAAAGGATGCTAGAGGAATATTAATAATTATAAAATATTAATTAATTAATATAATTATTAATTAATTAATAAATTATAATATATTAACCTATAAAACATAACATGTTCTAATATTTACATCATTGAACTTAATAACATTAACAAATTAATATATAAAAATTACAAGGCAACATAACATCTATTTATATTAATGATAAACCATATATGCAAAATAACATAAAACACCTTTTAACTAGCAAACTTAATTAACCACTAAACTAACTTTATTAACAAACTAATTATAAACTAACTACATACTAAAATACCTTATCATTACACTAAACATCCTATCAAACTAACCTTTTCTACTCTCTCCACCTACGTGCCCCAAGGAATGGCCACTTCTATCACATCAAACAGCTATCTCCCAAGATTAATGACCTTGGAGTACGCATGGAGGAATGATGAAATGCATTCAATGTTGTTTTGAACAATTCCCCTAAGGGAGCGCAAGTCAAGGAGGGGCTTCTGAGGTTCTGCAAACAATACAAGGACAAGCCTTACAATCTCCTTGGGCCACGTACCCTCCATGTACTAAGCCCTTTCTTTTTACATGACTTCTCTTTATTCAAAGAGTCTAGCGTGGGTTTAGGGGTGCAGGTTTAAGAGATATTTTTTTTTTTGTTTATTTTATATTGGAAAGCCTCCAACTCTTGCGTGGGTTTTGGGAAGGAGAATGGATGAGCATTTAATTTAGCAAGGACACTCCATTGTCCATAGGTATTATTTATCAATTAAAAACATTGACTTTGCTTCATACACCTGCGCCTAGAAAGGGGAGAGGAATTAATAAGGTAAGGGTAGTATTAAGTTGGTAAGAGGTAATGAGTGATTAGATATTAGTTTAGATATTTTACTAGTTATTTAATTTGTTATAATATTAGCTATACAATGAGGTGTCATGTTTTATAATAAAATATGACTGTGGATAGATTTTTGTATGGGAATTCTTTCCCATACAAAATCCAGAGAGCATTTTGCTCTCTTTAAGTTTGCTGTAGAGTGCTATTTTTTTTTTAGCACCTCTATGTCAATTTTTTTTTGAAAACTTATGAGATCATAGTATTGAGAATTAGATGGTTTCTTAAGTGGAATGTGGAGTTTAGGATATTGAAATTAGATAGTATTTCATTCATGAGTGTCATAGTTTAATTGTAAATCTAATATTAACAATTCATTCATATTTCATAGCTGTTTCATCACCATCTTATAGAACTAAAAGAGTGATATAAAACATTTATACAGAGTTTATTTCCAATGTTCTTAGACAATTAAAAACATCTAATAGAAACTAAAATATTCCTATTTCATTCAAATAAGTGATCTTAATGATAACTATTCAACATATAATTCTATCAACTTGAAGAACTCATTGCAATGATAAAGAGAGTAATTTCAATGGTAGAGAGAGATTAAGGTCTTTTATGAGACCAGCAAGTATTCATCTTTCCATAATATGAATTACATAACTTTTCATTATCTATATTTCCATTGAAATTTACATCATCCTAAATTTTAAAATAACATTGCAATATTCAAAATGATGCTTGCTTTCCTTTACATGAGTATCATAATAAATACATCTACTAAATACATCAATCTTTACAGTGAAAGATCATTATAGCAACATGCTTATCTTTGTTATTTTACTTTCTAAATTTACAAATTTACAAGTGCTCCAAAGAAAGAAGAATTACATCATATAAAATTTACAACAATGCATCCAAATCATGGAGTGATTTCCTCATTCAAAAACATCAAGGCAACAATTTCTAACATCTTCATCTTCATACATCCTGACTTCAATTTCTGCAAGTAAAAACAAGGCAAGGAAAAGACCATGGGAGCTCTCCTCCCATCCAAGGCCTCTCATGAGACCACCCCCGAGCTTGGGGAGAACACAATGAACAGGATACAATCATACACACACAAACACAACAAGATTATAAACATTGGTAAAAATCCCAAATTCCCTCAAGAAGAAAACTAAGGAATTTCCATGAATTTCCTTTGTAGGGTGTGGGTAGACAAAACCATGGAGATAACCATTGCATAATAAAACAAGGCCACACATGGACCCATATTTCTCAAATACATACAAGGCACACATGGCCAATTTTCCCTCCTTATACCCCCATTGCCACAAAGGCTAAATGCAAGGTTTCTTGGGGAAAATCACTCACCCAAGTTCATCTTTCCCCACACATGGAGGAGACTCTACACATGGAGTTGCCTCCATTCCCACACCCCCTCTTGATTTCTCTTCCCTCCCAAGGGTGAGTGAATCTAAGAGTAAACAACCCAAAATCCAATTACATGAAAAAAAACACATTTGCAAGCTTGCTCTCACCATGACCAACCATGGGGAGCTTAAAACACAAAACAAAACAATGCAAGCTACCACCATGACCAACCATGGGAAGCCAAGAACATGATCACAATTACAAACAACTCATAAAAACAGAGAGAGCACATGATTTCCTACCTCAAGTCCAAAGCTATGGAAGAATTTTGTTGAGCCCTAATCCAAGCTTCAAGCTTTCTCCTCTAGCTTTCTGGAAACTCTCTAAAAATAGAGAATGGGTGAATGAATCATCCTTAGCCAAAAATTCCTCTAAATAGGGCTTCCACACCTAACCTCATAAATAAGGTTCAATCAAGCAAGTTGCAATTTTCGCTCAAGATAGAATATGAAATTTTAAAAGGGTCATAAAGTCAATTTTAGGCTTCTAAAAAGGTGAAAATACCCCTAACCCATGGGTACATTGAATGGGTTAACAAATTTAGCATAAAACTATCTCCTAAGGCCACTATTAACCCTCTAAACTCATGTCGAGGAATAAGATCAGAAATGGGGAATGGGAACTGCATTATGGTTCCTATGGCAAAAAGGTGTGCTAAGATTTCCCTAAAACTCCTAGCAAGTGCTCTCACACAACACACGACGTACCTTGATAACATTTAACATTAGTGTCAAGTGACACTTTACAAAATAACATTTCACGAAAGGTACGTCCAATGTCACAACATTAAAACACACAATCATTCAAATTACTGTTACGAATATAAATACTTAACAACGAGGCCTCAGGTCTCTTAATAGACGGGGCCTTGGTTTAACTGGTTACCCTACGTTCAATGTGATTTCCCCAAATGTGTTTCCATGGTCCTTCCACCTACAATACCTCAATGCAGCATCAGTAATTCAAGAAAGAAAACCATTAAAATAACCATATATGATATAGCGAAAATTAATCATCCAATTGCATAATTCAACTCATACTTCAATTGCATGTAATATTCATGATTTGATTGCATAATTCAAAAGAAATTCCATAACGTAATTTAAATATCATCAAGATCATCAGGTTCACAAAACATCATATAAAAACATAAACCAAATCTACACATCATGGATCCCATATGCAGAATCATCAAAAGAACAGTCCAATGAGTCAAACATAATATAACAGTAGTCGGCAGAGTCCAAGTATCTCTGAAAGAAACATAATAAAAAATATAGGCTGATATACATAACACAGGATCACTATGTGGGCCGAAGGTGGGCCTCACACACCCCAAAAGGAGTCAAATTTTGTGTGCCTGCCAGGCCTAGACCTGAACTCATCCCACTTGAGGACTACATCCCCAACCTTGAAGTTTTTGATTCTGGCCCTTCAATCAAAGCTCTTCTTTGTTTGAATTTGATGGAATTCCATGTCTTGCATTGAATTTTCTCTAAGTTCTTCTAATTCCATCAATTGAGCATATCTGATCTGTAAGGGATCCTCTTCATCAAACAGGGCATATTGAGTGGCTAAGTCCAGAGCTGGTAATTCTATTGAAATCAAAAACTTAGCCTCCTTGCCATACACTAACATGTAAGGAGAATTACCAATGATTTTCTTTGGGGTAATCCTATCTAACCACAAGGAAGATTTGAGCTTTGCATGCTAATCTCTCTGATTATGTTGAAGAGTCTTCTTGATTATTCTAATCAAATTCTTATTGGTTGATTCTCCTAAGCCATTTCCTTGAGGGTAATAATTTGAACTAGTATTCAGATAGATGCCATTCTTGACTACCCACTCTGAGACTTTAAGACCTATGAATGCCAAGGCAATATCTGAAATGATGGAATCTAGAATGCCAAACCTATTGATTAAATCATCATAAAAGATTAGGAAAGCACTCTCATTGGCTTCTTTCAATGCAATTGCCTTTGTCCATTTAGTGAAATAATCTGCTGTAGTAATTATCCACTTATGTCCTACACTAGATGGAGGATTAATCATTTCAATAAAATCTCTACCCCACTTCATGAAGGGCTGCTGTATTCTGACTGGTTGTAGGGGCAAGGTTGCAAGCCTCTCTTTTCCTCGAAACATGGCTCACTAGATGCATTTTTTTACATAATCATGACTATCCTTAAAGATAGATTTCCAATAATATCCAGCCCTCATGATTTTAAAAGCATTAGTCCTAGGAGAAAAGTGACCTCTAGAAGGTCCATCATGAAACTCAAATAGGACATCTGCTATCTTTTCTGAAGCTATGCATCTTAAAAGGACACCATTGTGATCCCTTCTAAAAAGAACATCATCAATTAGCACAAAAGGAATAGATTGTAACCTATAATACCTTCTTTTTGCTGAATCCAAACCTACAGGACATCATCTTTTCTTCAAGTAGTTGATCATATTAGGCAACCAGCTTGTTGCCTCGACTTTTTCTTCTATAGAATGCACCACCAGAGATGCATCCATTTTCTTTGATTTCTTTGAACTTTCATCCTCTACCAAATGTTCGCACAAACCTCTTTCTCTAACTAGATTGGTAGTTTGAATATCAATGTCATATTCCATCACCTTGGTGATCCAACCAGCGCTTTTCTCATTTAGGTCCTTGGAAAGCAACAACTCTTTGACACTTGGATGAGTAACTTTTAAATGTACCTTGCTATGGGTCAATAAATATCTCAACTTTTTTAGGCTCTTCACCACAGCAAGCACATGTTTTTCTACAAAAGAGTATCTCTGTTCAAACTCTTCTAAACCTTTGCTAAAGAAAGCAATGGGCTACTCTAATCCATCTAAATTTTCTTGAGTCAGCATTGTAGATATGGCATCATGACCTCCATAAGCATAAAGGATGAAATCCTTACTGAAATTTGGATTTAGGAGAGCAATGGCTTCTGTGAAGGCCTCTTTGATAGCTTGGAAATTGACTTTCCCTTCTTTGGTCCAACCAAAAGTTGAACTCTTCTTCAACAAGGTTGTCAAAGGCTTGAGTAAATCTACAATGTTAGGCAAGAACCTCCTAACAAAATTAATCTTTCCTATGAAAGATTGGAGACTTTTCTTGTGATGTGGTAGGGGTAGCTCTAGGATAGCTGCAATTCTCTTAGGATCCACTATAATTCTTTCTTTGGATACTACATATCCTAACAATTTTCCTTCATGAACTGCAAACACACATTTCTTGGGATTAAGAGATATCCCAAATTCTCTACACCTTTCAAAAATCTTTCTCGAATGTTTGATGTGATCTACTCCATGTTTTGAATAGAAAGTTATGTCATCCAAGTAGACCAACACAAACTTGTACATTAGGCTCTTAAAGGCCATATCCATTGCCTTTTGAAATATGGCACCTGCATTTGATAAACCAAAGGGCATCTTTTGATAAGCCATGGCTCCCCACTTGGTTGTAAATGTAGTCTTATATTGATCCTTTTCATTTACCAGGATTAGATTGTATCCAGAATAGCCATCCAATAATGAAAATCTTCTAGATCTAGAGACACATTGCAAACCGGACACATCACCTCTAGAGGATCCACTAGTAGCTCTTTGTTGTACTTGCACCATTGTAGATACTCCAAACCCAGGAGCTACTAAGATCACATCGGGTGGTTGTCACATGATCTCATGGAATTGGAAGATTCCATGAGATTATGCGACAACCGTCAGATCTTCACCTCACTGGCACCGCAAGCTTCGGGCCCACCAAAAAATGTTCATCACCAGCGGGCCAATGAAACACGAATGCATCACCAAATTTAAGGCTCTTATTGGCATTGTTAATAGCTAGTCACATGTTCACATAGCGCTAAAAGTGACTATGTGATCATGTGACAAACGACTAGCATTCTTCAACAGGACTGTCAATAGTTAGTTGCATGGTTGCATAAGGGGAAAAGGACTTATGTGATCATGCAACAACCCACGTAACATCTTGCCCAAAACCAAATGGGCCCCACTTGTCAAAATTGTGCACTTATGAAATGAATGCCGCCAGAGGAAGAAGTGTGAAACACAGAAGGGGACAAAAACATAGAGGTTTTTTTACACTAAACATTTTTTGGAACCCCTGCTACCTAAGTATTTCCTACAAGCACTTAAACTTGAATATCTCTGTGAGTTTTGTGAATTAAGTGATGCAATCTAAACTGGGGCTTGAAAATACATCAAAGAATATGGGGCCAAGAGCGCAAATCATAAAACTTAGTGGATCTATTTCACAAGTGAAAACAAGCTACAGTAGGGCGGGATAAAAATAAAGACCTGGAAACTTGGCCAAATTTGCAAAATGGGAATTTTGGGCAACACAGACTAGGGACTTGAAATCATTACAGAGACCAAGAAACAAAACATGAGGCCAAGAAAGTTTGCAGAGTGCTTGGCAAGGCCAAAATAGGGACCTGGGAATAGGTTTAGCCAAATTTGCATGGACATGAAAATTAGGATAACATTTTGGCGATTTATACTGGATGTCAGCCTACTAGACATGGAAAACCAGTGACCTTGACATATCCATTGGGCATGGGGTCATTCTAAACATAAAAACTCAAAATTCTCTCAAAGAGGCAGAACTCGAACTGTGCTCAAAGCACTTCTTGAAAAGCAGGAAAACTAGAAAGCAGGAAGAAAGTAGGAAAACCTCTTTACAAAATTTATAGAGAGGGATTAACCTCAAAATAGGGTTTTAGGTGGAAACCATTTATTGATATAGGCAGAACAACTCCCTCCATATTTGATAGTTGAAAAGCATTGGATCCTCTGCATTCTGTGATTACAAATGGTCCACCCCAAAAGGAGTCAAATTTTGTGTGCATGCCAGGCGTAGACCTGAACTTATCCCACTTGAGGACTACAACCCCAACCTTGAAGTTTTTGATTCTGGCCCTTCTATCAAAGCTCTTCTTTGTTTAAATCTTATGGAATTCCATGTCTTGCATTGAATTTTCTCTAAGTTCTTCTAATTCCATCAATTGAGCATATCTGATCTATAAGGGATCCTCTTCATTAAATAGGGCATATTGAGTGGCTAAGTCCAGAGCTGTTAATTCTATTGAAATGGAAAACTTAGCCTCCTTGCCATACACTAACATGTAAGGAGAATTATTAATGATTTTCTTTGGGGTAATCTTGTCTAACCACAAGGAAGATTTGAGCTTTGCATGGCAATCTCTCTGATTGTCTTGAAGAGTCATCTTGATTATTCTAATCAAATTCTTATTGGTTGATTCTGCTAAGCCATTTCCTTGAGGGTAATAGTTTGAACTGGTATTCAGATAGATGCCATTCTTGACTACCCACTCTGAGACTTTAAGACCTATGAATGCCAAGGCATTATCTAAAATGATGGAATTTGGAATGCCAAACCTATGGATTAAATCATCATAAAAGCTTAGGAAAGCACTCTCATTGGCTTCTTTCAATGCAATTGCCTCTGTCCATCAAGTGAAATAATCTATTGTAGTAATTATCCACTTATGTCCTGCACTAGATGGAGGATTAATCATTCCAATAAAATCTATACCCCACTTCATGAAGGGCTGCTGTATTCTGACTGGCTGTAGGGGCAAGGCTCCAAGCCTCTCTTTTCTTTGAAACATGGTACACTTGATGCATTTTTTCACATAATCATGACTATCCTTAAAGATAGATGGCCAATAGTATCCAACCATCATGATTTTTAAAGCAGTAGTCCTAGGAGAAAAGTGACCTCTAGAAGGTCCATCATGAAACTCAAATAGGACATCTGCTATCTTTTCTGAATCTATGCATCTTAAAAGGACACCATTGTGATCCTTTTTGAAAAGAACATCATCAATTAGCACAAAAGGAACAAATTGTAACCTATAATACCTTCTTTTTTCTGAATCCAAACCTGTAGGACATCGTCTTGTTTTCAAGTAGTTGATCATATTAGGCAACCAGCTTGTTGCCTTGGCTTTTTCTTCTATAGAATGCACCACCAGAGATGCATCCATTTTGTCTAATTTCTTGAACTTTCATCCTCTACCAAATGTTCACACAGACCTCTTCCTCTAACCAGCTTGGTAGTTTGAATATCAATGTCATATTCCATCACCTTGGTGATCTAACCAACTCTTTTCTCATTTAGGTCCTTGGAAAGAAACAACTCTTTGACACTTGGATGAGTAACTTTTAAATGTACCTTGCTATGGGTCAATAAATATCTAAACTTTTTTAGGCTCTTCACCATAGAAAGCACATGTTTTTCTACAAAATATTATCTCTGTTCACACTCTTCTAAACCTTTGCTAAAGAAAGCAATGGGCTGCTCCAATCCATCTGAATTTTCTTGAGTCAACATTGCAGGTATGGCATCATGACCTCCATAAGCATAAAGGATGAAATCCTTACTAAAATTTGGATTTAGGAGAGCAAGGCCTTCTGCGAAGGCCTCTTTGATAGCTTGGAAATTGACTTTCCCTTCTTTGGTCCAACCAAAAGTTGAACTCTTCTTTAACATGGTTGTCAAAGGCTTGAGTAAATCTGCAATGTTAGGCAAGAACCTCCTAACAAAATTAATCTTTCCTATGAAAGATTGGAGACTTTTCTTGTGATGTGGTATGGGTAGCTCTAGGATAGCTACAATTCTCTTGGGATCCACTGTAATTATTTCTTTGGATACTACATATCCTAACAATTTTCCTTCATGAACTGCAAACACACATTTCTTGGGATTAAGAGATATCCCAAATTCTCTACACCTTTCAAAAATCTTTCTCAAATGTTTGATGTGATCTACTACATGCTTTGAATAGATACTTATGTCATCCAAGTAGACCAACACAAACTTGTACATTAGGCTCTTAAAGGGCATATCCATGGCCTTTTGAATTGTGGCACTTGCATTTGACAAACCAAAGGGCATCTTTTGATAAGTCATGGTTCCCCACTTGGTTATAAATGTAGTCTTATATTTATCCTCTTCATTTACCAGGATCTGATTGTGTCTAGAATAGCCATCCAATAATGAAAATCTTTCAGATCCAGAGACACATTGCAAGATTTGTTCCATAGAGGGTAATCGATGGTGGTCCTTTAATGAGGCCCTGTTAAGATCCTTGAAGTCAACACATAACCTCAGCTCCCCATTCTTCTTCCTGACAAGAACAAGGTTGGAATCCCAACTAGTATGCTTAATGGGGTAGATGATACCACTTTCTATCAATTTGAGCACTTCTTTGTGCATAAGTGGCTCAAGCTTAGGATTAACAGGCCTTTGCTTTTGCCTCACTAGTTTGGCATTAGGTTCTAATTCAATAGTGTGTTGAGAAAGGGCAGGATCAAAACCTTTGAGATCCTCATATTTCCATGCAAAAACATCACTGAATTCTTTGAATAACTGAGTGTAAGTTTGCTTTTCCAATTCAGTGTTCACTTTTCCAAATTGTAGGCTCTTACCTAGTTCCAACTCTAATTCAACACAATGTTCTTGTTGAACTACCAGGCCAGCTTTTCTTTTCTTGACTTCATCATCCTTGTTGAAGATAGTCTCTAAAGTAACAAGATGTCTAGGCATCTTATTAGACTTGAGTTGTATCACTTGATCACCATAGTTTTGAGATAGCCTATCTTGATTGCATTCTGAAAAAACATCTTCTTCAAACAAGAATTGCAGGATTGTTCATCATTGTCAAACACCTGCCAATTGACATCATTATCAAGAATAGAGGTCTGACAATCACTTTGATATTCTATTGATCCACTTCTTTTGAAATGCTATTTGGGATGTCATATTGGGATCCAACAGCAGCTAATCTATCTGCATTTTGATTTATCTTTCTAGGGATGGCAACAATATTGAAAGCATGGAAATCTTCAATTGCATCCCAAACTCTATGCTTGTATGATTTCATGGTATCATTTTTGGTTTCACTTATCCCTCTCACTTGGCTGACAACTAACTCACTGTCACCATAAACTTTTAGGGCCTTAAGCCCTCTTTTTCTAGCCCATTCTAGTCCATTGACTAGACTTTCATACTCTGCAGTATTGCTAGTGTAGGAGAAACTAAATCTAAAGGTAGTATAATACCTTTCTCCTTTTGGGGACACTAGCATAGCACCACCACCAGAACCATGTCTACTTCTAGCTCCATCAAAAAATAGTTCCCAAACCTGATTGCTCTGATCTTCTGAATCACTATCCTCTTTGAGAAGGCTTGGCTCTATAGTATCACTTTCTTGTATTAAATAACTTCCCAAACCAAAATCCCAAACAAGACTTTCTTGGGCCTCTGAAGGTCTTTCATCTAAAAGAATATCAGGGATACTTTCTATCTTTGTGCTTGCTTCATTAATGATTTGGAAGTCACTGCTATCAAATATAGGGTAGTTCAGATTGATGGTGTTGGACACATATGGCTCTATATGGTGTGCTGCTAATGGTTCTGACTTAATGGTGACCTTGGTCCCATATCTTGTATGAAATAACATATGAGACCAATCAAAAGATAGGTAGCCTCCTATCTTGGCTATAAACTCCCTTAAAAGACATATAACAAATAATGCGGGGAGATCTATGATATATATATAAAGGAGGATTGAAAAATTAGGACTAGCATGAAGGATTAGACTGGTATCCTTAGCCACACCTATAGTATTGACTAAGGATCCATCAAGTTGGGTAACCTTCTTTTGGAAGGGCTCATATTTTAGTCCTAACTAGTCAGCTACTTTCTTGGGCATTACAGTGCTAGTAACTATCTACCATACAATTATGTACTAAAGATTTTGTAATGATTAAAGATACATAAAAGGGAGGTGGCTTTGAGTTCCTACCTTGTGTGGCATTGGCTTTGGAGTTGCTACTTGGAGCCTCCTTTTCTTGATCAATGTTAACCAACACTGGCTTTGTAGCTTCTATTGCAGGTTGAGGAGTCACTACCTCTGACATGGCCTTCTTCAAAATTTTAGGATGTCCTGGAAGAGCCAAAGAGTCCCACATGGACATGGTGACATTCACCTTCTTCATGTTGTCTACAATATTATAAGGTGTCACAGTGTGTACTCTTTGTTGTGTCTTTGGCATGATGGGTTCTACCTCTTTGGAGTGTTGGCCTTCCTTGCTTGTAATGATAGAAGCCTCCTTAGGTGTGATGGGATCAACTTGTTGTAGTGGCTCTATAGACATAGTAGCTTTGGAGTTGGAAACTGCTCTCTCCATGTCTTGAGCTCTTCTCTTTTCTCTTGTAAAGGCAACAAAAGTAGCCTCATCATTGACTCCATTGAAGTTTAGTTGTTCCCAATTGAAAAGGGTAGTCTCATGCTCTTGTGATTCTTGTTGAGGAACTAACCCACTAGATGAGACCTCTAATTGAGCTTGTGAGGCATTTTGAACTATTAGAGCTTGGTTCATCCATCCATTTGAACATGTAGCCTAATTATGAGGCTGATTACAAGGAAAGCACCATTCATTATCCATAGCCATATTGTTTTGACTAGGAACCATATCCCTCACTGGATTAGTAGAATTTAGAGGTGCAGCGTTATATGGTTGAAATGGTCTGTGATTAAAACTTTATCTTTGTCCTTGATAGCCTTCTTGGTATGGTGGCCTATTCTGTTGATAGGGTTGTCCTTGATTCTGATATTGCTGACTAGGACCTTGGCCTTGTGTCTGAAATGGTGGTCTGATTCCTTGACCTCGCTTCTTTAGATTTGTGACTTCTTTAGTCAAGGTCTACAACAAGTTAGTCATTTCTTGCTGACTACTTTGTTGGCTATACTTTATCTCTTGCAGCTCTTGAGAGAAGCTAGTTGTTAACTCTTGGCCATTAGTACTAGCTTGGGGTGCCAATATGGTGGGAATAGGGGTAAATGGGGGTACTTGGGCAGGTGCAATGGGTTGAAGGCTAGGAAAAATGGGCATTGGAGGCCTTCTAGCAATCATGCCTGCTTGGATTAAATAATTTTCAGCCCTGACAGCTATGTCAAAGGTCTAGGGTAAAGTAGTACCACCCATAGACTAGATCATGATAGAAATTTGACCATTTAGGCTTTGTAAATAGTAAAGGAAGGCATGGTCAGCTGATGGTCTCACTGAGACTAGGATTGTATTCCATGTTTTAAGGAATCTACTATTGTAATCTGTCATTTGCTCTTGAGGGTCTCTCTTAATAGTTGTTAACTGCTCAACTAGAGACAAGTTATCTAATTTATCCTCAAAATGCTTACTTAATGCATCCCCTAACTCATCCCAAGAAGTAATAGAACCAACAGTTAGAGTTCTAAACCATTCTAGAGCCTTAAATTTTAGAGAGGCTATTAATAACTTTGTGGCCACATCCTCTTGAGTAATGTTGTGTATGTTGTAGATGGTGGTCACATCTCTTATGTGCTCAAAAGTAGTTGTCTTCCCTTCACTTGTGAAATTAGGTATACTCTTAAGTGCCACCAAAGGCACATCATGATGTTGAGAAAAGGCCAATGGGCTACCTTGGTTGAATGGTGCAAAAGAAAATTGTCTTTCCATTGTAGGTGCTGGAATCTGAAGATTGACAACTATATGAGCTGTATTTGTTGCTGGATTGGAATCTTCCTCTAGATCTCTGCTTAGAGACCTGCCTCTTCTTCTAGAATGAAAGGGAAAATGTATCCTTTATAAGGTATCAGGAGGTGTTGATTGAACTCTCCTTGCAGGAGATCTTCTTTGAGTTGACCTACCTTTATGACTTCTTCTTGAGGGCAACTCTAAAAATTGGGTAGGCTTTGAGCTTCTAGTCTCAATCTTTCTCATAAAACTTTGAACAAGGTAGCCTGGATCTTTGAAATCAATGGAGTCACTGGATATACTTGATACAATGACTTCTAAAAGCCTATTTCATGCAATCTGTATATCAGAGATAACATAACTTTCAAACAATGAACTTAATTTTGTTTTGTCCCACCGAGCGTGCCAGAATTGTTATACACTAGGTTTGCACCCTTGTCTCAAGCTCTTATAGTCTTGATAACCTAGTATAACATGGGAATCATCTCCACATTATGGGACCTATGCTAACTGAGATGAGACCTCCAAGTTCTAGGCTGGTTCCTCTTGGATAATCACCTTAATTTGCTTCTTGACATGAAAGTAAAACTTTTGGAGGGAAAGGGATAGAAGGAATGCTTGTAAGGGAAATGACTTGAAAGCAAACTACCTACTAGGTGATGCACTAAAACTAGGGTTTGGATCTCAGCATGTAGGAATGAAATCAATGAAAAGTTTAGGTCTAGTAGGTCACAACTTATTGAATAGGCTTGCATAAGTATTTCATAAGGGGGCCTGAGAATAAGATACAACTTATGACCTGCAAACAAACATTCACTTCTACAACTTAGTGTAGGATTGAGACAAGACTATTAAGGGGGTTTAGGTATAGCCACAAGAACATGTAAATTAGATCAAACATAGTAACACACAAAATTGCAGAAAGAAAGAGGGATTAGGAACCCTAAAATAATCACTAAAACATGCATATACTTTGATCTAATAAGAGATAATCCAAACAAGGTAGCATAGGGACATGAAGGATTGTCACAAAATACCTCTACAATATTTGAATCATCAATGGGAGAAATAAAACTATATGATCCAGAGGGTAGAAAGGATACCATAGATGGCCTTTAAGAAAAGATGAATTTTCTTCTACAAATTGTCCAACTCTTGCGCACTAAAGGCTCCAAAACAATATATACATACTCTTGCATGGAGGAAAGAGTCAAAACCTAACTAGGGTTACAAGATTATACATAAAATATTCAAACCCTAAGTGTTTCAAATCTGATCATAAATACATCTCTGCAAATATCATGGCCGATCAGATATTTTGTTGAGTGTCCATGCCTGTACTATGTTGCTTGCAGACAAGCAACCTGGATCTATCCACATTTCTGCACAAAAGTCTCACCATGAATGTTTAACTGGTACTTCTCAAGGATAAGAAATCGACCCATGATGGCTATCCAGGCTTCATCATCATCTTCTCTTAACTACAAATGTCTTGCAATATTTGAATCATCAATGGGAGAAATACAAGTATATGATCCAGAGGGTAGAAATGATACCACAGATGGCCTTTAAGAAAAGATGAATTTTCTTCTACAAATTGTCCAACTCTTGAGCACTAAAGGCTCCAAAACAATATATACATACTCTTGCATGCAGGCAAGAGTCAAAACCTAACTAGGGTTACAAGATTATACATAAAATATTCAAACCCTAAGTGTGTAAACTTTGATCATAAATACATCTCTGCAAATATCATGGCTGATCAGATATTTTGTTGAGTATCCATGCCTGTACTATGTTGCCTGTAGACAAGCAACCTAGATCTATCCACCTTTCTGCACAAAAGTCTCACCATGAATGTTTAACTAGTACTTCTTATGGACAAGAACTCAACCCATGATGACCGCCCAGGCTTCATCATCATCTTCTCTTAACTGCAAATGTCCTGCAGACATCAATTTTCTAGCTACCTCACCACTTCATGGCCTACAGATCAAATACTGGAAAAACCCTCTACAAACATATTCAAAATTGAATATCAACGGCTAGCCAGTCATTTTAAAACATAACTATCGATGTCCAACATTTCTCAGCAGATGAGCAACTTAGATCATCCTTGGAATGATCACGAAACCCTTTAGAAAAGTCAAAACTCTAACTAGAAAGCCTCAACCAGTGAGCATCGAGCACGTCAGCATATCGGCATGCTTGGACCCACCCAGACCCTTCTTCCTTTTAAGTCATTCAGTGACTATGCGACTGAAGACTTCTCTTATTCGTGAAACCCTTACTACCTTTACCAATTTATTTAGAGATTTAGCAAACAAAGCAATCACTGAATTGCTTAGTCATTTGGAGCACCTTTATATAATTCTGTGAATGGGCAAGTATGTGAAATTTTTTGGAACCACCAAAAACTCTATCAAACCTGGGCCCAGACCTGCCACTTGGCAATCTTTCATTCATTCTAGCTGCTTCGTAGGCACACACCTCGGCACATCCCTAACATTGAACCCACTAAAGATAAGATCCTAATCTAATGGTGGGCACAAGATCTCAAAGCCCCAAAATATTCCTTATACTCACACGCCCATCGTAGATCCTTCCAAAGCTGAGACCCCACTGACACATCAGTCCACCTGGAAATCCTCATCATCATTCTACGGCCAATCAAAAGCATGCATGTCAAAAATACATGGCACTAGGACCACCTGACATATCCCTTTATCTTGACCAATAAGAACTCAGCAACTCACCCTAACCTGGCACTATACCCACTGACAAGTCTGAACACTTTGGCAAATCTGACGGTTGGCGCAAGATCTCATACTCTGACACAAACCTTTGAGAACACATGCCAACCATCGATCTTCATCTTTCTGACATCTTTGTAGGTCTTATGACATGGTCCCACTACGTCATCCAAGTCATTGCTATGTGGACCAATTACATTTGAGCAAGTCAGCATACTTGACAGATGGACCCACGATCTATAGAAAGAACATCAAACGGTTGTCACTAAATCGCTGACTTAAAAAGTGCAGATCTTATCCCAGCGGTGTAGCAACAACTGTGAGATCCTACTATACTTTAACCTTTCAAAAGGATCAGGACCCACTGACATGTTCCAGTTCATCACTATGTGGACCAATCAGATGCGAGCATGTCAGCAAGAAAGGACCCACCGAATGAAGCTCTGATGAAAAATCAAGATCGACGGTCAGTGCATGATCTGATGCTCTAATGATCTGATGATCTGAGAACACACACTGGCCGTAAATCTTGCTAACTGGGACCCTTGGTTATCTGAGACCGCCGAAAGATTTGAGTGACCATGTGACTAAAGGGAAGCTAACCGCTTGCCGAATCGCTGACTGTTATGGACTTAACCGCCAAACTTTGGGCTATTATGTGAACAAGGCATTTGTAGAATCGCCGAATAAAAGCTAACGCTGCCGGAGAACTTAGCAGTCACGCAACTAAAGAGATATTAACATTCACCAAGTTGCAGGATATCTTGTGGTGACCAGGAAATAATCAGTGATTATGAGAATCGCTATATTCGCTAAGTCATGGGAAGAAAAGACAACCGCCGAAAAGAAAAGGAGAACTGACGACTGGGCTAAAAGATTAAAGCGCACATGCTAAAAAGGGGACTTAAGTGGCTGAGATAAAGTAACTGCAAATTAGAACAAGGGCTTAGGGTTTTTAGGGCCTTTTGGAATTTTTTGGATGTAATAGCTAGTTTTATGAATTTTTAAACCTACAGACCAGGGGCTTGAAATAATTGCAGAGACCAAGAAACAAAACGTGAGGCCATGAAATTTTGCAGAGTGCTTGGCAGGGCCAAAATAGGGACCTAGGAATAGGTTTAGCCAAATTTGCATTGACATGAAAATTAGGATAACAATTACCTTAGAGTCTAGTTATTAATGGGGAATTTAATGATTCATGTGTCTTTTTTTAGAAATTTTCAAAAAAAGTTTCTTAGCAACATGTAGGTTCCCTTCACACAAATTTATGTTAGGTGAAAGTACTCTTTAAGGAACAAATGTTAAACTTTCTAAAAATGAAAATGATCTAATCTTTACTAGAGTCAAACAATTTGGACAAGATTGTGTTGTTATTTTTTGTTAAGATTTGAAATTATTATATTTTAAAGATATAATTGATTTGACTTTTAAATGATATAATAACAATTTTTTAGTTTTTACATTTATATTATAACATCAAACTAACAAAAAGTGAAATGAATTATTTTTTAATTATACTTTTTCTTCTATATTATCAATATTCTTTATAGCCTTTTCATCATAAAAATTATAAAGTTCAAAAAACTTATAAATATTCTATTAAATTAATTTATTTTATTTAAATAATAAGGATAATGTTAAATAATACAGGGTATAATAAACATAAGCTGTACAATTGATTTCTAGATTGAAACCTTTATTTACAATAGCATCTTTCTATGTTTTTTGATGAAGATTTTCTTTTTTTTTTTAAATTATTACCGGCCACAAAAAAATGGATAGACATTCAAGTGGTTATGTGTTAGTTAGAAATATGTCATTGTATAATATGCATGCACATAATTTGCAGACATTCACGTATGATTAAGAATTATTATTATTTTTTGTAAAAAGTATACCAAAAAAAATTGAGAATTGTATTTCACAATCTCAAAGTTGAATATATTTATTTAGAGTTCTTAAATTATAATTTTTGTTTCTTTTCTAATAATATTTTATTGTAAATTATATTTTAAGTTCTATTATGAAAATAAAGATAATCAAATAAAACCAAAATGATGAATTATAAAAATATCTAAACCATTAATGAACACATTGTATATTTCTAATTCTTACCAATCTTATGCATCTGACATGATTTATGTTAGGCCATTTTTCCAGTGATTGCAAAATCCTTTAAAATGGCCTTTTCTCTGCAAATTTTGAGATTGCCCTACTCGACCTGCAGTCACAGTTTTGAGGTGCGTTGAAGATCCTTGGTATCATGGTGTGTGTGTCTTGCCCTGTGTGTTTTAGTGTTGTCGCCTTGCTCCAGCCCAAGTCATGTTTCCTAATGTGAAAAACCTAGAAAGTTACTAAAATTTTGAGGTCTGTGGGAAACATTTTTTAAAAATTCTGCCATAGTGTCGAAAACATGCAGTGTTTTTGAAAATCCATGTTGTTTTCGGCTTCCCTGTCACCTTTCGGTCTGTCGTTATTCCTGTGTGTTTTTGATCTTTTGCCGAAAACCCTCGTTGTTTTCCACCTTTGCCTTCCAGCTTGGTGCACTTGTATTTTGGTGCCGAAAACTTTGTGTGTTTTCAACTTTGTCTTAACTGTGCATGTCCAACCATGTGGTGGGTCCAGCTTCTTCCCTATTGGCTGTCACATGGACGCATGTCATACTTTTTTGGCATGTGATCATGTGACCGCTTGCCACCTGTCTGTGTGGGTCCCAGTTCTGTAAGGCTGCCTAGTGGTTTACTTTTCTATGTGCGCAAGTGCAATGTATGGTGGGACCTAGTTTTCAGATTGGGAAAAGGGTCCTAACGTGTCAGAAGATTAACGGTTGTTGTTAAAGTGCAAAAGATGTGTTAAGGCTATGCGCCTTTGTGACAACCATCCAATCCTCTAAAATTTAAGGCTCATGTCTGATTGGTCCATGTGGCAGTGACTTGTCAAACTTGTCAGTGAGGCCCGGTGTCAGAGATCGAAGATCTATGATCGATGCATGATCGTATAGAATATTCCTTACCCATGATATCATGTGCCCACCATCCGATTTGCTACCAATGGTTTGTTCGCTTCAGGCCTGCTGGTGGATGTGGTGATGGGGCGTCATCCAGATGCGGTGGCAATGTTCTATTGGCCGGCGGGTGGTGGTGTTAACTCCATGCGGTTGGTGGCAGTGGTGGTGGTTTGCTGGCAGTCAGTTGCATGTTCACATAGCCTTTTGAAAAGGCTATGCGATCATGCAACTAACATTTTTAGTTGCAGTGGTGGTTACGGTGGCTGCAGCCTGTGGGTGGTTGCATATTTGCATAACCCATTTCCAGGTTATGTGATCATGCGACCAAGTATAAATTTGAACCCATTTCCTGTGGTGGTGAGTTGTGACTGTGTGGTTGCATGACTAAAGGAAAATAGTTAAAGACTTAATGCCCGCGAAGTGTTTGTGATCATTTGAGCTTGTTGATTATTTTTTTGTGGCAGGAGGTACTAAAAATTCATTTTTGAGCGGCTGGAGTGGGCAGAGTGGATTGTCAATTGCCGTGGCTTGACCCCTGTCATGTTTATGTTTATTTCTCGGTGGGGTTAGGTGATTTTGAATTTCAAATGATCATATGCTTGCATTGTAACCCTGGTATAAAGGGATTTCTATGATCATTTGGTAGAATTGGGAGTTAGATTTTAAAATTTTTCCAGTTGTGAGTCTTCGGCCTAGTCAGGATTGTAACATTTTGGCATTTGGTATTTTGTTGATGATAGAGAAAAAGTTGTAGGTCTAAGTTGTAATTTTCAAGCTTGACTCTTCTAGTTTGATTGTTTATACTTAAGGATTCCTCATACTTAATACAAATACATGACTCTTATCTCTCTTTTGTGTCAACTTCGATAGACTCTGAACTTTCTAGTTCTTTGCATATTGTTTTGTGCATGTGTCTTCATTCTTCAGTTCTAATCAAGGATTAGATTAAATTATGCTTTAGATGGGACATAGGTCTATCTTGCTATCTATGTAAGGATATCTCATAAGTAGTGAAGGGGATTGTAGGTGTGTTTATGGCTTGGAATCTCAGCTATTGTCTGGTGTGTGTAGCAGTCATGTTCTAGGAGATCTTGCCCAATGGATGAGGCACTGGCCTAAATAATTATCTCTTTATCAACAGTTACTGATTACTACTGTTATGATTCAAACACATAAAATAAGAACCATTCTTTAAGTTTTTAGCATTTGGTTGTCTGTAGTTCTACCCCATAGCAATGGAGAGTCAATGAGTGTGTGGTTAACATTCAGTACTTTCTTTCTATCCATTTATCTATTTTTCAAACCTAGTTCTTGGTGTATGAAGTCTATTTTATACTAGGTTAGGTGCACTCACCTTGGTCTTGCAGAGCCAGAAGTAGAAGAGGGCAGTCTTGTCCCTAGAGTTGGTCCAGTTACCCTAAGACCTCTTTCCATTTTGGAGCTAACCATTCCTAAAATCCTCTAAGGGTATACTGGCAGCTTTTTTAGAGCATAAACATCATTTTGGACACCAACACGATGGCGACTCTGCTGGGGACGTGTTATGCATGTTCATCTTAACCAGTAGGTCATCATTGGAAGAAATAGGGTTATCCTTGTCCCTTGTCTCTCTAACTTATTGGAGCATTTTTTGAAGTCAAGAAATTTCATTGTAATATTCCCAATACACTTGGGTGGTGACTCAAAAATCTTGGTAGCAGTACTGGTCAGTGATTTGTTTTGCGAAGATGAGTTATAGAGGTTCCAGATCTTAGAGAAAGAAGCCTCTTGAAGATATAATGGAAGAAGGCATTCCAGGGACTTCTGGGCCTAGTCAGACAAGGGGAGGAAAGAAGAGAAGAGGTGTTTCTCACACTTGGAGAAACAAGAAAGATACTAGACAAGAAACCCAAGCCAGGCCTACTCAAGAAGAAGACAATTCAGAATATGAAGAGGTTGTTGTTGACTTGGGATTGAATTAGTATGAAGATGAAATTCAAGTGGGAGATGATGAGTCAAACACTACAATCCCTAAATCAGAAGAGATCTTTGAGGAGGTCTATGAACTAGAAAGAAGAGTTCAGGAGCAGCTTTTCATTAAACAACAAAGAGAAAAGGATAAAGAAGATAAAGTAAGACAAGCTATGATAAGGGTTGATCAGCTAAAAAGGCAGTTACTGGATTTGGAGGCAATTAACTTTGTCCCAGAGCCTGAGAGGGTAGAGGAACAACCTATTGTGCAAAGGACACATGAGGAAACCAGACCAAGAGATAAAGGAAAATATAAGGCCATTGGAGTTTAGATCAATGAACAAGCTGTTGTTAATAGAACATCAGATCCAGGATTGAAATTAGATTCGAACCTTGAGATAGCTAGAAGGAAGAAAGAGATATTGGACAAAGAACTAGAGAAAGCTGAGTTGGAGGCTTCTACTACAAAAATCAGTAAAAAGATTGATTTTCTCAAGCATACTTCAGGACCTTCACATGTTGTTGCTTCCTTCTTAGGGCAAGGTGGAAATTAGGGTAACAATGCAGCTCAAGCAAATGGTGTACCAGCTGCTGCTAGGGTTCCTGATGGTTCAAACACAAGAACATCTACATCTCAAGGAATGGATCCATTGCATGGAGCTCCTATTCATGAAAGGTACAAACAACTTACCTTCTTTGGTATTCCTGGTTATCCTAATGTAATCCTTGATGAGATTAGAAAAAAGATTCCTAAATTTACTAGAAATAATGTCATCACATGTGAAGAACATCTAAAAAATTTCATAGATGTAATAGATATTATAATATAGAGCCTGATGATGTTATAATGAAGCTATTTGTGCAATCCCTAATTGAGGATGCTAGGAATTGGTTTAGAGGGTTACCCCATGCTAGTATAAGGTCATGGAATGAATTTAAAAACTGTTTCAAGGAACACTATGGTGATAAGACTAATGAGGGTTTTATCCTAAATGAATTCAATAACATAAAGAAAAATCAGAATGAAGAGGTCCTTGAATTCAACATAAGGTTCCAAAAGGCCATGCATAGGCTCTTGTAGGTTATCAGATTAGATGACAGGGTATGTCTTGTGACATACTTGAATGCCTTTGATGCAAAGATGGGATATCTCTTGAGAGATAAGAACCCTAGAAGTCTTGGGGAGGCTTACAAATTGGCTACCAACATAGAGAGAAATAGAAGAATATCAAGAAAGATAGGAAGAATAGATGATTGCAGGCCTCAAATGCAGAGTAAGAAAGAAATGGGAAGGCCTGCTGACTCTAAACCCAAAGAGGATAACAGTCTAAAATAGATTTTAAAGGCTTTGGAAGGTTTAAAGCCTAGAGAAAAGGGAAACAACAAGGCTATGAATATGGAGAGGTCAGCTTCGAACAACTTTAGTAGACTGCCAAGGATGCAGAATTATCCCTACAACACTCAGTGGAAAGATGGCAAGCCCATTTTCCCAACCAAGCAAGAAAGGCCTGATGGAAGGATCCCTGATCCTTTGCAGAGAAATTCAATGAATTTAGCTGATGAGGTTCCATGGTGTGTCATTTTTCAATCTCCTCATAGTCCAGAGCATTGTGTCATTGCTTTGAATTTACCTAATAATCAAGAAGGCAAGGAGCAGTATGATAAGGAAGGATGTGGTATGACTTCTTCACATGCATGGGATGAAGTTGACTCTACTGATGAAGAGGGAGAAGAGTTTGATGATGTTGGATGTGGTGCAGTGAGGGGTGAGGAGCAAGTTTCTTTAAGAAGACCATCAAATGAAGAAATTGCTCAAATCACTGCAGACATGGTCACTCAAGCTAGAAGCAATTACAATTTGAGAAATAGGATAGTTGGAAATGCAGCTGGTAAACCGGGCAGTATGTTCATCAAGAGGATAGAAAATAGTGTACAACAACATGAAGAAAAGGGCAAGGGTGCTTGTGTTGCTGACCAAGTGAAGGTAAAAAAGAAAATTATGCCTATTATAGCACTTAGGAACAAAGCAAAAACATCAGATGTGGTTGTTCCTGCCTTTCAGAAGGAAGAGTAATCCTCTCTCAAGGACAAATCTGATTTCACAAAAGATAAGGTTGTCACTATTTTTGAAGAAGACATGAATAGCTAGAAGTATGTTCCAATAGATATGTCTAAGTTTCTTTCACAGATCACTATCAAGATTCCACTTTTGGAAATGATGAGAATAGAAGAACACAAGGTCAGGGCCTTGAATTGGGTGAATGGTGTTTCTTCTGTAGGAATCTAGGAGGTGAATAGAAATGACAAGCATGTGTCTTCCTTGGAAGACACACCTGACAGTAAGAGTGAAGAAATTGTTTCTAAGATTCCTCAAATCTTCTTGTATACAAATATTGTAAACAGTGCATCAGGGACAGTTGATCCTTTCTTTTTGTCCCTTGAGATTGATGGTAAAATATTGAAGAATTGCATGATCGATTCTGGAGCATCAAACACTGTCATGCCTGCAGAGATCATGAAATCATTAGGACTGAAGGTTGATACACCTCATAGGAGATGCCAAGCTATGGACTAAAGAGAAGTGTCGGTTATTGGTACCATTAAGGCTTTGCCTTATAAATTAGCTGCATTTCCTAACAAACAGTTGACTATGAGTGTTCTTGTAGTTGACATTCCTCCTCAATATGGAATGTTGTTATCTAGAAAGTGAAGTGCCTCTATGGGAGGAAGTATTCAATGTGACCCATCTTTTGCCACTTTTGACATTGAAGGAGAGAATGTGAAGGTGTCAAGGGAAGCTAGAACTCCACATATGATTGAGGAGAATGAAAAGGATAACATGAATTGTTTTGTTGACACTGACATTGGTTCATTCCAAGTTCAGAGGAATGAGATGCGAGAGAAGGTCAGGCCTATCCTTTTGGCTGATGATGAGAATAACATGGTAGAGGGTAATGTCTTATGGACATTATATTTTGATGGAGCAAGTTCTAGAGAAGGTGCTGGAGCAAGAGTATTGTTGGTATCCCTGAGTGGTAAGACTTTTAAATTTTCTTTCACTCTCTTGTTTCCTTGCACAAATAATGTTGCAGAATATGAAGCCCTATTGATTGGTTTGAGACAAGCATCAAAACATGGGATCAAACATCTTAGGGTGATTGGTGATTCTAAGTTAATAGTTTCTTAGATTAGATCAAAGTATGCATCAAAGAACCAAAGGCTGAAACAATATAGGAATGCTATATGGGATGAAATTGAATGTTTCAATGGCTTTGGTATTGATTGGGTGGATAGAAGCCAAAATAGGATGGCAAATTTACTAGCAAACATAGCCTTAAGGCCAGAGGATGTTACCTTTGTGGGGATATCCAGAATTGAGTGTCAGTCCAGACCTTCTATTCCAGATAATGTTGAGAATTGGCAAGTATTCTCTGATGATCAGGATATATTGAGGTTCTTGCAGTGTGAGTCTCACTTTGATGGTCAGGAAATGGACTTCAGCACTTATGTAGATAGCAAAGATGGAAAAGAGAGTATCCTTGGGAAGGAGATACTGCAACTAAAGTCAAACATGATCCCAAGGGGATTGGTTTCTCTTGAGAGAGCATTTGATGATAAAGAGAGGGTTTGTGTAGCTAGACTTGCTAATAGGGTAAGTGATTTGGAGGAGGTGAATCTAGGGACAAGCCAAGAACCAAAGAATGTTTACATAGGTAAATGTTTATCTCAAAGAAGTAGAAGAAATCTGATTGATCTTCTCAAAAAATTCAGACATGTCTTTGCATGGTCTTATGAAGATTTGAAAGCATATAGAGAAGATCTCTTTCAACATGAGGTACCATTAAAGGAAGGAACTAAACCCTTTAGGCAGAAATTAAGGCCTATGAACCCTACTTTGGCACTGAAAATGCAAGATGAACTCAAAAAGATGATGGATGCTAGTATTATAAAGCCTGTCAGACATTCTACTTGGGTGTCAAATTTAGTTCCAGTTAGAAAAAAGAATGGTGACATTAGGCTGTGTGTTGATTTTAGAAATTTGAATGTCAATTCTTTGAAGGACAATTATGGTTTGCCTAATATGGAAAATATGCTACAGAGAGTCACAAGGTCAGAGTTAATGTCCATGATGGATGGTTTCTCTGGTTATAATTAGGTCATGGTCAAGGAGTCAGAACAATTCAAGACTACATTCACCACTCCTTGGGGAACATATGTTTATGTTAGGTTGCCTTTTGGCCTGACAAATGCAGGAGCAACTTTTCAGAGGGATATGGATGTAGCTTTTGCTGATTTCATAAAAAAGTTTTTAGTGGTATACCAGGATGATCTTACAACATATTCAGAGAAGGAGGATCAGCATTGTGAACATCTTGAAAAGATTTTCATCAGAGCTCTGGAGTATGGGATTTCTTTGAATCCAAAGAAATGTTCTTTTGGTGTTATAGAAGGCAAGCTCTTAGGACATATTGTGTCCAGGGATGGAGTGAGAATTGATCCTGAAAGGGTTATGGAAATAGACAAGCTTTCACCACCAAGAAATGTCAAAGGAGTACAGTCTTTCTTTGGGCAGGTAAATTTTCTAAGAAGATTTGTTACAAATTTTGCAAAAAATTGTATTCCCATCTCTAGAATGTTGAAAAAAGATGCAAAGGTAGAATGGAATGAAGAAGCAGATGAATCTTTCAGAAGTATCAAACAAGCCATTAAAGATGCCCCTATTTTGAGGACCCCTAATTATGGTAAGCCCATGTAGATTTTCTCTTTTGCTTCTTATCATATGGTTGCAACAGTCTTATTACAAAAGAATTTAGATGGATATGAGCAACCTATATCATTTTTTAGCAAGTCTTTACATGCAGTGGAATTGAAATATGACATCACTGAAAAATAGGCTTATGCCTTAGTCAAAGCAGTCAAGAATTTTAGGTGTTATCTTGTGGGAGCAAGGGTGGTTGCTTATGTTCCTAATGCTACTGTCAAGGATATTCTAGTGCAACAGGAGGTCTCAGGTAAGAGATGTAGATGGATCAATAGGATCCAAGAATTCAATATAGATATCCAGATTACAAAATTGGTGAGAGGCCTAGGCCTTGCAAAGTTGATGGCACAAAGTAATCTGATTGCTAATCATGTGAATATGCTAGAAGAGGAAGAGAGGCCATATATTTGTGATTTGGACTATTGTGATTGGTACAAGGATGTCATCAATTACTTGCAAAAATTGTTTCTTCCCCCTGACATGAATGAAAATAAGAGGAGGACTGTCAAGTTACAGTTAGCAAGGTATGCCATTATCCATGGTGAGTTGTGGTGGAGAAGCAATGAAGGAGTATTGCTGAAATGTGTGGATCATGAAAGATCTAAGACTCTATTGAAAGAAATGCATCAAGGTATGTGTGGAGGACACTATATGGCAAAGACCATAGCCCACAAGATTCTCAGATCTAGATTTTGGTGGCCTACAATTTTTAAGGAAACACATCAGTTTGTGAAGAAATGTGATGCATGCCAAAGGTTTACAGGAAAGTTAAAATTCAATGGGAATTTGCCACTCAGGACTATCTCAGTTCAGTCTCCTTTTCAGAAGTGGGGTATTGATTTCATTGGTGAAATTCCAAACAAGTCTAGTGGTGGGTATTCCTACATATTAGTGGCAACAGACTATTTCACTAAATGGGTTGAAGCTATTCCCACTAGGAGGGCCACTAGTAAAGTGGTAATTGATTTCATGATGCAAAATATTCTCACTAGATTTGGTTGCCCAGAAACAATTGTGGTTGATAATGTAATGTGTTTTAGATCAGAGGAATTTGGTGATTTTTGTTAGCATTATGGGGTACACATTTCATTCTCTTCCCCATATCATCCACAAGGAAATGGCCAGGCTGAATCCAGTAATAAAAGCCTTATCAAGATTCTCAAAAGGGTATTGGACAGGGATAAAAAATTGTGGGACTCAAAACTTTGGTGGGCATTGTGGGCTAACAAAGTGACTATAAAGAAAGCCATAGGTTGTGCCCCATTTGACCTGGTATATGGGATAAGTGCTACATTACCTCAGAACAATTTGTTGCAAATGTACAGGTTCATCCAGGCATATGATGAAGATTTAAATGATGAGATGAGGGTGAGAATGGATGAGCTAATCTAGTTAGAGGAAGTAAGGAGGGATGCACATGAGAAAAATGAAAATTTGCAGCGACAGTGTAAAAATTTGTTTGATAAGAGAGAAACTCAGAGGAGTTTTGAAATTAATGATTTGGTCCTGATGTGGAATGCAAGGTTGGAGGATAAGGGAAAGCATGGAAAATTTGATCCTATTTGGTTGGGCCCTTATTTGATTGAAAGTAAATGGGGATCAGATTCATATATTCTGAAAGATCTAACTGGTGGCACTTTGGAATTGCCTGTTCATGGACAATTCCTAAAGTTTTACTTCTCTTGAAGTATCTTTTCCATGAGTAGTAGTTAGGTTTCTTAGGGTTTTTTTTGGTTCAAAATTTTGTGGTCTGCTCTTCCAGTAGATTCTATTTTCTCATTGTATCTGCAAGAGATACATGTCCCCAGAAAGAGCCACTGTTAGGCCATTTTTCCAGTTATTGCAAAATCTTTTAAAATGGCCTTTTCTCTACAAATTTTGAGATTGCCCTGCTCGACCTGCAATCATAGTTTTGATGTGCATTGAAGATCCTTGGTTTCATGGTGTGTGTGTCTTGCCCTATGTGTTTCAGTGTTGTTGCCTTGCTCCAGCCCAAGTCGTGTTTCCTAATGTGCAAAACCTAGAAAGTTACTAAAATTTTGAGGTTCGCGGGAAACATTTTTAAAAAATTTTGCCAGATTATCAAAAACATGCAGTGTTTTCAAAAATCTACATTTTTTTTGGCTTCCCTATCACCTTTCGGTTTGTCATTATTCCTGTGTGTTTTTTATCTTTTGCTGAAAACCCTCCTTGTTTTCAACCTTTGCCTTCTAGCTTGGTGCACTTGTATTTTGGTGCCGAAAACTTTGTATGTTTTTTACTTTGTCTTAACTGCACATGTCCGACCATGTGGTGGGTCTAGCTTCTTCCCTATTGGCTATCGCATGGCTGCATGTCATACTTTTCTGACATGTGATCATGCAACCACTTGCCACCTGTCCGTGTGGGTCCCAATTTTGTAAGGCTGCCTGGCAGTTTACTTTTCTATGTGCGCAAGTGCGATGTATGGTGGAACCTGGTTTTCGCATTGGGCAAAGGGTCCTCATGTGTCAGAAGATCAACGGTTGTCATTAAAGTGCAAAGGATGTATTAAGGCTATGCGCTTTTGTGACAACTGTCTGATCCTCTAAAAGGTAAGGCTCATGTCCGATTGGTCCATGTGGTGGTGACTTGTCAGACTTGTCAGCGGGGCCCGGTGTCAGAGATCGAAGATCTACGGTCAGCGCATCATCACATGGAATATTCCTTACCCATGCGAGCATGTGCCCACCATCTAATTTGGTGTCGATGGTTTGTTCCGTTTTGGCCTGCTAGCGGATGTGGTGATGGGGCATCATCCAAATGTGGTGGCAGTGTTCTATTGGCTAGTAGGTGGTGGTGTTAACTCCATGCAGTTGGTGCTAGTGGCGGCAGTTTGCTGGTGATCAGTCACAAGTTTGCATAGCCTTTTGCAAAGGCTATGTGATCATGTGGCTGACATTTTCGATTGTGGTGGCAGTTACGGTGGCTGCAGCCTGTGAGTGGTCACATGTTCGCATAACCCATTTCTGGGTTATGTGATCATGTGACCAAGCATAAATTTGAACACGTTTCTTGTGGTGGTGAGTTGTGACTACACGGTTGCGTGACTGAAGGAAAATGGTTAAAGACTTAATGGCCACAAAGTGTTTGTGACCATTTGATCTTGTTGATTGTTTTTTGTGGCAGGAGGTATTGAAAATTCATTTTTGAGTGGTTGGAGTGGGCAGAGTGGATTGCCAATTGTCATGGCTTGACCCTTGTCATGTCTATGTTTATTTCTCAGTGGGGTTAGGTGATTTTGAATTTCAAATGATCATATGCTTGCAATGTAACCCTGGTATAAAGAGATTTTTGTGATCATTTGGTAGCATTGGGAGTTAGATTTTAAAACTTTTTCGGTTGTGAGTCTTCGGCCCAGTCAAGATTGTAACATTTTGGCATTTGGTATTTTGTTGATGATAGAGAAAAAGTTGCAGGTCTAAGCTGTAATTTGCAAGCTTGACTCTTCTGGTTTGATTGTTTATACTTAAGGATTCCTCATACTTAATACAAATACAGGACTCTTATCTCTCCTTTGTGTCAACTTCGATAGATTCTAAACTTTCTAGTTCTCTGCATATTATTTTGTGCATGTGTCTTCATTCTTCAGTTCTAATCAAGGATTAGATTAAATTATGCTTTAGATGGGACATAGGTCTATCTTGTTGTCTATGTAAGGATATCTCATAAGTAGTGAAGGGGATTGTAGGTGTGTTTATGGCTTGGAATCTCAGCTATTGTCTAGTGTGTGTAGCAGTCATGTTCTAGGAGATCTTGCCCAATGGATAGTGTGTGTAGCAGTCATGTTTTAAATTTGAAGGTAAATTTGATTCTTTAATGTTCTACCCCATAGCAATGGAGAGTCAATGAGTGTGTGGTTAACATTCAGTACTTTCTTGCTATCCATTTATCTATTTTTCAAACCTAGTTCTTGGTGTATGAAGTCTATTTTATACTAGGTTAGGTGCACCCGCCTTGGTCTTGCAAAGCCAGAAGTAGAAGAGGGCAGTCTTGTCCCTAGAGTTGGTCCAATTACCCTAAGACCTCTTTCCATTTTGGAGCTAACCATTCCTAAAATCCTTTGAGGGTATACTAGCAGCCTATTAGAGCATAAGCGTCATTTTGGACACCAACAATTTCTCCTATAACATTATACTTTTACTTCTTATAGTTTCTATTGATGATAGGCTAACATTTCTTTGAAAATGAAAGAAGTTGAAAATAAAAATTTTGAAGTAGTGGTAAGAGCAGGGATTAGATAAAACTGAGATTAAGGCCACCAAATGTTGTTGATTTCATATGCGTGCACTGGAACTGGCCACCCCACTTTTCCAAATACTTTGAATAGTTTACCTTCGATGCTCCTTATCATTCTTCCCTCTACATTGAAAACAATCAAATTTTGGTAAGGTAGTTGCAAAAAAACCCAGTCACAACTATTAACCACTATTTGTGGTTGTGGCTAGATGTACTTAGCATAGTTTACATTTCTGTCTCCTCTCTATAGATTTCCATGGATCACCATTTCTTCATATTGGCTCCTCAGAAATACCTAAAATTCTGACCAACTGGACCCTTCAGACCCTTGTATATTAATCTTCCATAAAGACATATCTACTTGGTCCACCAAAAACAACTTTCCCATCATACCCAGTTAACCTCTAGGTGCAACGGTACTTATAATCAAACTCAGGTACCTTTGGTCTTGTCTGTGGTTGCCTGATAACATCCCAATGTTTGTCTGCAACATCACATCTAAACATGGGATGCGCCCCACTCTGATCAAGTGGGGTGTAATTAATCCAATAAAACTTTCCTCCAGAATATAAACCTTCCCCTTTGGGGCAAATTGATAGGGGCGCATCCATCTCCAATTTGGTCCATGTAGAACTTTGTGAATTGAAGATCTCCATAACCAGCTGGTTTCTATGTCCTCCTATGCTGTTGTTTACTCCTATAACCAACAGGAAGCTCCTCACACAAGGATCAAATGACATGGTGATGAAATCCATTTTGGATTGGAGCTAGATAGGTGGGGGTAGACTTTTCCACATCCTAGAAATAGGATTGCAGATGGAGAACAAATTGGGTGCTGTCCGATCACTACGATAACAGAGGAGGCTCCTGTAGGTCGTCACTACTCTGCCGTGGGTAGCCAAAAAATCTAATGCAATTTTACGCAATGGGTAATTGGGAAGGGATTGAAATAAATATAAATGATGGAGGATAGAGTCACCTACCATATAACCTTGGGAATCATATACACACCCAAAGGAATCATGGAATGAAGCAGGGGCCATCTGGTAGCCATTCAAGCCTCCTATGAGAAAGGTCAGTGACAAAAAAAGAGGGACACTTAATTGAAATCACCAGAATTTTGTTCTCCATGATTTACAAACAAGCTTGAAGTTTCTCATTATTAGAGTAGGCAGGTGAGATATAACCTAGATTAACAATTCTTCTGGTAGCTTACTCCATACTTCAACATCCATCTCGAGGGTCTCTTCAACTACAGGTTTTCTCTCCAATTCTGATTTGAGCTCCAGATTTAATTGCTTTATTTTATCATGGATTTTAGGAGATAATGTAATTCTTCTAGCCATTCTAGCCACAAATGGAAGATAAGTAAGAACAGTATTTGAAATACTTATTTCTTATATTTAAGATACTAAACGCATGTCCAAAAGAATGGCTTATTTGAATTTTGGCCACTCTAACTTAACATTCTGACTTATATCTCCTAGTTTGATGAGGCATATAATGTGAATGTTATGGATAGATAGCCTTCACATTGGTAGCCACTCCACCTTTCCTTGAGAATAATACAAAAACTTATATTATTTATGTTTTTCCACAAGAAATTTTGGAGACGGTCGAGATTACTTACGATGCAACACAGTATTCTATTTGGTAGGGTGTGACTGCAATTTAGTTTTTCATTGTGTTTATATTAGTATGAGCTTTTCCATTTGATGTTCCCTGGAATTTTGACCACTCTAACTTATCATTCCGACTTATAACACCAAGTTTAAATAGGGCATTTAACCTAAGTTTGATAGACAGACAGCCCACATGTTGGTAGCCACTCCACCTTTCTTTGAGAATAAAAAATAATATATAGAGGTGATACTAATTATGTTGGAATAGTCTCTACATGACAAACATGGGTGATATTACCTATGTTAGAAACCAGTTGAAACTTGTTCTCGGTGATATTGTCGAAGCTTTTTTGGTTTACTATTTGGTAGGGTGCGACTGCATACCACGTTTATATTAGAATGAGCTTTTCCCAATGATTGTCCCTAGGTAGGGAATTTGTTTTTATAAAACTTTGTTCTATATTTTTGTTCTATTTTTTAATATAAAAGATTTTTCATCTATAAAGTTTGAATTAGTTGTTTCACACAGGGGTATGGCTTATAATCTAAAATCTCTTTGGTTAACAAGCAAGAATTAAGAGTATTCATTTTATTAAATTTGTGCAAGGCACAATTTCTTATGATATCGATGTTATGCACTTGGTGTGATTTGATTCTTAGTGGATTCATTAAGAACCATTCAAATTCATGAATAAAACAAGGACCTATTAATTTTTTTTGTTGTTTTAGGAATTTGATTTAATAGATAGTGTTCTTCTAATTTGATTTGTGAAGAGAAGAGCACTTAATATATATCTCTTTTATGTGCAAGCACAAAAATTCTTCAACTAATGGTCACATGTAAAAAGGTTGATATTTCTTGATGTATTAAAATGTTGGAAACTACAATTGAAACAATTGTTGTATTATCATTAATGTCAAACATTAATTGGTAAGACTGTTGCTACTTAGGAAAGTACTATATCTATTATATTGTTGTGAAAGATTGGGGCAAGGTTGGTAACAATAGCACCTAGGGAAAGGTTGAGTTATCTTGATACTACAAAGTGTACTTGACTATGTTGTACAATGATGAGACAATGTATTGTTTATACTAGTAAGACTGAAGACTAAACTGGTAGGCTTGACCAAGCAAAGAATGGAGAAATCATGTTTAAGCTGAGTAATGTTAGTGTCGACCGAGTCAGTGTATGCTGAGAAAAATTCTAGTGTCCACCAAACAATAGTTAATTGCCGAGGAAGACAGTGTAAGCCGAGGAAACATTTTTAGTAATGACCAAGCTTTCTACATGAAGACTGAGTACATGATCATAGTATTGACCGAGCATCAGCATTTTTATATTTGAAGAGAATTTAGTTTTGGAGCCGACATTATTGAATTCTTGGATTATGTAAAATGTGTTGACTTTATTTATTGATTATTTGAAAGCATTAAATGCACTGTAAAATATTTTATTATAAATCTTTAAGAGATTTGAGATGATTCTAGAAATGAAGCCGAAGAACATGAAGTGGGTAGATTCAATGAATCTGACCTACCCCTAAGATCTATGAATGAGATTCAGCGGCATAAGATGAGTTAACCTAATTAAGAAAAGTATTAAGGGAACCTGAGCATTGGATATGTGTGTGCATGGGTGAAAAAGAGAATACTAGAAGATCAGTAAAGTTTTATTGACTGTATAAGCAGAAAAGGCTGAAGGAGAATTATGGTGGTTTCTTGAAGAAAATTTTTGAGCAAATCAGAGATGGAGATGACAAAGTTTCAAAGTCAGTAAACTAGCATTAGTGTATGGAATCAAATCTGATATTTGCAAAGTGAGTTGTATATTTTTTAGATAAATATTGTTGCTACTTTCTAACCATTGTAATAGTCAAAATCCTTTTAACAGAGGTTGATCTAACAGTCAGGTGACCCCACAATAGTGGGTTACACTTTTTTAGAGATGTTGATTTTTGCTGAAATAACACATTTTTAATAAAATATGATGATTTAAGCCTTGAGAGGTTCCATTTGAAGGATTCAATTACAAATGGTTATCTCAAAGCGTCTTAGATAATAAAAAACATTGATATAACATCTATACTCCTCATTCATACCTATAATGGAGTCTCCTTCGCACCTATTAAAATGCTGACAAAAAATCACTTCAAATTTATCTTTTAGAAAATCAAATGAATCCATTTGACAAAAATATCTATGTAGTAAGGTACTACTGAGAAAAATCTTTCCAATGATTATAATGTTAATACATATTAATTTTATTATGACTTTGTATTATTAGTTATACTAAACATAGATATTTCACCGTATGTCAACCTATATGTTTGACACTTATGGAAAAATAGTAAATGAGAGAAAAAAAAATTATAAAAAATATCTATGCCATAGGTATTGAATTTATCTTTCTAACAAAAAAAGTAAAAATGAAATTGGATGAACAAATGACAAGTTATAAGCTATGTAGTCAAGGTATGTCAAAATTATGGTTTAGTCGACTTCAAACATTAATAAAATCTAAAATAATCATGATAATATCGTCAAACCAATTTCATGCCCTTTGTATGGATGTTAAAAAACTAAATTCGAAAGAATCACATTGATATCTATTTTAGAAAAAAAATTATTCTCTATGAAAATAATGTAACTCTTTGAAAATGATGTTTTTAGCAACATACCAGTTTTCATGGGAGAAAGAAAAAACCATTCAAATCTATAAAAAAATAAAAATAAAAAATATATTTAGAATCTACAAAAAAAAAAAATCCTAAAATACTCTAATTTACTTCATCTTCTAATTTCAACGGTTTAATGACAATATGCATCTAAATCTGCTTTTTTTTTTTTTCAAAATGTAGAGTTCAGTGTCCATTCAAGTAAAAAAGTGTAACCCACTATTGTGGGTTCACCCAGTCATATGTTAAATTCTTTGAACATGGTTGAATTCTAATGGAGTGTATGTAAGTCCTATAGCAAGGCTCACTTTTAACAAGGTGATTGAAATCCTTTAAGCAGGTCACACCTAACAGTGTGTATTGTAACCTTTGACAAGGTTGGCTTTTAACCGAGCTCACTTCAAAAGAGTGAAAATAATAGTAGCATGTTACAAAGTGGTTTTTCCCACATTGGGTTTCCACTATAAATCCTAGTGTTAATACTTGTGTGAATGTTTTGGTTTGAACATTTCTATGTTCTACAAGTTAAGTTACAGCTGGGTAGTGGACTGCATTGTTATATGTTTCTATTATTGAATCAGTGATGACCAAGTTTGTTTTGGTTATTGGATCTGATCTAAGATTATTTTTTTAAGTTTGTCTTATACATTAGGACCTGAGAACAACTAATTCACCCACCCCTCTCTATTGTTCTAAATCATATTAACAATTGGTATCAGAGCTAAGTTGCTTATTATTAGTGTTTACAGAAATCAAGTTTAAAGGGGCTTGAAGCAAATGATCAAGATGTATAAGAAGGAGGCACCAAAGCTGAATAAGGAAAACTTCCCTCCATGGAAAAGCTTGATGAAGCTGCATCTAGCTGGTATTGGTGACTCTACAAAATACTACATTGAGAATGGCTATGTCTCACCTATTGCACCTTTGACTACTGAAGAAATAAGAGCTAAGCAAGAACATAATCAGGCAATGCTATAAATTGCATCTTCCCTAAGCTATCCAGAATTTGAGGACATTAAGGATTGAACAACTATTAAGGAGATGTGGGACACTCTTGCAAGGATCTATGGTCATGACTTATATGTACTGAAAGCAAAGGTCAAGAGTCTTAGAGGTAAGTTTGATAAAATGAGGATGCAAGAAGGTGAAAACATTGCACAATATTATGGTAGAATAAAAGAAGTTGTGAATGCTATTAGAGGAGCTAATGGGGTTATTGATGATGAAACTATAATTGGGAAAGTACTAAGAACCCTATGTCCTATATATTCTATTAAGATCTCAGCTATTCAGGAATCTAGATGCAACTCTACTAATGTGCTTACTTTGGAAAGTTTGGTTGGTAAGTTGACTGCTTTTGAACTCTCTAAGTATGATAATTTCACTGTTGGAAGCATTGGTAATGTTGAATCTTCTTTCAAGTCACAACTGGTTCTGAGCAAGCCAAAGAAAGAAAAAGAAAGATGCATCAGCAAAAGTGAAAAGAAACAGTGACACTTCTGATGAAGAACTAGAAGATCTAGAAGCTCTTATGGCTAGAAGACTGAGAAGAGGAAAATGAAAGTATAAAGGTAAACTCTCTATTATATGTTTTTCATGTAATAAAGTTGGTCATATAGCTGCTAGATGTCCTGATAGGAAGGATAAAGATAATGAAAGAAAAAGAAGACACAAAGATGAAAGAGATGACATAAGCTATCGAAGGAACAAAGACTATAAAGGAAAAGGTAAGAAATCTTGTTACATTGCTGAAGAAGAAATTGACACTGATAGTTATGATTTTGAAATTGAGGTAGTCTATGTTGCAATGAAAGATGAATCTAATGAGGATGAGAAAACTGCATTGATATCCTATGTGAACAAGAATGATAAATGGATTATTGACAATGGTTGTTCACATCACATGACTGGTGACAAAAATAAGTTTGAGACCTTACATCATTACAGACGTAAAAGTGTAAAATTTGGTAATGATGCACCATGTCCTGTTAAAGGAAAAGATTTGATTAAACTAACTGATAAGATATCTTGTGAAAATGCATATTGGATTGAAGGTCTTAATTATAATTTGTTAAGTGTTGCTCAGCTTAATAGAAGTGGTTATCAAGTGGAATTTTATCACAAGCAAGCTAAAATATTTGATGCTACTGGAGAACTAATTGGAAGTGGAGATTAGACTAGAGGTAATTTGTTCTATCTTGACCTATCCGAAGAAACATGTATAATTGCACAACTTGATGATATTTGGTTGTCATAAAAAACTATGTCATGTTAACTTTGACAATCTGGTAGAGATAAGTAAGAAGAAAAATGTAAGGGGTCTACCTAGATTGAAGAAACCTGAGAATGTGATGTGCAAGGAATGTCAGTTAGGAAAAATGACAAAGTCAAGTTTTAAGAGAAAATCCTTTACTTCTGAAAACATTTTAGATTTGGTTCATACTAACCTTTGTGGACCTATGGGTGTACAAAGTTACTGTGTTGCTAGATATTTTATCATGTTTTTTGATGATCATACTAGGATGATACATGTAATGTTTCTAAAAGAAAAATCTGAAGATTTTCAATTCTTTAAGTGGTATTTGGCTAAGGTTGAGAAGGAGATAGGTAGGAACCTAAAATGTCTTAGATGTGACCGAGGTGGAGAATTTACATCAAATGAATTCAATCTATTTTACAATGATAGAGGAATTAAAAGATAGTTGTCTACACCTAGAACACCTCTATAGAATGGTATAGTAGAAAGAAGAAATAGATCTATCTTGGATTGTGAAGGACATTGTTGATTGAAAAGAATGTTGCACAGAAATAATGGAAAGAAGTTATAAGCACTACTGTCTACACTCTTAACCGGATATAGATCAAGAAAGGTACAAATCTAACACCCTATGAATTATGGCATGGGCATGCACCAAGTGTTAAATACTTTAGAATCTTTGGAAGTAAGTGTTATATATTAAAAGACACTAGGAATGGAAAGTTTGATGCTAAGAGTGAAGAAGGCATATTCCTAGGATATTCCACAAAGAGTAAAGCTTATAAGTGTTTGAACTCTAGCACTAACAAAATTGTGGAAAGTGTGAATGTAAAAATTGATGAGTATGCAAAAAGAAATGAAGCTGACAGCGAAAGAGAACCAGAAGATTATAGATCTTTTGTGTACATTGAGGAAGAAGAAGACACAAGTAATAGAATTGCACTTGATGCCGAGTCTCGAGTAAGCAATGTCGAGCGACAGACAGATGCTATCGAGCATTAGGAAAATAGTGCTGAAAGAGAACAAGAACATGTCGACCTATAAGAAAATGCTGCTGAGTATCAGAAAGAGGTTGTCGAGCATTCAGAAGTTGAATCTGACAATCTTGTTGGGGAATCTAATGAAATAGAGGAGAGAAGAGCTGAAATTGTTTTCGCAAAATATATAAGAAGACATCACAAGCCTCAATAGATAATTAGAGACAAAAATACTAGAATTCAGACCAAACGTAAGACTAAGGATCCAACATGCCTACTGTGTGAATTTGAACCCAAGTCAACTAGAGAAGCATTGGAGAATGAAGACTGGATACAAGAAATGAATGAAGAGATTGACCAGATTGAGAAGAATGATACTTGGACTCTAGTGTTGAGACCTAAAAACAAAAATGCTATAGGAACAAAGTGGTTGTTTCAAAATAAGATGAATGAAAATGGTGAAATAACTAGGAACAAAGCTAGGCTGGTATGCAAAGGCTACGCACAAGAAGAATGAATAGATTATGAGGAGACATTTTCCCCTGTAGCTAGATTGGAAGGCGTAAGAACTCTACTTGCATATGCTACTTATAAATATTTTAAGGTATATCAAATAGATGTCAAGTCTGCATTTTTAAATGGTATACTAGAAGAAGTTTACATAGAACAATAGAAGGTTTTATTGATCCAAATAGAAGACACATGTAGTGCAAACTGAACAAAGCATGATATGGATTGAAGCAAGCTCCCAGAGCATGGTATGAGAGGTTGCACAACTACTTGATATAGATTGGATTTTCAAGAACAAATGACACAAGCAATCTATACATGAAAGATGAAGAAGGTAAAGGTATCCTATTCGCAAAAAAATTTGTGGATGATATTATTTTTGGTGGACAAGATGCATTGTGTAAAATATTTTCAAATGAAATGCAAACTGAATTTGAAATGAGTATGTTTGGTGAGATCAAATTATTTGTTGGTTTACAAGTATATCAGAGGAAGAAAAGAATTTTCATTACACAGCCTAAGTATGTTAATGAAATACTAGAAACTTTTGGGATGGAAGATGCTAAACCAGTGAGTACTCCTATGGTTATTGGACAAAAGTTATCTAAGAATGATGATGCTGCAGAAGTGAATCAGACTTTGTACAAATCCATGATTGGAAAATTATAGTATGCTGTACATAGTAGACCAAATATTGCACTAGTTATTGGGATTGTGGCAAGATTCTCTGCTAATCCTAAGGAAACACACATGATGGTTGTGAAAATAATTATGAGATACTTGAAAGGAATTGTTGACTATGGTCTATATTATAAGAAGGATGACAAATTTGAACTCAGAGTTTATACAGATGCTGATTGGGTAGGAAATGTAGATGACAGAAAGAGTACTAGTGGTGGAGCTTTCTTTCTTGGACAGAGATTAGTCTCCTAGATGAGAAAGAGACAAAATTGCATTTCTCAATCTACTGTCGAGGCCGAGTATGTTGCTGCTACAGTAAACTATTCAAATTTGGTATGGATATAACAATTGTTGATAGGCATGAAAGAAGAAATCACTGAACTTATTGTTATTTTTTGTGACAACACAAGTGCTATCAATATTTCTAAGAATCTAGTGATGCACACTAAGACCAAGCACATAGCAATCAAGTATCACTAATTAAGAGAAATAGTACAAGATAAAGAAGTCCGAATGGAATATGTGAATACAAAAGAACAATTAGCAGACATATTCACTAAAGCTTTACCCAGAGAAGCTCATGAGTATTTGAGAAGTCAATTAGGGGTCCTTCCCCTAACTGAGGCTTCCTAGTCAAGCTAGGAGCACTGCATCAAATATGTTGCAGCAAAATATTTGACAAATTAATGCAGAAGATTGTCACACTTTAGGGTTGGCCTAGAGTTGTGAAAAGGAGCAAAGATAAGGAATCAGTCATAAGAAAGATGATAGAGGGACAAACACTGAGGTACATAGATATTATCTACATCTGATGGATGTATGTTTTAGTTGTTGCTTTGGCATTTTTGTCAAAGATGGAGATGAACTGATATGATAACACATGACACTGAAAAGTAAGGGTGATGAACTGAAATGAAGGATTAGGATAGAGGGAGATCTAAATACTTCTGATGGTCATAGAAGTGAGGCTTATAGGATTCTAAATCAGAATGAAGTTAAGAATATTATAAATAATTCTTTGATGAACAGATAATTTTTTTGATTCGTTGGTAGTCCATGTGTTATTTAGGTGATATCATATGGTGTTGCCATCAATGCCAAAGAGGGAGATTGTTGGAAACTGCAATTAAACAATTGTTGTATTGTCATTGATGTCAAACCTTAATTGGTAAGACTGTTGCTACTTAGGAAAGTACTATATCTATTGTACTATTGTGAAGGATTGGGGCAAGGTTGGTAACAATAACACCTAGGGAAAGGTTGAGTTATCTTGATACTACAAAGTGTACTTGACTATGTTGTACAATGATGAGATAATGTATTGTTTATACCAGTAAGACTGAAGACTAAACTGGTAGGCTTAACCAAGCAAAGAATGGAGAAATCATGTTTAAGCCGAGTAATGTTAGTGTCGACCGAGTCAGTGTATGCAGAGAAAAATTCTAGTGTCGATCGAACAATAATTAATTGCCAAGGAAGCCAGTGTAAGCCAAGGAAATATTTTTAGTAATGACCGAGCTTTCTACATGAAGACCCAGTAGATGATCACAGTATTGACCGATCATCAACATTTTTATATTTGAAGAGAATTTAGTTTTGGAGCTGACATTGTTGAATTCTTGGATTATGTAAAATGTGTTGATTTTATTTATTGATTTTTTTAAAGCATTAAATGCATTGTAAAACGTTTTATTGTAAATCTTTAAGAGATTTGAGATGATTCTAGAAATGAAGCTGAAGAACATGAAGCGGGTAGATTCAATGAATCTAACCTAACCCTAAGATTTATGAATGAGATTGAGCGGCATAAGATGAGTTAACCTAATTGAGGAAAGTATTAAGGGAACCTAGGCATGGATATGTGTGTGCATGGGTGAAAAAGAGAATGCTAGAAGATTAGTAAAGTTTTATTGACTGTATAAGTAGAAAAGGCTGAAGGAGAATTGTGGTGGTTGCTTAAAGAAAAGTTCTGAGTAGATCAGAGATGGAGATGGAAAAGTTTTAAAGTCAATAAACCAGCATTAGTGTATGGAATTGGATATGATATTTGCAATGTGAGTTGTATGTTTTTCAGATAAATATTGCTGCTACTTTCTAACCATTGTAACAATCAAAATCCTTTTAACAGAGGTTGACCTAACAGTCATATGTTAAATCCTTTGAACAAGTTTCCATTCTAATGGATTGTATGTAAGTCCTATAGCAAGGCTCACTTTTAACAGGGTGATTGAAATCCTTTAACCAGGTCACACCTAATAGTGTGTATTGTAACCTTTGACAGAGTTGGCTTTTAACCGAGCTCACTTCAGAAGAGTGAAAATAATAGTAGCATGTTACAAAGTGATTTTTCCCACATTGGGTTTCCACTATAAATCCTGGTGTTAATACTTGTGTGAATGTTTTGGTTTGAACATTTATGTGTTTTACAAGTTAAGTTATAGCTAGGTAGTGGACTGCATTGTTATATGTTTCTATTATTGAAATAGTGATGACCGAGTTTGTTTTGGTTATTGGATCTGATCTAAGGAAAAGTTTTTAAGTTTTTCTTATACATCAAGACTTGAGAACAAATGATTCACCCCCCCTCTCTGTTGTTCTAAATCATAGTAACATAAAAATGGTTATATTTGTATTCTTAATGTTGATTGGTTCATCTCCTAATATATTTCAGTTATTTAATGTTTGTGCTTGAGTAGTAATTTATTCATGAGCAAGGGTTGGCATATTATCTAAGCGTGGGTGGGTTTAATTCTATGATTGCATTGACAACTATTTGTATAGTTTTGCATCACCACTGAATTACTCTTGTAAACACAAGTGAAAGATTCTAGAGGTTTGTTAAGATGAGAGCACCTTGACAAATCTTCAGTCCACAACTTGACATTTTAGTAATAAAGTTCATAAATCACTCTTCTATAGTTAACCTATGGAGGCTTTTTTTAACAATGACCATCACATCCCCTTGATGAATTTGGCTTCTTATTCATGATTTAATAACTATTTTTCTTTTGAACCCCTAAATGAGATATGGATTTCATGTCATCTCCCCTCTTTGAAATGTGGGGGCATGTGTTAAGTGATGCAAATAAACTAGTTCCTATGAGCTATTTCTACCCTCATGTTAGTGAAACCAAAAATGGCTATTAAAAAAAATTAAAGAGACTAATATTTTTTAATAGTACATGAAAGGGGATATTGAGAATCTTGTTAAAAGTTGAAGTTTTTGTTGAATGGACCATAAACCTAGCCAAATCATCATTAAAAGAATTTCATAATTACAAGGTAACAAGAAGTCATTAAACGTTTCAGTTATGTGTAGGACAAGTTTAGTACATACAATTATTGTGTTCTATGGTATTTGTACATGGTCCTACTCAAGGCTTACATGTTTGGGTATCTTTTTACAATTTCACTAATCAATATTCTTAGATGTTGGTCATTGGTTCTTGGTGATTTCTATTCTTGCATTGTTCTTTAAAATGTTTCTAATATCTAGACTATTGTGTAGTTCATTAGATAGTTTTTTCCTATTAGTTACATCATGGTCAAATAGATACAATCAAGTTTCATCTATTGGTGGGTTTAAATACTTTGTGGATCAAGTCCTTAACCTAGTTTTGCAATTCCTATATTCTTGGTAAATGTGATATGCATTGTATTTATCTTAAGTACAAAATATTTTGGGTCTTGTTGTAGTGTGATGAGAATTTCTCTTAAGTATGTCCTATATTTAGGACCAATGGTACTGAATTTAATTTAATTGTAATATGTTTTATAATTGGGGCCATCACACATGCATAATATGGCCAACATATGTATGGTTGGATATCTATATAAATAAAGAAAAACCTTTTGTATCCAAGGGTATGCAAGAACTCCAATGTCAAATATCACACATTAAAGGATAAGAACCCTTTTACTCTATTACTCATGAAATTTTTTGAGGAGGTGGGTCTAAAGGTCTCAGAATCTCCCATTTGTAATGTTGAGCCTATGGAAAAGGAAGAAGGAAATATCAACCTTGGAAAGCCTATTGACTAGGAAGAGTGATCAATCAAAGACATTGATGAGTCTGAAACCCAGAAAGAAGAGGAAATTAAGTAAATCAAAAAAAGTGTTGGAAGACCTCCCATATTTCCCCTTATAGTGAATGATACCTCAAATTCTGGGAGCACCGATTCGATGGAGTCCTTTAATGAATCTTAGGACTGCATTATTTTGGGTGGAGGGGATCCCATTTTATGTATTGAGCTTGATGATGTTGAATTTGTCAAGTCATCCCTTCCTAAAGATAATCTTTCATCGAGAAATTAGAAGAAAAACAAGAAAGATCATTCTCTTTCTTTGGAGAAACATGACAATGAAATTCAAAAGAATGGAAACATGAAGAAGGTTGAGAAGGTTAGTCTTCCCTCTTCTTATTCAAGGATGTCTACTCAAGGACGATTAAAGGTTGATGCTAGATCTCCCAAAAATTCCCAAGGCAGCAAATCTACTAAGCATATGAGGGAACTCGAAAGTATGAAGAATATTGTGGATGGTAAGCAAGCTAGCATCCATAATTTTACACCCCAAAAAAGAAGATAATCTCTTGAAATATTCAAAGGTTGAATAGATCCCACAAGAAGGATATTTTGAGAAAAAATTTTAGGGACTACAAACCAGATATTGTGATGGTTTAAGAAATGAAGATAGAAAGAGATAGAGTGGAAAGGATTAAAGTTTTTTAAAAATTTGGTATAGTGGATAGTAGCTCTGAACGATACTTTGGAGGAATTATTTTTCTTCAGAATAAGAAGATGGTTTCTGCTCAACCTTTGATCATTGACAACATGTTTGATGTGAATTTTCATCATACTAGGGATAATTCCACATGGGTTGTTTCAAATATTTATGATTTGAATAATAAGAACCAAAGAAAGAATTTTTAAAATAATCTAGCTGCGGGGGATGCCTTTAAGGATCAAAGTTGGATGATATGGGGAGATTTCAACACCCCTTTGAATGATGGGGAGAAATTTGAAGGAAGCCAAAACTAATAGGATGGTAGGTTTGACCTCATATATTTCATCAATCAACAAGCCTTATTAGATGTGGATCTTGGTGGATTAAACTTTACTTGGTCTAATAGGAGTGTGGGAGGAGATTTGATTGAACTAGACTTGACCGAGCTCTGATATTGCATGAATGGTTGAAAAGGTATTTATGTTCCCTCTCCTCTTTCTCTAAGATTGGCTCTGATCACTTCCTTGTTGTCTATAATGCTGATCATGTTTCTAGGAAGAAATTTCCCTTCATATTTGAGAAAATGTTGATGCTTCACCCAAAATTTGAAGATCTCTTTAGATCTTGGTGGAATATTAAGTTGGATCATACTACGATGTTTAGATTGGTTTAAAAATTTAGAAATATCAAAGACTGTGCCAAGAAATGGAATAGGGAGTCCTTTGGGGATATTTTCAATTCTAAAGCCAATGTTTAGTTGGAGTGAAAAGAGATTTAAGATAAAAATCAACTAGAAGGATATTTTGGCCATCTATTGGATAAGGAGAATGAGATTCTTGTCACTTACCATGATTTGATCACAAATGAGGATACTTTCTGGAGACAAAGATCCTGATCCATCTAGTTGAGGGAAAGTGACAAGAATACTAAATACTTACCTCTGATTACCCTTAAACATTGGGATGCTAACCAGATTCATTGTGGCAACACTAATAATGGTAAATTAAGAAAGGATGATGACATATGTAGAGAAATGGTGACATATTTTTCCTCTCTTCTCTCTTCTATTTACTAGCTTAGCTAGACTAATAAGGAAAGGTTAGTTTCTTCTATTCCAAAGCTGGTTATGGAAGATCAGAACTATCATCTAGAGGTGATTCCCTCTGCCTCTGATATCCATAAAGTTTATTTTTTTGTTTGAAGGGGATAAAGCACTATGCCTTGATTAATTCCCTATATTCAATTTCTGAAAAATGTGGCCCATATGATAAGGAATGATGTTTCTAATACTATTAATAAATTTTATTGATCAAGAAATCTTTTGAAAGATATTATTGCTACTTTTCATGTTTTTATTCCTAAGAAAGTGGGGGTAGACATTATCGACATGTTTAAACCTATAAGACTTTGTGTACACTCTCTTTAAAAAAATGTATCTAAAGTCCGCACCTCCCGTATTTTGAAACTATTGTCTGGGATGATTTCCATTGAGAAAAATGGTTTTGTTCTTGAAAGAAAATATTGGATTCTTTCATTGTGGTTCATGAAAGTATCCATTCCTTGGTAAGACCTAAGAACAAATATTTCCTTATGAAATTGGATCTATCTAAAGCCTATGACGGGGTGGATTGGACATTCTTATTGATTGTTTTGAAGGCATTTCATTTTGGGTCTCAGATCATTCAGCTGATCAATCAACTTATCTTTACATGTTCTATTGTTGCCTTACTTAATGGGTCTTCTTCCAAATATTTAAAACCTTCTCGGGGTTTGAGATAGGGGGACTATTGTCACTAAGGATTGGACCTGAGTATGGCTAAGTGTGGACCTAGCAATCCCGTGAAACATGGGACTACTTTTAGGTAGTGGTAAAACTATAAGAAATTAGACCTCCAAATTAGGGGCCATCTTCCCCTTGAATCACCTTGAAATTGAACTAAACTTTGAAGGAAAAGGGAGAGAGAAAGGATGAAATTAAAACTAAACTAGGTGATTCACTGAACATGAAAGATCCATAGACTGAAGCAAACTCACAATGACACCTAAAATAACTTTGTGACTCACAACCTGACCCTATTGCCTTGATATTTTGAAATAAAGAGGTACTTGGATTAAAGAAAGGAAGAGCTTCCATGACTTAAAGCCCAAATGTACACAAATTAGAACAACAATTGAAAAACACTTTCCTAAACCTTCCACTTGAACAAACATACAAAGTAAATGATAATAGAATCACAATAGCTTTGACATGAAATCTAATAGAAAAACTTAGAAAATAATAGGGATGAGAAGGAATACTGCTTTATTTTTAGTGAAAGGAGCTAAGTACATCAATTTTCTTCTCCAAAGCTACAAGCATTCACCTCCAAGAAAGAGAGAATGAAGAACTAACCTCAATCACACAAGTGAGAGGTATATAAAATAAAAATAGGAATCTGCATCATGACACTCAACCTACCAAAAATGGAAAATCTTGAAAATAGGCCCATGAAGATGCCTCATAAAATCAGATGTTAGATTCCTAAGTTTATAGGGGTAGTGGAAAATGAGACTTCTAAAAGAAGTGGTCAAAGGAAACCACTCTATTCACTTGAAGTCATGCACTAAAAATAGTATTCTGATAATGGTTTATAAAACACCATTGTCAGAATTTACAATGACAAGCAATAACTTTTATGTTTAAAAATTACCCCTATGCCATGGCTCTATTTGGATTTATATGTTAAAAATAAACATGGATTTAAACCCCCTTTTACCTCCTAAGTCAATAAATGACTCTCAAACCAATTAAGGGGAGAGTAAACTTAATAACTTATTATTTTTATTTTTTTTTAAATATGTTTGATTTTTGAGAATACATAGCATCAAAAATAAAATGACTAATAATAAAACCTCAACCCTACAAAAGGGGAGAATCAATCAAATAATCATTTTCATCAAAACCCTACTGCTGGCATTTTGGACTTTCCCATTCAGCATCTGGCAAGTTTCTATCCTTACTGAACCTCTGCATATGATTTTTGGGCTGGATTTGGAAACATCAATCTTCTTCACTTTATGTCATCATCGTAGAAGGTAAGCATTTGATTGTGCATTCATTTTCCTATACTTCTTTGATACTGTATGCTTTGTTCATAATGTGTATTTAGCTCCTTGGTTTTGAGGGCTTATGTATTCATTATTTTTCTTTACTCTATGTCTCAAGGGCACGACCTCTCTATGGGACTGTATGAGACTAGGACATGATTGTATTTCACACTTACTATTATTATGATTAGGGCCAAGAGATGCACCATGTCTTTCTATTGAATGCCATTGTTTTGAGAAATGACAGCCCGTCAACATAGGGCATCACATTTTCTATATTTTTTGGGTCTTTCATCACCATTTGGAGCATTGATGTCCTGCCCTACACTTTCCTTTGTTGGTTATGAGAGCTGCAAACTAGGGCACTGTGATTGTGTTTAAACTAGTGTCCCTTTGAATTCCCAGTAGCATTAGAATCAGTGATGTTCAAATTGTTGATTTACCCTACTGCTTGACTGGTGTATGCTCATTGTGTTAAATTGATGGCATCATGCTTTCCATCTTGATTCAACATTGAATGTTGGTATTTAAATGTTTGTGTGACCTATGCCTGGAACACACAAGCTAGGCTCAAAAATGCCTCTGTTTGCTGGTTATATATCATGACATTATACTATGTTTTTGTTCTTACTCCTATACGGCCCGTGAAGTACCTAGGGCATGCATTCTTGGCTTACAGCCCCCTTTATTCATAGGCCTGTGAGTTTATGGATCATTTCTGTACCATTGATGTATCATGAGCTAGCCAAGGCATCAATATTTTCTTGCATTCTCTGTTCATCTAATGCTCAAATTTGGGCATTTTTTTACTGTTACTCGTATTGGTTTTTTGGAAGCTTGGAGACAATGCTTTACTCACTCTTTTGACACACCTGTTGTGACATTTTAAGAAACTAAGATGCCATGCCAACTTTTTTGGACTTGATATAGCTGTGATTAAGATCTACGACATTTTTTATAGAATGTTTGGTTGTTATTATTTTTTATGCCAACCCGCGAGCTCATTGGGGTATCTAATTGAATCACCATGTTTTGTTTATATTGCTCATGTGCTGGTTCGATGGTATTGTTTATTTGAAAAGCTGCGAGCCACTACATTTCTGATTCACCTATCAAGTATCCCTTTGAAAGCTCATGGAATTGAATGTTTGTGTGTGGTTATGCTTTATTGCTTGGATCTTTTCGTGCATCCTTGCCATGTTGCTTGGATTCCCATGTGTTTGGAAATGCTTAAGACTCACGAGATTCTCCATTTTTTATGTTATTGGTGCTTTGTTGATGTCTACATCTTCCATAATATTTTCATGCTTGTACATTTTTTTCTCTACATTTGGCATCATACTTACTAGTTTGTACTACTAATTGGAAAGAATAGCATATGTATTGGATGCTCACTATATATCAGATCCTGTGAACTTCATCGTTAATATTTTACCATTTGAGTTGGCACTATCCTTCAATGTTGATGCTCGTTGCCTATTGTTTATTGAGGTGTCTGGTATTGTATATTGATAGCCTATTGAGATGGATTCTCCAAGGCCCGAGTTGGCATTTTTACTATTATTACTAGTTGTTATCACCTTGCATGTGCTTCTTCGATTGGGAAGCATTAAAATATTTATTTTGTTGTTACATGAATTTCATGTTTGCTCCATCTTCATGCCTAATTTATATGAAGCTTCATTGTTTGAACCTGTATCCCCTCTATTATGACTGCATATTTGCATGATGTTGCCTTATCATTTGATTATGGTTCTTCATCTTCATGCATTTTATCCTTCATTATAATGATCAGAAAACTCATTGGTTCAAGGCTCATGGAATTTGGATGCTCAATACTTTATTAGATTTTTACCATTTTGTATCATGAAGTCATCTCTTTTATCTGTGGCTTATTCCCTTAGTTCCAAAAATGAATCTAAACATACTTCATGCCATTACATATTGAAATAGAACCATGCAGTTTTGTGTACCTTTACTTTGAGATGTTGATGATGTATGCCCCTCCCTTTGAATCTACCACTGCTTGAACATGTTTCATCTAATTTGTCTTTATGATCTTTGAATGTCCCACTGATATTGCTTCATCTAGTTGCCTCCCTTTTTGACCATGGGTGCTCTTGGCCTATGATGTGATCTTTGCCAAGGAAATTTAAGATTTTCTCAATAGAGCCCACATCACAGGGAAACATCATTCATCTGGCCGATTCTGACACCTTTAGATTGTTGTTGTATAGATGATCACTTCACTTTGAGGATGGTCTTTTGGGAAGACCATCCTCTTAGTGCTTTGATCATTGGAATGAGGAAAACAATAGTGAATCAACTTCTTCTGCATCTGCACATGGGACAAAAAAAATAGTGAAAACATGGTATCTCTTTGATTCTTGTAGCATCTTTTCCTAAATGCACATTCCCTGTAGCACATCCCTTGTTAGAGGTGTATGACTAAGTTCATACATACATGCTTGTAAATATTATGGTACGATACATTGTTTAGATCTATTGGATCTAACCCTACCCCTTTCTCTCTTTTCTATAGGTTTTGGATCATAGGAGCACATGGGAACACCTTGGGTTAGGAATTCCTTACCAGGCAATGTCTAGTACCCCAATATTTATGTTCATTATTTCATGTATGTTTTTACTCATTTATGCAATTCTGAAAATGGCTATGCTCACAACCTATGTGAGCTTAGATGAATGATGTTCTTAGTTCTTTCCTTTTGTACAGTATATTTAAGACATTGGCACATATACATGTAATGCTTAGATGTAGATCATTTATTTTCTCTTTCATGCATTTTACAATGAAATGAACACAAATTTAAGAAAGACCACCTAATAATCCAAACTAGGGTACAATAGTCTCACTTAGTAACTAGGTCTCCAAAAGATGAATAAAAATATGACAACATTCTGGCGACCTCAATTGAGCGGTTGCCTATGTATCCATTGGGCATAGAGTCTCATAATCCAAAAATGAACTTAGCTCCCAACCAAAACAATCTCCTTCTCTTCAACAAAACTGAAACTAACACCTCAAATAGACTGCTCTAGCTTATTGCTAACCAAAATCAAACTGAGAACTAAAAGCAAACTGAAAAACCAACTTAAAGCCAACTGAAAGAAAAACCTATGATGAAGCACTTAGGAAACACAAAATAGAAACTTCTACCCTACCCTAATCTAACTAGTATCAGCAAATTGGTCAAACAAATCCATTGACTACATTGTTGAAATAACTTCCCATTCTCCTCAGAGTGTTATACTTTGCACATTTGATGCCAACAAGGAGAACATGGAATAAAAAAACATATTGAACTACCTGGCCTATAAAATTTTGAAATTGGTAATCCCGATTACTAACCTTGATTAGATTATAGGTGATGTCCTCCTAGGGAGGTTGATAAGACTGAATAAGTCCTTGGTCACCAAGGAATGGAATTTTGACATCACCCTCCATTGAATCCTTGAGTATGAATGTCCCACTTGACCCCACCTGAGCTATATATCTGATAGGACACCCCCTCGAGAGTATGAATCTAGGCCTCTCTTGTTTCTTAGTATGCACCTTATGAATGTCTTCAACATGCTGATCAAAATTCTACCCCTCCATGATAGTCTGCCATACCATTTCTTCTTCTACAGTTAGATGAGCTTCCTCTTCTTCAGTTGGAAAAGCCAATAGCTCATCAAAGCTATCAAACTATCTCGGGTCCTTAAAAATCACTAGCCCCTCCTCATGGTCCAGGAAACATGATTCTTGACATTCATCTACAACTGTATTACAAATAGGTCTAGATTTTTCAATTGGGACAACATTGACCTCCTGAAAAACAAACTCTTTCTTAATCACATGAAAGCTATTATCCTTTTGAGGGAGATGGGGAACATCAACAAGCATGGAGCAAAAAGCATCAATTATAGAGTCAAAATCTTCTTGTTGTCTTAAGTTAGTAGCAACTATGTCATCTTTCTTATCATAATCCATGAACTCAACTAGTTAATCCTATAGTTCTTCTTGCTCAATATAAGAAGGCATTTCCTCAAATAAGTCAGTTAGGATCTCACCTTCTTCACTTGCAACCTAACCTTTTCTTTTCTTCCCTCATTCATCAACATGTAACAAATCTACTTGTTCCTCATGATCATCATGAAAAAGAACAGCTAAGAGAAAAAAATCATCCTCTTTATGGTGGCTTAAAATGCTATGAGGTGTAGGGGTCTCTTTAGGAATTGGCTCATAGGGCTTAATCTGCTGCAAGGTGGGCTCACTATCACTTAGGAAGTCAAACCTTTTAGGTGTCTCTTTTATAGGAATAGAATGGAGTGGTTGGAAATCTGAGATAGGGTCATGAATAGGCTCTAAAAAATCATGGAGGCTAGGCCCCTGTTGACTAGGATTCTGAACTGAGGAAGAAATCCTAGACCTTGGAATTTCTATAGAAGTGCTAGTGGACTTACTAGGCAAGAAATTTGGGATTTGAACCTTATGAGTCTCTTGTCTAGTCTGTAAAGCCTCTAGGTCTTCTTTAGCAACATGAGGCATCTCCTCTTGGATCTCCTTCTTAAGAAGATTTGGCATCTCAAAACCCAGAACCATGGTCCATGAGGGTCTCCAAGATTGCATTAAGTTTTTATTTCCCTCTAGTGAATCTGGTGAGCTTTCTTGCATTGGGGAAGTAATGACTTGTTGATCTCCTTGCCTTGGTGCTTGCACCAATAGATTCCTAATCAACTGATCCTTTTTTTCAATCTGTCTAGCAAGTGTCTCTTGATCATGACCATGAAATTCATCATTTTCTACTAACTCTTTTTGGAGATCCTCCTCATTTTTTGTGGTTGTTAGATAGATTACCCTTATTAATTCTTGATGGTCCTCAAGACTCTTCTCATAAACCTTCTCTTCTATCAAGATCAAAAGGTTCTTCTCTTCAAGGGTTTGCTCATGAATTACTATCTGGCTTTCAAGCTGCCTTAAGAAGGTCACCACCTCCATATACTACCTTGAGAGCTCCTCTTTCTGAGACCTCATCTCTGCATAGTCATTCATGAAAGAGCTCATTTCCTCTTGAAAATTTTCTAGCTAATCATTGGAGTTTGTATCCAAAGTGGGGTAGGAATGATTCTGAGGATTTTAATGGTGACCCAAATAGAGTGGTTCATAGGAATGATGCCAGGATGGTTGATGTTGTGTGGGAGGGTATGGTGGTGCATGTTGGTAATTTTTTATTGGTGGGCCATTTTGGGTATATGTTACTACTTGGCCAACTTGATATGGCATGAATGATGGCACATGGGTAGCTTTCTAATGGTATGGGGAGTGATAGGGAGAATATGCATTAGGAATTGACATGCTTATTCATCAAATGAGCTAGTAAAAATGATATTTATGAAACTTACCAGCACTAGGACTGCTTAAACCAGTAGATTTTTTCTTAGAGTCACCATGGTGTTTGGAAAAAACTACCTCTCAAAGGCTGATTTCACTAAGGATGACACCAAAAACTCAATGAATGATGGGAAACATCACTATCCCACTAGGCATGCCAAAAACTGTTGTCACTAAGGATTGCACTCAAGTATGGAAAAGTGTGGACCTAGCAATCCTGTGAAACATGGAACTACTTTCAGGCTGTGCATAACCTATCAAAAAGTAGACCTCCAGATTAGGGGCCAGCTTCCCCTTAAATCACCTTGAAATTGAACTAAACTTTGAAGGAAAAGGGAGAGAGAGTGCATGGAATTGAAACTAAACTAGGTGATTCACTAAACATGAAAGATCCACAAACTAAAGAAAACTCACAATGACACCTGAAATAAGTTTGTGACTCACAAACTGACCCTATTTCCTTGATACTTTGAAATAAAGAGGTACTTGGATTAAAGAAGGGAAGAGCCTCCACAACTTAAAGCCCAAATGTACACAGATTAGAACAACAATTGCAAAACACTTTCCTAAACCTTCCACTTGAACAAACATACAAAGTAAAGGATAATAGAATCACAATAGCTTTGACATGAATTCTAATAGAAAAACTCAAAAAATAATAGGGATGAGAAGGAATACTACTTTATTTTCAATGAAAGGAGCCAAGTACATCAATTTGCTTCTCCAAAGCTACAAGAATTCACCTCCGACAAAGAGAGAATGAAGAACTAACCTCAATCAAACAAGTGAGAGGTATATAAAATAAAAATAGGAATCTGCATCATGACCTTCAACCTCCCAAAAATGGAAAAGCCTGCAAATAGGCCCATGAAGATGCTTCATAAACTTGAATGTCAAATTCCCAAGTTTATATGGGTAGTGGAAAAAAATGACTCCTAAAAGAAGTGGTCAAAGGAAACCACTCTGTCCACTCTAAGTCATGCACTAAAAATAGTATTCTGACAATGGTTTATAAAACACCATTGTCAAAATTTACAATGACAACCAATGTCTTTTATGTTTAAAAAATTACCCCTATGCCATGGCTCTATTTGGATTTATATGTTAAAAATAAACATGGATTTAAACCCCTTTTACCTCCTAAGTCAATAAATGACTCTCAACCTAATTAAGGAGAGAGTACACTTAATAACTTATTATTTTTATAAAACAAACCATGTTTGATTTTTGAGAATACATAGCATCAAAAATAAAATGACTAATAATATAACCTCAACCCTACAAAAGGGGAGAATCAATAAAATAATCATTTTGATCAAAACCCTTATGTTGGCATTCTGGACTTTTCCATTCGACATCTGGCAAGTTTCTATCCTTACTGAATCTCTGCATATGATTTTTGGGTTGGATATGGAAACATTAGTCTTCTTCACTTCATGGCATCATCGTAGAAGGCAAGCATTTGATTGTGCATTCATTTCCCCGTACTTCTTTGATATTGTATGCTTTGCTCATAATGTGTATTCATCTCCTTGGTTTCGAGGGTTTATCTATTCATTATTTTTATTTACTCTCTGTCTCAAGGGCATGGCCTCTCTGTGGGACTGTATGAGACTAGGACATGATTGTATTTCACACTTACTGTTATTCTGATTAGGGCCAAGAGATACACCATGTATTTCTATTGAATGCCATTTTTTTGAGCAATGACAACCCGTGAACATAGGGCATCACATTTTCTATATTTGTCTGGTTCTTTCATCACCATTTGGAGCACTGATGTCATGCCCTATGCTTTCCTTTGCTAGTTATGAGAGCTGTGAACTAAGGCACTGTGATTTTGTTTAAACTAGTGTCCCTTTGAATTTTTAGTGGCATTAGACTCAGTGATGTTGGAATTGTTGATTTACCCTACTATTTGACTAGTGTATGCTTGCTGTGTTAAATTTATGGAATCATGCTTTCTATCTTGATTCAACATTGAATGTTGTTATTTAAATCTCTGCATGGCCCGTGCCTGGAAAACATAAGCTAGGTTCAACAACACCACTATTTTCTAGTTATATATCATGCCATTATACTTTTTTTTTGTTCTTACTCCTGTATAGCCTGTGAACTACCTAGGGCATGCATTCTTGGCTTACCGCCTTCTTTATGAATAAGCTTGTGAGTTTATGGCTCACTTCTGTACCATTGATGTATCGTGAGCTAGCTAGGGCATTAATATTTTTTTACATTCTTTCTTAAGGTTGCGCTCAAATTTGGGCATTTGTTTACTGTTACTCATATTAGTTTTTTGGGAGTTTCAAGATAGTGCCCGTGCCCACTATTTTAGACTTGATATAGCCATGATTAAGATCTATGGCATTGCTTCTTGAATGTTTGGTTGTTATTCTTTTTTATGCCAGCCCACGAGCTCATTGGGGTATCTAATTGAATCACCATGTTTTATTTATATTGCTCGTATGCTAGTTCGATGGCATTGTTTATTTTAAAAGCCGTGAGCCACTACATTGTTGGTTGACCTGCCAAGTATCCCTTTGAAAGCCTGTGGAATTAAATGTTTGTGTGTGGTTATGATTTATTGCTTGGATCTTTTCGTGCATCCTTGCCATGCCACTTGGATGCTCATGTTTTTGGAAATGCTTAAGGCCCATAACATTCTCCATTTTGATGTTATTGGTGCTTTACTGATGTCTACATCTTCCATAAGATTTTCATGCTTATACATGCTTTTCTCTACATTTGGCATCATACTTACTTGTTTGTACTACTGATTGGAAAGAATAACATATGTATTGGATGCTCACTATATATCAGAGCCTGTGAGCTTCATCATTAATATTTTACCATTTGAGTTGGCACTGTCCTTCATTGTTGATGCTCGCTGCATGTTGTTGATTGAGGTGTCTGGTATTGTATATTGATAGCCTGTTGAGATGGATTCTCCAAGGCACGAGATGGCCTTTTTAATATTATTACTGGTTGTTATCACCATGCTTGTGCTTCTTTGATTTGGAAGCATTACAGTCTTTATTTTGCTATTACTGAATTTCATTATGGGTCCATCTTCATGCCTAATTTCTATGAAGCTTCACTATTTGAACATGGATCCCCTCTATTATGACTTCATATTTTCATGATGTTACCTCATCATTTGATTATGGTTCTTCATCTTCATGCATTTTATCCTTCATTATAATGATAAAAAAAATCATCATTTCAAGGCTCATGGAATGTGGAAGCTCAATACTTTACTAGATTTGTACCATTTTGTATCATGCATCATCTCTTTTATCTATGGCTTTCTCCCTTAGCTCAAAAAATGGATATAATCATACTTCATGCCATTACATATTAAAATAGAACCATGCAGATTTGTGTACCTTTAATTTGACATGTTGATGATGTATGCCCCTCCCTTTGAATCTTCCAATGCTTAACCATACTTCATTTGATTTATCTTTATGATCTTTGAATGTCCCACTGATACTGCTTCATCTAGTTGCCTCCCTATTTGACCATGGGTGCTCTTGGCTTGTGATGTGGTCTTTGTCAAGGAAATTTGAGGTTTTATCGATAGAGCCCACATGACAGGGCAATATCATTCATCTGCATTCTAGTACCTTTGGATTATTATTGTACAGATGATCACTACACTTTAAGGATGGTCTTTTGGGAAGACCATCCTCTAAGTTCTTTGATCATCTGAATGAGGCAAACAATAGTGACTCAGCTTCTTCTGCATCTACACATGGAACAAAAAAATTAGTGAAAACATGGTATCTCTTTTATTTTTGTGGCATCTTTTCCTGAGTGCACATGCCTTGTAGAACAACCCTTGTCAGAGGTGTATGACTGAGTGCATACATGCATGCTTGTAAATATTATGGTACCATACATTTTTTACATCCATTGGATCTAACCCCACCCCTTTCTCTCTTTTTTGTAGGTTCCAGATCACAAGAGCACATGGGAACACGTTGGGTCAGGACTTCATTACCGGGCAATGTTTGGTATCCCAATATTTATGTTCATTATTTCATGTATATTTGTACTCATTTATGCAATTTTTAAAATGGCTATGCTCACGGCCTCTATGAGCTCAGATGAATGATCTTCTCAGTTCTTTCCTTTTGTACAACATATTAAGACATTGGCACATATACATGTAATTCTTAGATGTAGATCATTTCTTTTCTCTTTCATGCATTTTACAATGAAATGAACACAAATTTAAGAAAGACCACCTAATAATCCAAACTAGGATATAGTTGTCTAACTTAGTAATGAGGTCTCCAAAGATGAATAAAAATATGACATGGACCCTATCTCTCCTATCCTTTTTGCTACCATGGTTGGCTATATTGTTAGACATCTAGACTATCTTGGTTTTGAAGGAGTCATTCATGGGCTAAGACCCTCTTCACACCCTCAGTCTTTCAAGAACGAAAAATTTGTTGATGAAATTATTATTTTGGGGGAAGAAAATGTCAGGGAGGATAGAAACATCAAGTCTTCTCTAAACACTTATAATAGTGCAACTAGCCAACTTCTTAATTGGGAAAAAAGATCCATCTTTTTTAGTAACATTCGAGAGGGGATACAACAAAAGATATCTAGAATTTTTTGGTGCTCCATTTCAATTCTATTTGGTTCCTATCTAGGTCTTCTTCTATGTATCAAGCCCCCGAAATCATTCTAGAATGGTCTGGTGGATAAATTTAACAGTAAGCTGGCGACTTGGAATGATAATCTACTAAGCTAGGTTAGTAAACTTACTCTCCTTATAGACACCTTCGTAATCTTTCTATGTATGTGATAATCATTTTCAAAATTTTTGTCAAGTATGCAAACATCATGGAAATAATATAGAATAATTTCATCTCGTCTAATATAGAGGAAAGGAAGAGAACGTCGTTGATTTCCTGGGATCGAATTTGTAAGCCTAAATCTAGAGGTGGTCTTGGTATTAGGCCAATCAAATTTTTTAATAAGGCTCTTTTGGCCAAATAGATTTGGAGAATTTATAGGGAGGAAAAGGAATGGAACCTAATTTGGAAAATTAAATATCTCTATAATTCCCCCTTACAGGATCCTTTCTTGCTATCTCCTAATGTTGAAAATGGGTCTTTTATCTGGAGTTTGATGAAGGAGTCTAAATATTTGGCTAGCATTGGTTCTAGATGGAAGTTGGGTGATTTAATAGAGAATTATAGTTTGGGAAGATTGTTGGCTCATAGATTCTTTTCTCATGGATTTTTTTTATGATCAGGACTGCATTCATTCTTGAAAAATTACTATTGGTAACATGGTTGTTGATTACTAGATTAATGGTGATTGGTTTGATGTCATCTCCATTCATCCCAGCTTGGTGGAGATCCAAATTTAGTGTAATTCTTGGTTTATCCACTTGTGTCAACCTGATTCCCTCATCTCATCTCTTAATCCTAATGGTAGATACTCAATTTCTTTTGGGTTATTGCATCTCTACCCCTTTGAAGACCCCATTCCTTTCTAGGTGTCCTTCTAGTTCAAAGGGCTTATTCCAAAGATTGGAATCTTCTTCTGGATTATGATTCAAAAAAAAATTCTCACTATTGATAATTTTTATAATAGAGGATTTCACCTTGACAAAATATGTTCCCTCTGCAAGAATAATTATGCTTCTTCCCTCTGTATGTTCTTTCAATGTTCATTTTCTTGTGATATTTCAAAACCCATTTTGTCTGGTTGGAACTTATCTTGGGTCTTCCCTAGAATTATTAAAAAATTCATCTCACAATGGTCTTTCCCGGCCTCTAATATCAATGCTAGGGAGGATTGGATGCTAGTTACTCAAAATTTACATTGGAACATTTGGAATCAAGATAAACACAGAGTTTTTAGAGACAAAGAAGCTTCTACATGGGTGGTTGCAAAGAAGACTATAAGGGTAATTAAAGACAATTTCATTTTCATCAATAATTAAGGATGTTTGGAAGATGACGGGTATGATCCCAATTCTTTCCTTCTTTGTCACCTTAATATCAAAAGGAAAAACCTCACCAATAGGGAGAATGTGGTCTAGTCTTCTCCTTTGGAGGGCTTGTTGAAGGAAAATTTTGATGCGGCTATGCCTACCCCCTTTGGGAATCTATTCTAGTCATGTTGCAAAAGAAAACAAAGCCTTATAGATCATAAAACTTGCTAAAGACCTTCAATGCAAAAATCTTTGGATTGAAGGTGACTAACAATATTATTAGATATCTACATGGAAATTCCCCACCTAGGTGGATGGTTGAGAATATTACAAAATAAGAAAAAGATTTAATTGAAACCTTTGATAATGTCATTATTACACATGCTTACCATGAATCTAATAAGGTGAAATATTGTATTGCTAACTTCGCTATGTGTACCAATCACATTATGTTTTGGCATGAGGAAATTATTAAGGGTGGTTTGACATATAATGTTGTGGAAAATATAAATCTTACTAATGGAAATGACAGATAATTTCCTTGGATTTTACACAATCATGAACATAAGAAAGGTAAAGTACACCTATCCTTCCAATTATATATCGCATGCTTCATTAGTGATTTTTGGCTTTATTTTCATCGATTACATTGTGAAGGGAAATTTGAATCAGACTATTGGAGGTAGAAACTTGGTCTGTTTCTACTGCAATAGAGATAAGTGTGGTTCTCCTAAGCATAACCAACCTAGATCTTTTAAGGAATGGAAGTAAATTCATACTATCTAGGAGAAACTTCAAAATGGTGATGTCATAGTTTATCTAGAGGGGCTTCATGTCTTTAAGGAGGAAATCACTCTTGAGTTCATAAAGGGCTTGAAAGGTGAAATGATAACTATGTGTGGAATTAATTTATATTTAACTATTCAGTTCATTTAGGAAATCAATGGCCTTCCATATGATCGGAAGGAGCATTATAAGGAAACGAAAACTATAGATGAGTTTGTTAATAAATTTCCTAAGAATGAGGAGGAGAGGAGTACTCTAATTAAAGTGGGTGACTAATACTCCAATGAGAACATTAAACCTATATGGAGGAAAGTGTTGTTGTTCATTGTTGACATACTTCCAGTCCCCCAATTTTAAATTTTCAAAGTCTAAGTCTTTTATTAGATTCCCCCTAATGTGTTTCAGATGTTTCTACTAAAAATCTTTATGTGAAGGATGAAGATCAAAGTTCTAATGCAGATTTGAGAGTTCCTATTTCCCAATTCATATTCATTGTTTCAAAATCAGAATTTCCTAAAGTGCACTCAAATGGTGATTTTCCACCAAGGAGTAGGCGTAGCAGAAAACTCAATTTCCACTATGCCTTTTGCTGCTCATTTCCAGTTTTCTTCTGAAGCAGTCAAAGTGAGATTTTCCATCAAAACCGATAGTGATTCGAAGGCCCCAGTTACTAAAGAAGTGTAATTGCAAATTCCCAACATAAATCTTGGAACATTCAAAAGTAAAAATCCTAATTGATGGTGAATGGAAGATTCCATGTCAGAGATAAGAGTCCAGAGGTGAAGCAGAAAATTGATGCACTTTTCACAGCCAAAAATGAGTTTTCTGACAAGAGGAGGTGGAAAATGCCCTCCTATGGTCATTCTCAGCCGGAGAAGCCAAATTTTCACTTTCTGTTGGGGAAGCAAATGATGAAAAATGTGAAAGTGGTGAAGTCTAGCCTAAGCAGTGGAGATAGATACATGATACTAACACCAAGTTCATAGCATGTAAGATGGAGAAGCCAAATGTACAAATCCTGAAGGCATAGTCAATTTGGGAATTTTTGAAGGTGAAACAAATTTGCAAAATCTCACCAGTGGTGAGGGCAATCAAATCTAACAAAGGCACAATGGAAGTGAAAAGTACAAGATGAGTGTTGCCAGTTAGAGGGAAATATGATTATGAATCAATCCAGAACTTCCAGAGAAGAAAATTGTGGAGAATGAATCTTTAGATGCTTCTTTCCTCAGTCAATTCTAGATCTCCTAACAAAGGTAAGTGTTAGGAATGGGAACACTGAGAGGAGGGGGTGGGGGGGGGGGGTGAATTAGTGTTCACTATATATTTATCTTTTTACGTAATCTTTAATTTGAACTTAAATGCTTAAGTGCTGGAATGAACATCCACATAAACATGAAACATGAAATCAACACACAACACCAATATGGTTATGGGGAAACCCAAATAGGTAAAAACCCTAGTGGCAATTGACACCCACTAATACTCTATATTAGTGTTTTGTGATCCTTGTTAGAAGATCCTTAACCCTATTAGGAGTTTCTTTACAATGCATTAAGTACAGTAGACCTTGTTAAGGGTCAGACCCTATTAGGAGTCTTTTACAATAGTACATGTTAGGGGAGTGGATGCACTATCCTAGAGCTCACTACTCAAGTGGTGAAGGCTACAACCTTTTGATCTCAGATACACACTATATCTGCTAGATGAACTGTCACTGTGACACTGCTTGTCAGATCAATTCCTTTGATGCGTCGATGCTTTGACCTCTTGAAAATCTCTAATATATCTTATATTCTCTTTGCACACTTCTTCTTTGCTTATTACAACTTTATATCAACTTCCATACATTTACAATGGGCGCATCTCATATTTATATGCGCATACAAAATAAACAACTAGGTCGGCCCTTAAACCTATTACATACAACACTTCCAAATGAATTGGATCAAGTGTTTTTAAAAAAAAACACATATACATGTCAAAAACCTAATTATAATAGGTTCATAGCCTTTACATCATTAGAATATAACCGCAACTCAAAATGATAATAGTTGGTTGCTTACTATGTTCTTCACTAGCACATAATAGCTGTGTAACTTCAACTGTATGTATCTTTCTCATACTTGCATATCTAATCATGTGCTCATAGAATAAGCATGAATATATTCTAATCAACTTAACTTCCAAGGCACACACCATAACTCATTTGTACGCATGTGCACTGATGCTCTGAGCTTTAGGAACTCTATATACTGTCCAGTCTTCAACACTTAACCAATTTCTGATCTTTACATCAAGTGCGCTCATTCCAAACTTCTATACGACTTTGTTGCCATAATGAAAACACTATATTAAGCCATATACACTAGTGTAGCCAACTTTCCAACAATCTCCCCCTTTGTCATTGATGGCAACAAAGGAATATGGCCAAGTTGCGAAGTGTCCTTAATACAAAAAACTTTTGTTTCCCTATACATATATTTCTATCTTATATCTCCTTATACATATCTATTATCCATATTCTATACATAATCACCCTTTGACATTAATGACAAAGGTGTGTCAAAAATTGAATCTATAAAAACTTACTATGATAGTACATCCGGATATGCAATCTGTAGATTTTGGACCTCCTTCCAAAATGTGATTAGTGAATTTACAATCTGTAGATAAGCGTATAAAGCATATTGAATATTTTCCATCTTCTCCAGATTAGTGCTAGGACATTGATCATATGTCACCATGGTGGCATCGATCTCCTTGATATTGTAATTTAGTATGTCTAATCAAGGCACAAGAGCATTCCTTAGCTAAGTTTTCCTTCCCCTTATCTTAGTCATCTCTTTTTCTACCTTTTCAATTTAATCAATTTGACCTTGGTAGAAATTATTACACATGTTCACATCCACTGATGTATTTTCCATTGATTTTCTTATGCTATCTATCATAGCTTCAGTCTCTTGAATCTTTTTGTACAGTTCACCAGTCAACTTGTCTTGGTTCATGCATTCAGCAATGATCTTTCTTCCCTTTGCCACAAATTCCTCCAAGGATGCTTGACCTACTTTTAGGGAGCTTAAGTCAAGTACATAGTTGCTAACCAATTCATTGAGCCTTTTCTTCATGCATTTATCCTCTGCAACTAGGGATCCAGATTTTTCCAAGTTAGTGAAGTTTCCCTTGAATTGTGAAATCACTAAACTGACATCATCAACTGAGTGTACTTTGGACACTTTCTTAACTGTAAATAACAAGTTGTTTAGAATGTTCACTGACTCTACAAGGAGGGAATTCCTCATCACTTGTTTCTCCTTGGCCTTCTCCATAGCTAGGATGCTGAACTTAATCAGGTCTTCTTCTCCCCATGAGTCTAAACTAGTTGTGTCAGGTGTCAAACTTGACAACAATGCCACTGAAGGAGTGATGGGAGTGCTATCCATCACTTCTTGTTTCACCTTGATTAGTTCTACTAACATTTCATCCTTTTTCTCACTTTCTTTTACCTTTTCTTCTTCTTTCTTTTCTTCCTCTTTTTCTATTTTTTCTTTTTCTTATTCTTTCTTCTCTTCCATCTTTTCTTCTTCTTTCTCATCTGTTATATCTTCAATCAATACTTCTTCTTGATGAGTGGGAGATGTGTTGCTGCATAAAATTTCATCTTCTTGTGTGCTCACAAAAGCTTCTTCAAACTTATCCAATTTAGTGTCAGTGGCCACCATGGCTATCTCTACATTGTCAATGACAATGGTGCTATCTTTTAGCGACTCTGTCATGGGTGCAAACTTATCTACCTTTGTTTGAGTTTCTACTGTAGGCGCTAAATCCCAAGGACCTATCACTGATGCATTAATGGGCTCTACCACTTTGAATTCCTTTATGGGTACTTGTGTTGTGGGTACAGTAGCTGGATACATTGGCCTATTCATGAATACTTTCTCAAATGCCTTCTTTGTTTCCTTAGCAACAAGATCATAGTTCTTGTCCATAATGTGCAAAGTCCTTGACTTTGTTCTAAGATGTGGCTTCACTAAGTCTAACAATAAATACTTCTCCTCTAGAGAACATACAGTAAGGGTATCATTTAGAATATTTTCCCTTATCTATAGGTCTTCTTCAATAGCCTATCTCTTTTGGAATTCTAGGATGTTCCACACATTATCAAGGATCATAGTCTTAAGTTCCAAGACTGTCTTCTTGAACTTCAACATGTGTTTGACTATCATAACATGTATCTTAGATTTGTCTATTTCACTATATTTTTCATAAAACTTCCCTACTTGATCAATTCTTCCCTCATTAATTATTCTTGCACTTAGCACACTGAGACTAGGTTTGAAACTTACTTCAGGAGGTGCTTGTGAGTTCTTTATGTTCCTTGTGACTCTTGAGGATGGATGACTAGTGCTGATCTCTTTCTTCCTCTTTGACATTGCCTTATACTTAGGAGGAGTAGTAAGGTCAATGGTTTCCTTGGGCGCAGAAGGAGTAACATCATTTTTACCCTTCTATTCATCATATTTTTCCATCTTCACCTTCTTTAACTTGGGATCATTTGATTCTACCTTTGCTACATCTGTGCTCTCTAATTCCAAAGAAATCTTTTCTTCCCTTTCCTTGTCTAGGTCTACTTGAGACACTCCATGTATTCTCAAGGTTTCTGAGGTAACTTTAGCAACCTTCCTTTTTGTTGTTGCATTTTTTAATACTGCATCAACTTCTCTAGTTTTCTCCTCATAGGTTCCTCATCTTGGCTCATTAGGGTCTTTAGGTGCTGCTAATAGAACTTGAGAATAAGATTCTAAAACTTGTTCTTCTACTTCATATCCAAGTGGAAGAATCCACTTTGTTCTAGACCTATTCAACTGCCTCCATGCATGTTATATTTGTTTCAACCATAAAATAGATAGTATCTTTATACTTTTCAACTATCTTCTCTAGTATCCTATACCTTATTTGCATCTTAACCTTGAATGTCTTTAGCTCCAATGTCATGTAATCCTTCAAGGTGCTTTCAGTACATGCCTTGAGAGATATCTGAGGTATTGTGGGAATGGATTTGTCTAGATACAAATCAAATACTTTTCCAACAATGTGAAAGTACATATAGATGATCAAAGACCAAAATCTGAATATTTTGGTCTTATCATGCTTGATTGCCTTAATGTTATCAATCAGTTGTGTGCGCAAGATTTCACATAAGTTGAAATCTCCAGTTTCATTAACAATTCTTATGGCTGGAAGAATTGTGGCCGCAGACACACTATTCACCTTGCTAGTGTGTTGAAACCTATATCCAAGTATCATAGACATCAATTTTATGTCATTTTTCTCAATAGGCTCTATGGTCATTCCAAGCCTATCACTCCTTGAATTACAAGTTTATTCAACAATATTCCTTACTTCTTTACCCACTGGAAGGACAACGTCTGTCCTTGAGAGCCTTGTCATTTAATGAATTAGGTCATTGGTGATTCTGACCAGCACTTCACCTATCCAAAATAGGTCATCATGAATCCTACTCAGAATAATCTTGATCCATTATGATTCATATAACTCATATTTCGTAGCATACTCCACTATAGAGTGATTATCCCACCATACATACTCATCCAAGAAGGTTTTGTCTGGTTTTAACATGGTTTCCATGTGTGCCATTAGTCTATCCAATCCTATTGGTTCTTTCTTACAGTAGATGTGTGCCCTAATTTCCTCGACATGCAGAATGCCCATAGGCATGTGGGAGAATGCCCCTTCTAGGTCATCTAGTGTAGACTTAAATGGATGCCTCTTAAACACATATATTTTCTTCTTTGCAAAATCAAATACTATGGGATTAGCCATCACTTACTTGTGTATCACTTTCACAAAGGTTTCCAAGGGATTCTGAATCAGGGTGATGAACTAGGGTTTCCGCAACCGAACAAATGCACAGCAAATCACTTGATGAATCAAACCGCAATCCTTCTCAATCAACTACTAAGACTCTTCTACTCTTCAATCACTCTTAATTCGAATACAATGAGAGATCTTCTAACTTTTGTGAACTTTAAAGTAGAATTTCTACCATTAATGTTTGTCGCGTAAACCAAGCTGTCACTTGGAAATTTCTATCTTTCATTTTGCAAACAATCAGCTAGTGCACTCTTGCACGAAGGTTTCTATAGTCTCCAAAAGCTTAAGTCCAAAGGCGCATACTTTGAGAGTGAGTATACTAGCCACGCAGGGGTCTAGAGCTAAATTAGCTCCCCCTATGACCCTAAGGGCCATTCATCCAGATGTAGAGGGTGTGTCCACTGTGGATGCATCCAATACATACTCATCAACCTTGTCCTTCTTTGTTTCTAACCAAAGCAAGCTCTCATCTTTTGAAGCTTTCACAAAATTGACTTCTCCTTTAGGATCCAAAACTGGTTCTTTGGGCTTTTTGGGGCTTTCCTAACCTTGCGTCCTCGATCTACAAAACTTTGAGATGTGTCTAGCTTTGTTACAAGAGTGAAAAATGAATGGAGGCCTTATATTCCTCAGTGCATTGACATGAGTCACCATCTTACATTGTTTAGCTAAGTGACCATTATAGTTACATATATGACATGTAACATTCTGAGAGCTTCTTACATTTGATTGATTCTAATTTCTTTGACTATGAGTCCTTTTCTTTTGGCTTGTCTTGTAATTCATAGCTCTATGACCAAATTTATTACATGAATAACAGTAACCATTGAAAGGTCTTACCTCTGTATAGTTCCTTGCTATGTGTCCATGCTTGTTACATGCATAATAAGTGTAGTCTACTGGCTTGCGCTCATTCTTAGGTGGTTCAATATGATCCTTAGTCTGACTTCTAGTCTTCTTAGAATTTGAGGTGCCTTCTAGTGCTTTCATTCTTGCTCACATGTTATCAATCTAATTTTTCACTTCATTGTATCCAATGCAACTAGTATCTCCTTTAGCTCTTCTTGCATACAATTGAGATTCTATCAAATCAGAACTGGTGTATAATTTATCAATGTGATTCTTAGCATCCTTCAATTCCATGTTTTCTTGCCTCAATTCTTCATTTAGTTGAAGGTTCTCTTTGACCTATTCATCATAGACTTCCTGATTGTTAGTCATCTTATCATCAAATTCTTCAAGTTGTTAATTTAAGGATTTATTTTCTTCATTCATCTTCTTGACCATTATCCCTAGATCATTGGTAGAGCATTCTTTCAAATATTTTCTTAGCCTTTTGATGACTAATTGAGCATCACTGAGTTTTTCCCTTAATTCTTCAATTTCTCTTTCAGATTTGTCTAGGTCTTCAAGAGTAGCTTCCAAATTTCTTTTTAGATGTTTCATTTCTACTTTTTCCATGATCTCCTCAAGTGGTTAAACTTCTTTTCTAAGGACTAGAGCTCTGATACCAATTGTTAGGAATGGGAACATTGAGAGGGGGGGAGTGAATCAGTACTCACTGTATATTTATCTTTTTACTTAATCCTTAAACTGAAATTAAATGCTTAAGTACTAAAATGAACATCCACATAAACATGAAATATGAAATCAAAACATAAAACCAATATGGTTATGGGGAAACCCAAATAGGTAAAAGCCCCGGTGGGAATTGACACCCACTAATATTTTGTACTAGTGTTTTGTGATCCTTGTTAGAAGATCCTTAACCATGTTAAGAGTTGGTTTACAATGCATTAAGTACAATAGACCTTGTTAAGGGTCAGACCCTATTAGGATTCTTTTACAATAGTCCCTATTAGGGGAGTGGATGCACTGTCCTAGAGCTCACTACTCAAGTGGTGAAGGCTACAACCTTCTGATCTTAGATACACACTATATTTTTTGGATGAACTGTCACTGTGACACTGCTTGTCAGATTAGTTCCTTTGATGCATTGATGCTTTGACCTCTTGCAAAGCTCTAATACATCTTATAGTCTCTTCACACACTTCTTCTCTACTTATTACAACTCTATATCAACTTCCATACATTTACAATGGGTGCATCTCATATTTATATGCGCATACAAAATAAACAACTAGGTCAGCCCTTAAACCTATTACATACAATGCTTCCAAATCAATTGGCTCAAGTGTGTTTACAAACAAACACATATACATGTCAGCAACCTAATTATAATAGGTGCATAGCCTTTACATCATTAGAATATAACTGCAACTCAAAATGATAATATTTGGTTGCTTACTCTATTCTTCACTAGCACATACTGGCTATGTAACTTCAATTGCCTGTATCTTTCTCATACTTGCATATCTAATCATGTGCTCATAGACTAAGTAGGAATATAGTCTAATCAACTTAACTTCTAAGGTGCACACCATAACTCAATCGTACGCACGTGCACTGATTCTCTGAGCTTCAGGAACTTTGTACACTATCTAGTCTTCAACACTTAACCAATTTCTAATCTTTACATCAAGTGCGCTCATTCCAAACTTCTATATGACTTTGTTTCCATAATGAAAACACTATATTAAGCCATATACACCAGTGTAGCCAACTTGTCAATAGTAAGTTCACCCCCAAAGTCCCGAGTCATGTTTGAGAATTGAATCATGAGGACTCTACCATGTTGGCTACTGACAATATTAAAAGACTTGGATGCTGCAAATGCTCAACCTCAAAGAGGACTGATAAATTATGGTAAGAGGTTAATAAAGTGGTCAAACATTGTATAGATGATAGAGTTATGGAGCTTGTTTTGAGTGTGCTTTGTATAGATGAGATACATGTGCTTGATACGGAATTATTCACATACCTCAATCGTGCCTCGACAGGTCAATGAACATAGGGAGGTCAGCATCTATAATCTTGAATAGGGGGAACTAAATTTTGAAGATCTTGACATGAGCCTGTGCATAGAGCATGTATAGATTCTAGACAATCATCATCGACAGAGCACTTATTAGGGATGTATTGCTACAAATATGAATGCATAGATAATCCCATGACAATGGTGATAAAGATCCAAGCCCAGAAAAGATCCACGCATGGGAGAGATAAGGATGTTAAAAAAAAAAGAGCATTCGGTTGATGTTTGATTATGTGTTCTACGGAGCTCGAGTCAATTTCTGATTCTCCTATTCAGCTGTTAAAACATGGAGGCACAGAGACTGAACCCACATCTATTCATCCAAGAATTTGGCCAAAAGTAATTAAACAAAGTGCCCAACTTAATGAGAATAGGTTGTCCAATGGAGGCTCTTTCTCATCGATGTTAGAGCAAGTGAATGAGGCTTTCAAGTGAGGAAGCAGAGGGCTCAAGGCTTAAAAATATTTTCCTTGTCACTAGCATCAAAAGGACATATCAATGAAGGAAATCCCAAAGTCATATGAATGATGTCAAGCATAACTGATAAGATCATTCCCCGTGCTTTCCACTAGTGAAGTGATTGCATGCATTTGAAACAGGGGCTTGTTCAATACGTGAATCAATACAAAGGATGCAGAGGTGGATTTTGAATAAAGATGGGAAATGTCAATTAAACAAACGTGGTTGTGGTCTATTTCTTAGGTGTATCAAATAAAATGAAAGCAATCAATCATGAAATCCTGGCCTTGACACCCGCAACCAACAAAAAGGGAAAATTGCATATAAGTGAGGTAATCAGACTATTTGAGCTAGCAAAAGTATTGAAGCATAGGAAATATGATGCAAAGGTTGGTGTATTCTCCTTTGCAATGATTCCTTATGAGAATTTGAAGGATGCCCACCTTTTACAAGCTATGTAATCAAGTTGCTAGAGAAATACGAAGATAACTAGGAGGATCGGGTTTGTGAGTATGAAATAGAAGTCGAAGATTTTGATCTTCTTTTAGTCATTCATGGAGATAACAGTGGCACTATATGTCCTCTCCGATGAATATATTTCCACTCGATGCCAAATATATAATGGAGTATTGAATACAGAGAAGAGATATCATGAGAAAGCATTGGCAATGGTCTCTACTGAGACATCATTAGTTGAGTTGCACATTTGTAATATATTCAGAATATAAAATGATACCAGAGCATATATCGACAGTGTTGGTTAAAAGATTAAATTCATGTGGACACATCATGAACATATTGACAGATGGCAAGTCTTCTCTCAAAAATAAACTGAAAAGTTAGTTTTAATAACTAAAATATCACCGAGAGAGAAACTGAACAGTTGTTGGAGAATGCTATTTATTGTAAAATATTTCATGTTCTAAAGGTTCTTCTTTTCTGCAAAAAGTCAGAGTGTTGGAGTAGAGGGGAGAAAGCATTTTCATTTATGCATTTCATTTCATGCATTTAGGGGTTTTATGTTCTGAGTTTTGTAATTGATTTGGCAAGGAGATTGCAAGTAAATAAAATCAGAGTATTATATTTATTGTGTCTGATAGAAAGAGAGGTTTTATTCTGAATCAGGGCATTTGGTTATTACTTTTCTAATTATAATCAATCAAAGCATGGTTGTATTTAGTTTTGAGCACATTCTTGCATCTTGAGTCAAATGGTGAATGGGTTGTAGATTGGAGTATTTTCATCTATTCCTATTGCAAAGATTAGGATATTTAATCTTCTTTTCATTTCATTTTTCATTTGCACAATTAACATTCATATTGCATTACCAATGCTGGGAGAGTCATAGGAAATGTGAATCCTTGGAGTTGGCTAGGTTTAGAACTAATTTACTGCCCAAGTTAGTTTTGTCTAGGGCTGTTTTGGTTTTCCTCTTCCATTCTCAGGTTAAGAACATACCTAGTTAGTTTAGGAATACACAAATTCATTGAATATTATTCATAAGGGAGTTGTACCTTTCAATTTAGAGGAAATCTATCAACCTAGTGATAGATTATCAAACTGTTGGTATCAAATTGTTTCTCACATATTTGGGCATTTGAGAGTTAAATTGAAAAGAACAATCTATTTACCAACATGCTTTAGGGTATATTTCATGTTTGATGGTAGGTATTCGAGAGTTCACAGTTAAAAAATTTATGTTCTGAACCACTTTCGTTGTAGAGATAGGGTTTCCTTTACTTACTATGTATTTAAGTCATTGAATAATAGTGTGATTGAGTATAACAAGAAATCCAACAATCTTGTTCTTCATGCAGGGATTATTTTGTTGTTCACTAAATACTACAAGTCTCAGACACCCAAACCTACTATTAATAATAAAAAAATGGGAAGGAAAAACATTGAGTGGGGTGAGGCAAAAATCTCCTCGGGAGTCTAAAGTTAAAAAAGGGGAGGATTATTGTCCACCTAATGATAGCGATAATGGTATGGAAATCGGGGATGAATCTATAAAGAGAAAAAATGACATGAATGTGGGTGAGGAGAAGATGAATTTATGGTAGGATGTGACTAGGGAGATGGAGATTGATGATGATTCTAAGGCCAAGGGAATATCTATCTCCTCAAAGAAGGATGAAAAAAGTGTTATCAACCCCTCCCCTTTGGTGAAAGCGGATAATAGCATCTCCTTGAAGTAGAAGAATTATAGTAAGGTAACTAACAGAAAAAAGAAAAAGATCCACTTTTCTAGTCACTATAAGAATTCAAAATTTAATTTGATTGATTATCTAACTATTTATTCTACTACAGATCATTCTGACCCATAAGACACCTCTATTTAATACTGAGGGTAACCCTATGGGTACAAGTGAAAAGGGTGAGTTGCAACATTATGTTGCTTTCCCTTATAATCTAGAGTTCCTTCACAAGGCTAAATCCAAATCCAAAGTTGATGTTTCTATTTCTCTAGACCAGTGGATATATAATGAGGTTCATGGGCTTTGAAGAAAGATTGATCCCTAGGAAGTCCAACAGGATGAGGAAATCAAAGCCGGGAAGATCCTAGAGGAGAAGTGTGGAAAAATCCTTCAGTATATGAAGTTTTATGAGGATGGGTTAAAGAAAATTATGTACGACAGTGATGGAAGGTTCAAATCCTCCATTCAAAAGATCAAGGACATCACTGGGTAGATTGATATATAGGGAATTATTCTATATGTTGATCTAGGTAGTCAGAGGAAGAATGCTTGTGAGGTTGCTAAAGATGTTCCCAAGAAAAGAACTAGGGAAAGCCTGAACAAGACACCAAGAAGGGGGTGACCATCATTGGGAACTAGGCTGCTAAAGCTCTGAAGAAGTTGGTTTAGTTATTTTTTTCTATGTTGGTTATGGGTCTTGTCTTGTGTTTTGTGTCTCTCTGTTCTTCTAGTTTTTTTGGGTCGTTAGTTGTTGGTTCGTTGGCTGGTTCTGTGTTTTTTGGCCAGCAATGTCTCAAACTTAGGTACTTTTATTGCTAAATATTTTGTAACTTGTTTTAAGGTATTTAGATTCCCTCATTAAAACATGTTTCTTCCTTAATCCAAACTGAGAAATCATAAAAGAAAATTTTATATGTGAAATTAAAAATAAGTAGTTTCTTAGAGAGAGAGAGAGAGATGTAAGACTTATTAATTTTTTGTTGGCATAGGTTTCTATTGATGTCAAAACCTTCATACCAATATTCTAGTGGTATCGATTGGTTGTTCCTAATTTCAATATTTTACTTGTTGGCTATCAGTTATAAAAATAAAAAAAAATCTTAGTTATGTATAGCATAGGTTCAGTATATACAATTTTTACGTTCTATGGTAGCTTTACTTGGTTCTACTCATGGCTTACATGTTTCAATACACTTTTATAGTTTTGGTGATCAATATTGTATGATGTCGGTCATTGGTTCATAGTGATTTCTATGCTTTCATTGTTCTTTTAAATTTTCCTAATATCTGCACAATGGCATAGTTCATTAGATATTTTTCCTCTATTAGTTACATCATGGTCAGACATATACAATCAAGTTTCATCTATCAGTGGGTTTAGATATTTTGTGGATCAAGTCCTTGACCTAGTTGTGGCTTTCCTATATTATTGGTAAATGTGATATGCATTGTATTTATATTAAGTACAAAATATTTTGGGTCCTATTCTAGTGTGATGAAAAGTTTTCTTAAGTATGTCCTAGATTTAGGACCAATGGTAATTCATTTAATTTAATTTTAATATCTTTTGTAATTGGGGCCATCACACATGTATGGTTGGATATTTATAGAAATATTGTAGTACCCCTCGCATCTTTCTTTTGCTGATACTATGTTTAGTTTGACACTGTTTTATCTTGGTTGTTTAGATCAGACATATATTACATGTTATATTTATATTTTGGTGTGTGATTAAACAGTTATAGTTTGGATGTTAATTGTTATGTTTGAACCTGAAACAAAACTTTACGTAATGGTTAAATCTAGTAATGATGGATTTTATATGATGTTTCAAATGCATGTATAAATTGAAGTAATTAAATGATGGTTGTATTTGGTACTTACCCCATACCCGCATGTGTATGGTATTATGTTTGTTATCATTATGTTTTCTTTTCTATTGACATGCATGTATGGTAGAGGAGGAGGCGTAGTTACCTGCATTTAGTCGGGTCCACACGTCCTAGCCATCCCTACCATTGTCTGATAGTATGTTATATATGCACATGTACATGCAATGGTTTTTATGCAGGTTGCAGGTACCAGGCATCGACTTCCCTGGCTTGACAGGATGAGCGTGCCATTATTATGTCTCAATGGTGGAGAAGGGGAGTTAGCACCTAGGCCAATTCCCTAACCTAACCATCCTAAAATCACGGATGAGACCTTACTTGACTTACCTAAATTGAATTCGTTCTGGTAGAATGAATCCGATATATGTTTTCCCGGTTGAGCATGATATTGTCTTAGGTTTTGTTTCATGTCGGTGTTGCATTTTGACCTTGTAGATCTCATGTATGATCTCTGATGGCTATTTGAATTATGTTGACGTATTAGTAAGTGTATTTTTATAAGCATCATAATTAGATAAATATATCTTTTATATGTTTATAGATATCAATTATTTTATAATTTAAAAAGAAAATCCTGAGTTGATATATTCTAAATTGAAAGAAAAGACATAAGAAATTATATAAAAATGATTTTTCCATGTCACCTTAGGAGTAGGAGAAGTGCATTTAATAAGTATGGAGAAGAAGTAAGATAAAAGGGAGACATTATTATGTTATATTCATGCTAAATTTAGAGGAGAAAAACTGGTTATGAAGATGAAAGTTTAGAGAAAAGCTTGGAGAAGAAGAAGAGGAGGATTGATTTTGTGGAGCACAATTGGAATCACAGTTGAGTTCATCAACCTTCTTTGAGAATCAGGTAGGTTTCAATTTCCCATCGTATGTTGTCATGTTAGTTTCAGATTTCTATTAATATGAAAGTATATCTACTTTCTCTAAATTTGGATTGAGGAAAAGAGATAATCAAAATTACATTTTATATTGTGAGATTTCATTGTTTCAATTTGTAAACCTTCTTAATTCAACATTAGATGAAAACCACTGAAACTATATTGAAAAACAAGAGAGTTGATGCTTCACAATCTCTATGAAAACCACTGTTTTTAGAACCATATATTTGCCATTTATCCATTTAATTGATCAATATAATTATCATTTTGAAATCTAGAATTCAATATATATTGTTTTGGAAACAATTAGGGAAACCCTACTTCATTATATAGATGTCAAATTTACTAAGTCCTTATGAGAAAAGAAAGAACAAGCACAAATAAAACTTAAAACTTGAAGCCAAACATACATTCTGGAAAATATATGGAGACTACTATTTTCCCAAGTTTTACACAGAGAATATTCTCTTTGATCAATGGATATTAACTAAAATAAAATCAATCTATAACATCCCCTAAAATAGCTATTAGTCTTTATGTTTTCCTCCTTATAATATTTTTTATAGACATGCTTTTAAGGCCTCTTATGTCATCCTCCACATGTTGAGGGCCCCACTAGGACTCTAGGCGCAGGTGTTGGGGGTTTTGAAAAAGTTTTGCATTTAAAATTTTGCCCAAGTCCATCTCCCCACGTTGGCTTAAGGGCATGAAGACAAGACATTAACATAAAAGTTTAAAAAAATTGCTATTCCTTCATTTAATGACCTGTCAACTCTTGGCAAATTTGTTTGACCTTTTAGACTCCACCTCCCATGCGTACCTTGCTTAGGGATTGATGTCTGACATCTTCCATGTCTCTTAAATTTGTCTCCCCACCTTGCTTAGCGCACCACCTAACTTGCAGATTTTTCTTAAGGAATGAAGGACACTTGTCTTTTCCTCTTTGCCTTGGGTTGGTCAAAGTACCTCCCATATCTTTTATCATGTGAGCAGCCTTGTGAAAGGTGGCGTGGGTTTTCTTTAGCCATGTTCATGAATTTATTGCTTTATTTAAACCCCCTTTGAAAATGGACGCCCACCTTGGGTTTTGCATCCTTTTGCCTTATTTTAAATAGTTTATTTTATTCACTAAGGGGATGAGGTGTAAAGTGGATTAGGAACCTACGGGATAGTAGACTTCGCTAGCTTTGATGTTTTGAATAAGTTAATAAATAAAATGTTTAATTAATTTATTATTTGAATTTGTTATCTATTGGGGAAATGCACTTTTTGAATTTGTTTATAATTGTGTAATATTAGACATTTTGTTATTATTAGAGAATATATTATGTTTACCATTTAATTTAACTAAAAGGATTTAGTTAGAATTAATACTTCATGAGCTATTGTATAATTAATATTAGGATTAATTACTGAGTAAATTATAATCACCTTAGAATCTTTTAACTTTAGTCATTACTTTCATTATCGATATGTTACATTGACATCTTTTATAAGTTAACGAAGACATTATATCAAACCATTATAGGCATTAGTGAATGATAACAATGTGGTTATTAATCTATAGACGTGGACATTCTGATTAGTGTAATTAACTAGTGTGAGCAAATAATTACTTGTTATTATGATCATTATGTCTTGATTTATTTTACGACATGTTAATTACTTGTGCAAGATGTTCTCTTTACATATACTGTTTGTGCATGGAAGTATACTGTTGTTATAGTGATTTATATACGGGATTAGATAACCGAATAGGGGGTTAAATCCAGAGGTCGGGTACCTTGTGGTGTTTATCAGTTATCTGTTTGTTGATTTTATTCATGGTGCAATGTGGATTCTGTCTTCATTTGTTTGTTTTGGATTAGGGTCAATGTGAGACCCTGATGGGATGGTCAAACCGATCCCTATTATTATTTCCTCCTGGTGGGTTAAAACTTGATTTAGTGGCCAAGCGAATTTATGTTTTGAATGAGAATTTGCTTTATTTGTTATTTGGTTATGGGAATTTAATGTGTCATAAGTGGCCACAAACTAGGATGGGTTTTATTGTGGAACTAGGGTAGGTTATCTAGATGTGGTGTAGAAGGTGGCTTGCAATGGATCGCCGAGGCCCGCAAGTGGCTGACGGATCATCCATTGACAAGTTTCTTAATTCCAGTGATAACATTATAAAAATTGATTTAGTCAGGATAACATTAAAAAAAAAAGATAATTTGAAATACCTCGCCCATGCCTTGAGTGCTAGTTAAGACTAAGGATGGATGCGGGAAGATGCTAGATGCATCATCGATATACTTGTCTTCATGAGAGATATCGATGTCATGTATGATCACTTGAGTGCCGTCGGTTCAGTGAGGAACCTTCAGGACTAAACTTGAGGGTGGATCTACGTGATGACACCTTCCTACTCACACCGTAGATATCCTACGTATGTCAGTGCCTCTGGTAACCCGTATACCCTCTTGTATTAGATATATTCTCCTAGATGTGGTTTGGGGATTGGTCCTTAGTGTGTGTGTGGGCCTGGTGTTATCTCCCTCGCACGGTGGGGTGGACCTCTGGGTTCCACATGGTCAGGTGGTAGTGTACTTCTCCATTGAGACAGTTGCGGACTACCCTTCGTCACTTGGTTGTACACTTGGATCAGTCTATCTCTTTCTTGCAGATGTATGTACCCAGATGTTAAAAGTTATTATGTTGTACTTCTAGGAGGTTTTCACTTGATTTGTAATGATCCCTATGTGGATCCATGATGTATTTGGATATTTGTGATTGTATTAAATTCCACCGCATACCCTACGACATGTGTAGCGGATGTAGGTGATCATGAGTTGTAATGTATATTGATTAAGAGATGTATTTAATTCTTACTTTGTACTTAAGAGTTCTTAAGCATTAATCATGTTAGCGTAGTGTTAGTTAGATGGCGTAATTCTACGTCAGGGACCCTTGAGAACAATAATGTAATGATATGTTTTATTCTAAACTCATGTTTGTATATCATTGTGTTCTATGTTCAATGTGTTTGTAAACTTTAATAAACAAAAAAAAAAAAAAATGTTGCATAACTTAGTATTATTTTAGTGCTTTTCTTTTGGGTTCCCTGGTGGGGCGTTACAAATATAGAAACACCTTTTGTGTCCAAGGGTATGGAAGAGTGGTATGAAGTATTGTAAGAGAAGTATAGTACGAGTATATGTGAAAGATATTTAAAGGTGAAGTTGATTTTGATATATCAGGTAGTAGATTGGTTGAAGTAGAGTATTACAAAAAGAAGGCCTTTTATATTAAGTTGTAGAAGATCGGTGTATACTAGAATATGATTTGTAATGGATATTTTCTATTGGAGATCTATGTACTTTCAATTGGAAATGTTTCATCCATAGTTAGGTGTAACTCTATATGTTTAGTGTTGTGAGTAATATTTGTATTGGCAGTTAGCCATAATCATTTTTATGGTAGTTATCCTTATTGGAAATGAGCCAACGCGTAGTGACCAAAACAAGTAGTGGGAATTTTTAAAAATCACCTTCACTTGTGTCACCTTAACCAATGTTTCATTTCATGAGAATTAGGTTCTCCATGTTTTTATTGGCTTTGGTTTCCACATAAATCTTTGTGTTCCTTATGTTAGTGTTTTTTTTCTTTCTCTAACAAAATCTAACTCTAAGCATGTAAATTCTGATATGGTTAAAACTTTGTTGGATAATTGTGAGTTTAAAAATATTGGTTGTTTATGGACAAATTGTCCATTATTGGATAATATATTGGTGATGGAATTTTTGAATGAATGATCACTTGATAAATAAATGCATTACAATATCTAGTGTGTCTTGTATGTTACTACCTAATTTGGTTAGGGATATTGAGATAAACCTATTGCAGTTTGGTGCATATTACTGTGTGGTGGAAAAATCTATAATGAAAAAGTGTGACAATGAAAAATAGAAAATTTCAATAATTTTCAGCGATAAAAAGGATTATTTGGAGATGATTGCAAAAATATACAAGTACTATCTTCGGTGGCTTGCTATTGTGCACAATTTCAGAGGTCAAAGTAAAATGATTGAGAAAGAGTTGAATGAGATTGCAAAGACATATGATATCATTAAGGATAAATATCAAAACAAGAGGATGAGAGTTGGTGGACTTCAAAGAGAGCTATTTTTGTTGCAATGACAGAGGGAAGATCTGATAAAAACCTTTTAGTTTGTGAAGGAAATGGGAGAGGTCCTCTTAGAGAATGTTGTTGGCATCCTAGGTGATGCAGAAGATTATGAGTGACAGTTTCAATCTTTGAACTAGAGAAAATATTTTGAACAATTGGTGGAGTGTGAAGTTTGTGTGCCCAAATGGGGACAACCATTGTTGAGTGGAAGAAGGAGCTTCCAATTCTAAAGGAGAGGTACAAGAATGTTTTTTTTGTTAATTTTTTTTCATTTCTTTGATTCTTTTTTATATGTGTTTGGCCCTTTTCCATTGTGGCAAAAAGAGGGAGAAAAAGAGGGAAACGAAAAAATAATGCATCTACTTGTAGACACGTATAAATGACCTATTGCACTAACAAAGTGACTTTACTAATATTCTAAAGTCAAATCATCATTGCTCCTTAATTCTATAATTAAGTGATTTTTATTTGTTACCTTGATTATTAATCGTCCAATCACTATTTCGTCAATTATTCATCTACAAAGAAATTGAATAATTACACATTATTTAATTATTCCCTATGTCATTCAAATAATTAAATAAACCATCATTATTTAATTAATATCTTCTATTTCTAATTATTGTATTTATGTAAAAATTTAATCAAATTCCTCTCACCAATTAAAGAAATTATACTTATTAAATTTAAAACTTAATTATTCTTCTCTCATTAATAAATATTAATCAAATCCCTCTCACCAATTAATGAAATTATACTTATTTAATTAAAATTAATTATTCTTCTCTCTTTGATAAATATTAATTATTTATCAATTGTCACATGTGCAAGTAAATAATTGTTTTATTTAATTTATCATGATTTACTCTTCCAAAGATGACTCATTTTGACTTTCACTCCATTCCATAATTCCCTTGCCTAACTATTCAATCAATGCTATTTATTCCTCTTCCAATAATCAATAAATGTCTTCAATCAATTCAATCTTCTACTCCATGCATATTGTTGACTTCAACATGCATTCAGTTGACTCATCCATACAACTAGTTAACTCGCCAGTCTATTCTATTATCTCACCATTCCATTCAAGTCATCTCTCCAATCTATTTGTTGATAGATCAATCTATCCCCCAATAAAGGTAGTCAAGCAAAGTTGAACTCCCACTCATTCCGAGTTCAACTCCTTAATCAAATTCAACTAGCCCTTCAATCTTGGATTCTTCATTGAAAACCCTGAAATATTATAAATAGAGAGCCAAAATTTCAATTTTGGTAACCACAATTGCTTTGAATTCTTATGTTGGCATGCCTTTGAGCTCACTTTTGAGAGCCCACATTACATAAGAAGGAGAACAAAAAAGGAGGAATTACGGGTTTGCATATTATTTTATGTTATTTTATTTCAATATCTTGATTTATGTATGAAATTATATTGTTTCCTTTCCTCTTTTTCTATTAGGAATAGTAATTTCTCTAACAATCTCTTTGTGGTTGAGATTTTCTATGTTTTTACATATCCTATTATACCCGATTACACTACTTGGGGGGAGTTTTTGGTTGAAAATTTTTGTAGTTCATTTTGTTTTGGTGTCTTTCCATTAGTGACAAAGGGGGAGATTATTAGACTTATTAATTTTTTGCTAGCATTCATTTTCATTGATGTCAAAACCTTCATACTAATATTGGTGGTGTCAATTGGTTGTTGGTAGTATTGGTGGTGTATCTATTGGATATCAGTTATACAATAAAAGTTTTAGTTATGCAAAAGATACATTTAGTATGTACACTTTTGGTGTTCTATGTTAAGTGTACTTGGTTTTACTAATGGCCTACATGTTTTGGGACATTTGTATAGTTTTGGTGATCAATATTGTATGAATTTTCTCATTGGTTCCTAGATTTCTATGCTTGTAATGTTCTTCCAGATGATTATGATATCTGTAAAATGGTGT
>BSBK01009061.1:2500-42500 GCA_027943335.1 Chamaecyparis obtusa
ATCCATTTCCCAGGCATATGCCACCTACGCACTTCTTTGGTGCACCCCGCACGACAACTCCCGTCTCGACAGCCTTAACGGTTTCCGCATCCAACCAAAAGCCTTGGCCATACTCGTCTGCAAGTTTAACTCCACAGACAGAGAGGACTTTGCCCTGCAAACCAGAGCAAGACGATAGTGCCTCGTAGAAAATGAAGACGAGATGGCCAAGACCGCACTTGTGTACAAGGCAACCAACCTTTCATCGCACTCCGGGCCACGCTAAAAACACTAGGAAAGGCTTAAAGGGTGGAGAGTGGGACAACGATGAAATATGAAAGCAGGACACTCACCTTACGTGCAACGATTCCCAACACTTGTTACTGTCGGAGCTCATGTATCGCAAAGATGGAACGTGCCAAGTGCCAAGGCCCATGGAAAATGCAACTGTCGTAAACTTCGGAACAAGCGCATCTTTCAGTCAAACAAATGACATACACACTGTCGCAATTCTCTACGACACTCGTGCGTGGCAAAATTCAACTAAATATGAAGATGAGAACTTCCAACTGCACAAGGGCTGGGCAGAACTACAAGAAATGCTCACTCCGCAATTTATTATCGCGCCTACCATCTCGGAAAGGGGTACAAGTGCACACGTTCATCCAAGCAAAGAGGATGAAATGGAGTGAAGGGGCAAGATCCAAAAGTTCCGGAGGTACAACTCCGAGAACAATCGAGAGCAATGCCGAATTACATGTCAACTCTGTTACTAGGCAAACAAGTGTTGTACCTGAAGAAATCGACAGTCCTCACAATGGCCCGAGGCCAATGCTCCGACTTAATCAATTTTCTCCAACAAACGCCATGCCACCTTTCACAAAGGGATTTTATCCATCCAAAACCGAATTAATCACTTGCAGCAAAGTGACCCAAGAGCTAGACGGGGGCTGACCCAGTAATTGTCTTCCATGTCACTACAACGAAACATTTGAACGACAACCGCTGTCGAACCCTTTCCAACTTGCACCGTCGAGTGACACAAAAGACACTACCATGGGCATGGGCAGCCCCCGCATAGCAAACGGGTGCCCTAATGCGCCCCTCCAATAGAATCAGTGCTAGTGCTCAAATTTTATATCTGAGCTACCAATCCGTCCAAGCACCAGCACTGATTCTCTTGGAGGGCCGCACCTACCCAAACGACTCAGAAGCTATACGCCGGTCCATTCACAAGAACGGAACTATCTCCGGCCAACTCCCTGTGAAGGCCGCATCTCTCCGTTCCACGCATGCAAGAACCAACGCATAGCTAACGAGTACCCGGATAGGATTCGCGGAAAGTACATAGCAAATCGCTTGTACCAAAGCGAACCGAAAGCTAGACGGGGGCTGACCCGAAGATTGCCTTCCATGTCACTGCGACGACACATTCGAACGACAACCGCTGCCGAACACTTTCTGACTTGCACCGTTGAGTGACCCGAAAGACAGGACTTTGGGCAGCCCCCGCATAGCAATCAGGTGGCTTCATGCCCCTCTAATAGAATCAATGCTAGTGATCCGATTTTAAATCCGACTTACTCATCCGTCCGCGCACAAGCTCTGATTCTATTAGAGGGGCATGGGGGAGCTTCCGCGAACTACTACTCCCCTATATAAGTTATTAGTCCGGGTCTTTCTCTTCCGTAGAAATTTGAGCCGTTGAGAATGGCTCCCAAACAATTCAAATCTTCCAAAAATTCAAGTGAAACGATGAGGAAAAAGCTCACAAAAAAATCAAATCTTCAAAAAATTCAAGTGAAACGAACAGAATAGCTCACAAAAAATTCAGGTCTTCCGAAAAAATCGAAGGGAAACGAAAAGAACAACTAGCAAAACATTCAAATTTTCCAAAACTTCAAGTAAAAGAAAGAACATAGCTCACCAAAAAAATCCATTTCTTCCAAAAACTCAAGTGAATCGAAGAGAGTAGGCTCACAAAAAATTAAAATCTTCCAAAAAAAAATCAAAGGAAACAAAAGAGGAGATCGCAAAAAATTCGAATCTTCCAATGAAACAAAAATGAGAATAGCAAACAAAAAATTCAAATCTTAATGCAGCATGCGACAGAGCAAATCGCTTGTGCCAAGCGACCCGGGAGCTAGACGGGGGCTGACCCAAAAATTGCGTTTCTTGTCAATGCGACGATGCGTTGGAACGACAACCGCTGTCGAACCCTTTCCTACTTGCAACGTCGACTGACACAAAAGACACGATCCTGGACAGGCCCCGCATAGAAAGCGGGTGGCCTAATGCGCCCCTCCAATAGAATCAGCGCTAGTGCTCAGATTTTAAATCCGAGATACCCAGCACTGATTCTCTTGGAGGGGGGCACCTACCCAAACGACTCAAAAGCTATACGCGGCTCCATTCACAAAAACAGAACTATCTCCGGCCAACTCCCTGTGAAGGCCGCATCTCTCCGTTCCGCTCGTGTAAGAGCCAACGCGTAGCTAACGAGTACGTGGATAGGGTTCGCGGAAAGTACATAGCAAATCACTTGTACCAAAGTGACCCGAAAGCTAGACAGGGGCTGACCCGTAGATTGCCTTCCATATCACTGCGACGACGCATTGGAACGACAACCGCTGCCGAACCCTTTCCGACTTGCACCGTCGAGCGACCCGAAAGACAGGACTTTGGGCAGCCCCCGCATAGCAATCAAGTGGCTTCATGCCCCTCTAATAGAATCAGTGCTGGTGATCCCATTTTGAAATCCGACCTACACATCCGTCCGATCACCGGCAATGATTCTATAAGAGGGGTATGGGGGAGCTTCCGCGAACAACACACAACTCCTCCCCTATATAAGTTATTAGTCCGAGTCTTTCTCTTGAGTGGAAATTTAAGCCGAAGAAACTGGCTCCCAAAAAATTCAAATCTTCCAAAAATTCAAGTGAAACGATGACAAAAAGCTCACAAAAAATCAAATCTTCCAAAAATTCAAGTGAAACGAACAGAATAGATCACAAAAAATTCAAGTCTTTCGAAAAAATCTAGGAAAACGAAAAGAATAGCTAGAAAACAAAATTCAAATCTTCCAGAAATTCAAGTAAAACAAAGAACATGGCTCACCAAAATAATTCATCTTCCAAAAATTCGTCATTCTTACCGCAATCCATCATCTTATCCGTCATAACGCGTATCCAACATATCCACGAGGAGGTAACCCAACTCGCTCGCATAGTTCCTCAAGTCAGATAACAATGCATCTAGATGAATCCAAATCGTTTTCGATCGAGACTTAGCAACTAATGTCGCACCCGCCTAGATTGACTTGAGATCCAATCCGCCGACACATATGATAACTAACTGATTCCAATGCAAAGCATCTTGAGCCATTGCGCACTCAAGTATCGGAAGTCGAAGCGACATAGCAAGTAGCTTGTACCAAGTGACCCGGGAGCTAGACGGGGGCTGACCCGAAGATCGCCTTTCTTGTCAATGCGACGATGTGTTGGAACGACAACTGCTGTCGAACCCTTTCCGAAGTGCACCGTCGACTGACCCAAAAGTTACGACCCTGGACAGCCCCCGCATAGCAAGCGGGTGGCCTAATGCGCCCCTCCAATAGAATCAGTGCTAGTGTTCATATTTTAAATCCGAGCTACCAATCCGTCCGAGCACCAGCACTGATTCTCTTGGAGGGGCGCACCTACCCAAACGACTCAAAAGCTATATACGCGGCTCCATTCACAAGAGCAGAACTATTTCCGGCCAACTCCCTGTGAAGGCCGCATCTCTTCGTTCCACGCATGCAAGAGCCAACGCATAGCTAACGAGTACCCGGATAGGGGTTCGCGGAAAGTACATAGCAGATCGCTTGTACCAAAGCAACCCAAAAGCTAGACGGGGGCTGACCCGAAGATCGCCTTCCATGTCACTGCGACGACGCATTGGAACGACAACCGCTGCCGAACCCTTTCCGACTTGCACCGTCGAGCGACCTTCGAAAGACGGGACTTTGAGCAGCCCCCGCATAGCAATCAGGTGGCTTCATGCCCCTCTAATGGAATCAGTGCTGCTGATCGCGTTTTGAAATCTGACCTAATCATCCGTCCGTCTGTCGGATTTCAAAACGGGATCACCAGCACTGATTCTATTAGAGGGGCATGGGGGAGATTCCGCGGACAACACCTCCCCTATATAAGTTATTAGTCCAAGTCTTGCACTTCCGTAGAAATTTGAGCCGACGAGAATATCTCACAAAAATTTCAAATCTTTCAAAAATACGAGTGAAACAAAAAGAATAGATCACAAAAAATTCAGAAATTCCAAAAATTCAATTGAAACGAAGAGAATAGCTCACAAAAAAATCAAGGGAAAAAAAGAGAATAGCTCACAAATAAAATCAAATCTCCCAAAAATGCAAGTGAAACGAAGAGACTACAATCACAAAAAATGCACAACTTCCAAATATTCAATTGAAACGAAGAGAATAGCTCACAAAAAATGCAAGTCTTACAAAAAAATCAAGGGAAACAAAACAGAATAGCTCACAAAAAATTCAAATCTTCCAAAAAAACCAAGTGAAACAAACAGAATAGCTCACAAAAAATTCAAATCTTGCAAACATTCAAGTGAAAACGAAGAGAATAGCTCACAAAAACATTCAAAACTTCCAAAAATTCAAGTGAAAAGAATAAAATAATAGCCCACAAAAAATTCAAGTCTTCCAAAACAAAAACCAAGGAAAAACGAAGAGAATAGCTCACAAAAAATCCAAAACTTCAAGTCAAAACGAAGAGAATTTTACTACCTCGCAACAAACAAAATTCAAATCTCGCAAAAATTCAAGTGAAACGAAGAGACTTAACTCAAAAAATTCAAATCTTCTTGCGACATGCAGACCCAAGAGCTAGACGGGGGCTCGCCCACAGATCGACTTCAGTATCACTATGACGACGCGCTGGAACGACTACCGCTGTCGAACCCTTCTCTGACTTCCGCCATCGAGTGACCCAAAAGACACGACCCAAGGGAGCCCACGCATAAAAATTGGGTGGCTTCATGCCCCTCCAATAGAATCTGTGCTGCTGCTCACATTTTTAAATCCGAGCGGCAAATCCGTCCGAGCACCAACACTCATTCACTTGGAGGGGCACCTATCCAAACGACCGAAAAGCTATACGCGGCTCCATTCGCAAGGCACGGAACTGTTTCAGGCCAACTCCCTGTGAAGGCCGCATCTCTGCATTCCATGCGTGCTAGAGCCAACACATAGCTAACGAGTACCGGGATAGGTGTTCGCGGAAAGTACATAGCAGATCGCTTGTACCAAAGCAACCCAAGAGCTAGACAGGGGCTGACCCGAAGATCGCCTTCCATGTCGCTGCGACGACGCATTGGAACGACAACCGCTGCCGAACCATTTCCGACTTGCGCCGTCGAGCGACCTGAAAGATGAGACTTTGAGCAGCCCACGCATAGCAATCAGGTGGCTTCATGCCCCTATAATGGAATCAGTGCTGCTGATCCCGTTTTGAAATCCGACCTAATCATCCATCCGTCTGTCGGATTTCAAAACGGGATCACCAGCACTGATTCCATTAGAGGGGCATGGGGGAGCTTCCGCGGACAACACCTCCCCTATATAAGTTATTAGTCCAAGTATTGCACTTCCGTAGAAATTTGAGCCGAAGAGAATATCTCACAAAAATTTCAAATCTCTCAAAAATATAAGTGAAACAAAGAAGAATAGATCACAAAAAATTCAAAACTTCCAAAAATTCAATTGAAACGAAGAGAATAGCTCACAAAAAATGCAAGTCTTGCAAAAAAAATTCAAAGGAAAAGAAGAGAATAGCTCACAAAAAAAATCAAATCTCCCAAAAAATGCATCATGCATAACTTCCAAAAATTCAATTGAAACGAAGAGAATAGCTCACAAAAAATGCAAGTCTTCCAAAAAAATCAAAGGGAAATAAAGAGAATAGCTCACAAAAAATTCAAATCTTCCAAAAAACCAAGTGAAACGAAGAGACTACATCACAAAAAATGCATAACTTCCAAAAATTCAATTGAAACGAAGAGAATAGCTCACAAAAAACGCAAGTCTTCCCAAAAAAAAACAAAAAAAAAAAAAAACAAAGGGAAACAAAGAGAATAGCTCACAAAAATTCAAATCTTCCAAAAAAAACCAAGTGAAACAAAGAGAATAGCTCACAAAAATTTCAAATCTTGCAAAAATTCAAGTGAAACGAAAGATAATAGCTCACAAAAAAATTCAGAACTTCCAAAAATTCAAGTCTTCCAAAAAAAAATCAAGGAAAAACGAAGACTTAAACTCACGAAAAATTCAAATCTCCTTGCGGCATGCAGACCCAAGAGCTAGACGGGGGCTCGCCCACAAATCGACTTCAGTATCACTATGATGACGCGCTGGAACGACTACCGTTGTCGAACCCTTCTCCGACTTGCGCCATCGAGTGACCCAAAAGAGGCGACCCAGGGGAGCCCCCGCATAGCAATCGGGTGGCTTCATGCCCCTCCAATAAAATCAGGCATGCTACTCACATTTTAAATCCGAGCCGCAAATCCGTCCGAGCACCAGCACTGATTCACTTGGAGGGGCACCCTATCCAAACGACCCAAAAGCTATACGCGGCTCCTTTCGCACGCACAGAACTGTTTCAAGCCGACTCCCTGTGAAGGCCGCATCTCTCCGTTCCACCCATGCAAGAAACAACGCATAGCTAACGAATACCCGGATAGGGTTTCGCGGAAATTACAAGCAGATCGCTTGTACCAAAGCAACCCAAAAGCTAGACGGGGGCTGACCCGAAGATCGCCTTCCATGTCACAGCGACGACGCATTGGAACGACAACCGCTGTCGAACCCTTCCCGACTTTGCGTCATCGAGCGACCCGAAAGACGGGACTTTGAGCAGCCCCCGCATAGCAATCAGGTGGCTTCATGCCCCTCTAATGGAATCAGTGCTGCTGATCCCGTTTTGAAATCCGACCTAATCATCCGTCCGTCTGTCGGATTTCAAAACGGGATCACCAGCACTGATTCTATTAGAGGGGCATGGGGGAGCTTCCGCGGACAACACCTCCCCTATATAAGTTATTAGTCCAAGTATTGCACTTCCGTAGAAATTTGAGCCGAAGAGAATATCTCACAAAAATTTCAAATCTCTCAAAAATACAAGTGAAACAAAGAACAATAGATCACAAAAAATTCAAAACTTCCAAAAATTCAATTGAAATGAAGAGAATAGCTCACAAAAAATCCAAGTCTTGCAAAAAAAATCAAGGAAAAAGAAGAGAATAGCTCACAAAAAAATCAAATTTCCCAAAAATGCAAGTGAAACGAAGAGACTACATCACCAAAAAATGCATAACTTCCAAAAATTCAATTGAAACGAAGAGAATAGCTCACAAAAAATGCAAGTCTTCCAAAAAAAAATCAAGGGAAACAAAGAGAATAGCTCACAAAAAATTCAAATCTTCGAAAAAACCAAGTGAAACAAAGAAGAATAGCTCACAAAAAATTCAAATCCTGCAAAAATTCAAGTGAAAGGAAGAGAATAGCTCACAAAAAATTCAAAACTTCAAAAAATTCAAGTGAAACGAAGAGAATAGCTCACAAAAAATTCAAAACTTCCAAAAATTCAAGTGAAACGAAGAGAATAGCTCACAAAAAACTTCAAATCTCGCAAAAACTCCAGTGAAACGAAAAAGACTTAACTCACAAAAAATTCAAATCTTCTTGCCGCATGCAGACCCAAATGCTAGACCGGGGCTCGCCCACAGATCGACTTCAGTATCACTAATGACGACGCGCTGGAACAACTACCGTTGTTGAACCCTTCTCCGACTTGCGCCATCGAGTGACCCAGAAGAGACGACCCAGGGGAGCCCCCGCATAGCAATCAGGTGGCTTCATGCCCCTCCAATAAAATCAGGCATGCTACTCACATTTTAAATCCGAGCCGCAAATCCATCCGAGCACCAGCACTGATTCACTTGGAGGGGCACCCTATCCAAACGACCCAAAAGCTATACGCGGCTCCATTCGCACGCACAGAACTGTTTCAGGCCGACTCCCTGTGAAGGCCGCATCTCTTCGTTGCACACATGCAAGAGACAACGCATAGCTAACGAGTACCCGGATAGGGTTTCGCGGAAAGTACATAGCAGATCGCTTGTACCAAAGCAACCCAAAAGCTAGACGGGGGCTGACCCTAAGATCGCCTTACATGTCACAACGACGACGCATTGGAACGACAACCGCTGTCGAACCCTTTCCGACTTGCGCAATCGAGCGACCCGAAAGACGGGACTTTGAGCAGCCCACGCATAGCAATCAGGTGGCTTCATGCCCCTGTAATGGAATCAGTGCTGCTGATCCCATTTTGAAATCTGACCTAATCATCCGTCCGTCTGTCGGATTTCAAAACGGGATCACCAGCACTGATTCTATTAGAGGGGCATGGGGGAGCTTCCGCGGACAACACCTCCCCTATATAAGTTATTAGTCCAAGTATTGCACTTTCGTAGAAATTTGAGCCGAAGAGAATATCTCACAAAAATTTCAAATCTCTCAAAAATACAAGTGAAACAAAGAGAATAGATCACAAAAAATTCAAAACTTCCAAAAATTCAATTGAAATGAAGAGAATAGCTCACAAAAAATCCAAGTCTTGCAAAAAAAAAATCAAGGGAAAAGAAGAGAATAGCTCACAAAAAATGCAAGTCTTCCAAAAAAAAACAAGGGAAACAAAGAAAATAGCTCACAAAAAATTCAAATCTTCCAAAAAACCAAGTGAAACAAAGAAGAATAGCTCACAAAAAATTCAAATCCTGCAAAAATTCAAGTGAAACGAAGAGGATAGCTCACAAAAAACTCAAAACTTCCAAAAATTCAAGTGAAACGAAGAGAATAGCTCACAAAAAATTTAAGTGAAACGAAGAGAATAGCTCACAAAAACTTCAAATCTCGCAAAAACTCCAGTGAAACGAAAAAAAGAAAAAGACTTTAACTCACAAAAAATTCAAATCTTCTTGCGGCATGCAGACCCAAGTGCTAGACGGGGGCTGCACACAGATCGACTTCAGTATCACTAATGACGACGCGCTGGAACGACTACCGTTGTCGAACCCTTCTCCGACTTGCGCCATCGAGTGACCCAAAAGAGACGACCCAGGGGAGCCCCCGCATAGCAATCAGGTGGCTTCATGCCCCTCAAATAAAATCAGGCATGCTCCTCACATTTTAAATCTGAGCCGCAAATCCGTCCGAGCACCAGCACTGATTCGCTTGGAGGGGCACCCTATCCAAACGACCCAAAAGCTATACGCGGCTCCATTCGCACGCACAGAACTATTTCAGGCCGACTCCCTGTGAAGGCCGCATCTCTCCGTTCCACACATGCAAGAGCCAATGCATAGCTAACGAGTACCCGGATAGGGGTTCGCGGAAAGTACATAGCAGATCGCTTGTACCAAGCGACCCAAAAGCTAGACAAGGGCTAACCCGAAGATCGCCTTCCATGTCACTGCGACGACGCATTGGAACGACAACCGCTGTCGAACCCTTTCCGACTTGCGCCGTCGAGCGACTCGAAAGACGGGACTTTGAGCAGCCCCCGCATAGCAATCAGGTGGCTTCATGCCCCTCTAATGGAATCAGTGCTGCTGATCCCGTTTTGAAATCCGACCTGCTCATCCATCCGTCCGTCGGATTTCAAAACGGGATCACTAGCACTGATTCTATTAGAGGGGCATGGGGGAGCTTCCGCGGACAACACCTCCCCTATATAAGTTATTAGTCCAAGTATTGCACTTCCGTAGAAATTTGAGCCGAAGAGAATATCTCACAAAAATTTCAAATCTCTCAAAAATACAAGTGAAACAAAGAAGAATAGATCACAAAAAATTCAAAACTTCTAAAAATTCAATTGAAACGAAGAGAATAGCTCACAAAAAATGCAAGTCTTGCAAAAAAAAATTCAAGGGAAAAGAAGAGAATAGCTCACAAAAAAAATCAAATCTCCCAAAAATGCAAGTGAAACGAAGAGACTACATCACAAAAAATGCATAACTTCCAAAAATTCAATTGAAACGAAGAGAATAGCTCACAAAAAATGCAAGTCTTCCAAAAAAATCAAAGGAAACAAAGAGAATAGCTCACAAAAAATAGCTAGCTTGTGGCCCGGACGATCCGATCTCATGAAAACTGACTACATACCCGTGGCTCGGATCGACAAGCTAGCTCGGATCGGCGATCTGAGCTCATTCCATCATGCATTCCCGTCTTCTACTCCATAAATGACTCACCTCTTTGTATTCACTTGAGAACTAAACATCCTTTAGTTCAGCTCGAATCACAACGTGCACTAGAATCCGTTCCAGCTCGGGTCTCATCTCAAAGATCCTTGCATTCACCAACAACACCTCCCCTATATAAGTTATTAGTCCAAGTCTTGCTCTTCCGTAGAAATTTGAGGCGAAGAGAACAACTCGCAACAAATCCAAATCTTCCAAAAAATCAAGGGAAATGGGGAGAATAGCTCACAAATAATTCAAATCTTCAAAAAAATCAAGTGAAACGAGGAGAATAGCTCACAAAAAATTCAAATCTTCCAAATATCAAACCCAAAAGCTTCGCACACATTACAAATCAAACAGCTTGTACCGAGCGACCCAAACGCTAGACAAGGGCTCACCCTTAATAAGAGAATCAGTGTTTGACTTGTGGGCCGGGCGAGCCGATCTCATGAAAACTGCCTACATACCCGTGGCTCAGATCAGCGAGCTGACTCGGATCGTCGATCTGAGCTCATTCCATCATGCATTCCCGTGTTCTACTCCATAAAACGACTCACCTCTTTGTATTCACTTGAGAACTGAACATCCTTTAGCTCAGCTTGAATCACAACGCGCACTAGAATCCGTTCCAGCTCGGGTCTCATCTCAAAGATCCTTTCATTCACCAACAACACCTCCCCTATATAAGTTATTAGTCCAAGTCTTGCTCTTCCGTAGAAATTTGAGGCGAAGAGAACAACTCTCAAAAATTCCAATTCTTCCAAAAAAATCAAGGGAAACGGGGAGAATAGCTCACAAATAATTCAAATCTTCAAAAATATCAAGTGAAACGAGGAGAATAGCTCACAAAAAATTTAAATCTTCCAAATATCAACCCAAAAGCTTTGCACACATTACAAATCGAACAGCTTGTACCGAGCGACCCAAACGCTAGACAAGGGCTCACCCTTAATAAGAGAATCGATGTTTGACTTGTGGGCCGGGCGAGCCGATCTCATGAAAACTACCTACATACCCATGGCTCGGATCAGCGAGCTGGCTCGGATCGACGAGATAGCTCGGATCGACGATCTGAGATCATTCCATCATGCATTCCCATGTTCTACTCCATAGAATGACTCACCTCTTTGTATTCACTTGAGAACTGAACATCCTTTAGCTCAGCTCGAATCACAACGCGTACTAGAATCCGTTCCAGCTCGGATCTCATCTCAATGATTCTTACATTCACCAACAACACCTCCCCTATATAAGTTATTAGTCCGAGTCTTGCTCCCCCGTAGAAATGCTCGCCAACGCCGAAAGGTCACAAAAAATTTAAATCTCATAAATGACTCAGCTCGACGGGCTGGCTCGGATCGTACATACCCGTGGCTCGGATCGACGAGCTAGCTCGGATCGGCGATCTGAGCTCATTCCATCATGCATTCCCATGTTCTACTCCATAGAATGAGTCACCTCTTTGTATTCACTTGAGAACTGAACATCCTTTAGCTCAGCTCGAATCATAACGCGCACTAGAATCCGTTCCAGCTCGGGTCTCATCTCAGTGATCCTTACATTCACCAACAACACCTCCCCTATATAAGTTATTAGTCCGAGTCTTACTCCCCCGTAGAAATGCTCGCCAACGCCGAAAGGTCACAAAAAATTTAAATCTTGTAAAAGACTCAGCTCGACGGGCTGGCTCGGATCGCCGAGCTGGCTCGGATCGCCGAGCTGGCTCGGATCGCCGAGCTGGCTCGGATCGCCGAGTTGAGCTCAATCCATCATGCATTCCCGTGTTCTACTCCATGGAATAACTCGCCTATTTGTAATCACTTGAGAATTCAACATCCTTTAGCTCAACTCGAATCACAACGCGCACTAGAATCCGTTCCAGCTCGGGTCTCATCTCAAAGATCCTTCCATCCACCAACACCACCTCCCCTATATAAGTTATTAGTCCAAGTCTTGCTCCCCCGTAGAAATGCTCGCCGACACGGATAGGTCACGAAAACTTTAAATCTCGTAAAAGACTCAGCTCGACAAGCTAGCTCGAATCCGTGAGCTGGCTCGGATCGACGAGCTGAGCTCAATCCATCATGCATTCCCGTGTTCTACTCCATAGAACAACTCACCTATTTGTATTCACTTGAGAACTCAACATCCTTTAGCTCAGCTCGAATCACAATGGGCACTAGAATCCATTCCATCTCGAGTCTCATCTCAAAGATCCTTACATCCACCAACAACACCTCCCCTATATAAGTTATTAGTCCGAGTCTTGCTCCCACGTAGAAATGCTTGCCGACGCCGATAAGTCACAAAAACTTAAAATCTCGTAAAAGGCTCGGATCGCCAAGCGAGCTGGCTCGGATCACCGAGCGAGCTGACTCGAATCGGCGAGCTGGCACGGTTTGCCGAGCGAGCCGGCTCGGTTTTCCAAGCTGGCTGGCTCGGATCGCCGAGCCGGCTCGGCTCAAATCGGATCGGATCCATCATGCATTCCCGTGTTCTACTCCATAAAACAACTTGCCTATTTGTATTCCTTTGAGAACTCAATATCCTTTAGCTTAGCTCTAATCACAATGCGCACTAGAATTTGTTCCAGCTTGGGTCTCATCTCAAAAATCCTCACATCCACCAACAACACCTCCCCTACGAGGATAAGTTATTAGTCCGAGTCTTTCTCCCCCATACAAATGCTTGCCGACGTCGATAGGTCGCAAAAAATTTAAATCTCGTAAAAGGCTCAACTTGACGAGCTGGCTCGGATCGTCGAGCTGGCTCAGATCGACAAGCTGGATCGGATCAACGAGCTGGCTCGGATCCGCGAGATGAGCTCAATCCATCATGCATTCCTGAGTTCTACTCCATAGAACAACTCGCCTATTCATATTCACTTGAGAACTCAACATCCTTAAGCTCAGCTCGAATCGTCTATGCACGAACCCATGCATAGCATTCAGGTATCAAATGGCATATCCAAAAATATCCGTAGAGAGCTAGCAAATCAATCATAGGCAGCATTGGCATAGATCGAGGTGAACATCATTTGATGCGATTTGACTAGTTACCATTGGGATGCCTTCGTGGCAATAGGGCCGACTTGAAACAAACCAACACAGCTTGATGTGATAGGGGTCATTTCATAATGACTGTTGGATGACTTTGTGGTGGTATGGCTAACTTACAATGGATGGGTGTAGTGTTGATGTGACAAGATCACCTCATACTAGAAATAGAGCTAACACGTCGACTGACTTGAACTGACATGTAAGGGACTCGATCCGAGGTGTAACAAAGGAGTTGTTTGGTGCACTCAGGAGTAGGGTCATGTCAGGGACTTGATTCGAGGAGCATTCATGGGGTTGTGCGACAAGTTGTTAATAGTTTTGGCCTGGGTAAGGTTTAGAGTCAAGTCGAGGTGTCATTCGAGCTGCATGAAGTAGCATGGACTGCTTTGTGCAGAGTGGCATTGGATCTTGTTGGGGACTCGATCCGAGGTGAAATCAACTAGGTATTGGAATGGGAAGTTGGGGACTTTTCCATGGGAGACTTGGAACATGTGCGAGATGGTGGCGTAATGAGCTAGTTCAGAACTATGTTGGACTATGAGATGCATTGGTTGCATGTACGTAGGAGGTCTTCATGACATTGGCTCGTGCAAGCCACAAGTCCTAATCTGGATGCAAGTTCACATCTTGAGGACAACTCATTAGTGGAGAAGTTCTCAAACTCAATTCTTGAGAGGTGTCTTGCTAGCTCAAATCGGTGAGTTGGCTCAGATCGGCTAGCTCAATCAGATTGGCGAGCTGGCTCCGATTGACGAGTTGGGCTCATCTCAGAGGTCGTTACATCCGTAAACAATACCTATCCCGTTATGACCCTAGAGATCTGGGTTACTTTGCCGACTCTAGTGATCCGGTGATCCAAGTCAATCCGGCGAATTGAGTCGATCCGGTGACCCGAGTTGTTCTGGTGATCTAAATTACTTATGTGACTGGAGTAATTCAAGTTGGGGGACTTGACAACTTGGCATGCTGAGCCGAATTCATTGATGAGTTGGCATACTCGTCAGCATAGGTATAGGAATGGGAAGTCATGGACTTTTCCATGAGAGACTTGGAATGAGTTAGCCTAGCTCACTTGTGAGTGGGGTCAAAAGTCACATTTGTTGACCTGAGTTGATCTCGCGACCTGAGCTGATTTGGCTGGCGGCCTGAGTTGGTGCGGTGACCCAAGTTGATCTGGCTAGCGACCTGAGTTGATCCAGCGATCCGACTTCATCCGTCGACCTGACCGAGTTGGTCAGGTGATCTGGTGACCCGACCTGACCTGGTTGGTGAGTCGAGTTGATGTGGCGACCCGAGTTGATCTGGCTGGCGACCCAAAATGATCCCGTGACCTGACCCGATCTGAAGACCTGACCCGACCCAACCCGAGTTGGTCTGGCAATCTGGTGACCCGAGTTGTTCTGGTTGGCGACTCGAGTCGATATGTTGACCCAAGTTGATCCGGTGACCCGACCCAATCCGGAGACCTGACCCGACCAAACTTGACCTAACTTTAGTTAGTCAGGTGATTTGGCGACCCAATATGATCTATATGGATACCTGAGTCGATGTAGGGACCCGAGTAGATTTGGCTGGCGGCCCGAGTCGATCTGACAACCCGTCCTAATCTGGAGACCCGAGTCGATCCGACGACTCGAGTTGATTCGGCAACCCGAGTGGATTTGACGACCTGTGTCGATCTGGTGACCCGAGTTGTTCTGGCGATCTGAGTTACTTATGCAACTCGAGTGATCTGAGCTGGTGGACTTGACAGCTTGGCATATTGGATCGAGGTGATCCAAGATTGAATGAGTTAGCACAGATCGAGGTGAACATCATTTGATGTGATTTAACTTGCGATCTGACTGGTTATCATTGGGATGCCTTCGTGGCAATAGGGCCGACTTGAAATAGAGATCTGAGTCGATCTGACGACTCCAGTGATTCGAGTCGATCTGGCAAGTCTAGCGATCCAAGTTGGCTAGGCAACTTCGTCAATCTAAGTTAGTCAGGTGATCTTGCGACCTGAGTTGATCTGGATGGTGACCCGAGTTGATCCGACTGGCAACCCAAGTTGTTTTGGGGACTCGAGTCGATCCAGAAACCCGAGTTGACTCGGCGATGCGAGTCGATCCAATGATCCGAATTACTTATGCGACTGGAGTAATTCAAGTTGGGGGACTTGACAGCTTGGCATGCTAAGGCGACTTCATTGATGAGTTGGCATACTTGTCAGCATTACTATTGTGCATATTAGATTGAGGTGATCCAAGTTTGAATGAGTTGGCATGGATCGAGGTGGACATCATTTGATGCAGTCTGACTAGTTATTGTTAGACGCAGTGTTGAAATGACCCGGGGTCATTTCATATAACCGCTGGGAGGCTTTCGTGGTAGTAGGGCAAGACCTGCGATGAGAACTTAACAAGGTCGCTGGCGGGGTCGAAACTCGTAGGAAAAAATGGATAAAGGAGGCTCTATACAAGGAAAAGAACAAAATTTTCAAGTTATAAAAAACTTAAATCACTAGAGCCATCCATGGAGTCACGCCTAGCTCGTTGGCGACGGGATCCCGGTGAGCTCGCTCACGAGCAAGATCTCGGACAGGATCCGGTCGAGCTCGTTGGCGATCCTCAGGGCGGGGTCAAAAGTCCTAAAAAAATAGACAAAGGAGGCTTCGTACAATGAAAAGAATGAAAAAACTAGAGTTGAAAAAGAAAACCACTCGTGCCATTCATGGAGTCACACCCAACTTAGTGACCCAAATTGATCGGGTGACCCGACCTAACCCGAGTTGGTTAGGTGATGTGGTGACCCGAGCTGATCTGGCTGACGACCCGAGTCGATGTGGCGACCTGAGTTGATCTGGTTGGCGACAAGAATTGATCTGGCAACCCGACCCGATCTAGAGAACTGACCCAACCCGATCTAGAGACCTGACCCAACCCGACCCGACCCAACTTGGCCTGGCAATCTGGTGACCCGAGTTGATCTGGTTGGTGACCCGAGTCAATTTGTTGACCTGAGTTGATCAGGCTGGCATACTTAGTTGACTTCATTGATGAGTTTGCATACTCGTTAGTATTACTATTATGCATATTAGATTGAGGCGATCCAAGTTTGAATGAGTTAGCCTAGCTCGCTTGCGAGTGGGGTCAAAACTCAAATTTGTTAACCCGAGTTGATCTGGCTGGTGACCCGAGTTGATTTGGTGACCCGAGCTGATTTGGCTGGCGACCTAAGTCGATGTGATGATCTGAGTTGATCTGGCTGGCGACCTGAGTTGATCTGGCGATCTGACTTCATCCGTCGACCTGACTCGAGTTGGTCAGGTGATCTAATGACCTGAGCTGATCTGGTTGGCGAGTCGAGTCGAGTCGATGTAGCAACTCGAGTTGATCTGGCTGGCGAGCTGAAATGATCCCGCGACTTGACCCAATCTGGAGACCTTACCCGACCTGACCTGAGTTGGTCTGGCGACCCAAGTTGATCTGGTTGGTGACTCGAGTCGATGTGTTGACCCGAGTTGATCTGGCTGGAGACCCAATTTGATCTGGTGACCCGACTCGATCCAGAGACCCGACCTAACCTAAGTTAGTCAGGTGATTTGGTGACCTGATTTGATCTATCTGGATACCCGAATCGATCCGATGAACCGAGTCGATCGGACGACCCATCCTGATCTGGAGACCTGAGTCGATCCGGTGACCTGCGTCAATACGGTGACCCGAGTCGATTCGAGGACTCGAGTCGATCCGGTGACCCGAGTCGATCTGGCGACCCGAGTCGATCTGATGACTCGAGTTAATTAGGTGACCCAAGTTGTTTTGGCAATACGAGTTACTTATGCGACTCGAGTGATCCGAGCTAGCAAACTAGACAGCTTGGCATATTGGAATGTGTTAACAACATAAGCTGATGTGTTGACCCGAGTTGATCATGTTAGTGACCCGAGTTGATCTAATTAGCGACCTGAGTTGATCCGGTGACCCGACCTGATCAGGAGACCTAACCCAACCTGACCTAAGTTAGTTAGGTGATTTGGTGACCCGAGCTGATCTATCTGGATACTCGAGTTGATGTGGCAACCTAAGTTGATCTGGCTGGTGACCCGAATTAATCTGGTGACCCGACCTGACCTGAGTTGGTTAGGTGATGTGGCAACCTGAGCTGATCTAGGTGATGACCCAAGTCGATGTGGTGACTTGAGTTAATCTAGCTAGCAACCCGAGTTGATCCAGCGACCTATCGCGATCTAGAGACCCGAGTCAAGCCGGCAACCCGAGTCGACCTAACGACCCGAGTGATCTAAGTTTATTATGGTAGTTGGAGTTACTTATGCGACTCGACTGATCTAAGTTGGAGGACTTGACAACTTGGCATACTGAGATGACTTCATTGATGAGTTTGCATACTCATCAGCATTACTATTGTGCATATTGGATGTGGTGACCTGAGTTGATCTGGCTAGGGACCTGATCTGGCTGGTGACCTAAGTCGATGTGGTGACCTAAGTTGATCTAGCTCAGGACCCGACTTGATCTGGTGACCCGACTTGATCTAGAGACCCCACCTGAGTTGAGTTCATCGAGCGATCTAGGGATCCAAGATGATCTAGCTGACTACCTGAGTCGATGTGGTGTCCCGAGTCGATCTGGCAACTCGAGTTGATCTGGCTGGCGACCCAAGTTGGCTAGGTGATGTGGCAACCTGAGTCAATGTGGCGATCAAGGCTGATTTGGTTGGCGACCTAAGTTGGTCAGGTGATCTGGTGACCAGAGCTGATCTAGCGACCCGAGTTGATCTAGTTGGCGACCCATGTGATGACCTAAGTTGATTTGGCTAGCGACACGAGTTGATCAAGTGACCCGTCCCGATCCAAAGACCTGAGTCGATTCGGCTATGTCAACCCAGCAACCTGAGTTGACTTGATGACCCGAGTCGACCCCGTGACCTGAGTCGACCTAGTGACCCGAGTCACTATGGTGACCTAATTTATTATGGCTATCTGAGTTACTTATGCGACTCGAGTGATCTAAGTTGGGGGACTTGACATACTGAGATGACTTCATTGATGTGTTTGCATACTCATCAACATTACTATTGTGCATATTAGATTTATGCGATCCAAGTTTAAATGAGTTGGCCTAGCTTGATCGTGAGCGAGGTCAAAAGTTGTAAAAAAAATAGACAAAGGAGGCTCCCTACGACAAAAAGAATGAAAAAACCAGAGTTAAAAAAAAATCACTCAGGCCATACATGGAGTCACGCCCTTCTTATTGTCGAGCTAGAAGCGGAGACTTGACTATGATAATACTTGAAGAGGAGTATGGGTCAATCATTCAAAAAGTGGACAGACTCACTGGAGATCTAAGTAGGTCAGGCTATCTAGTGACCTGACCTAATCTGGCTGGTGACCCGAGTCGATGTGGTGACCTGAGTTGATCTGGCTCGGGACCCGACTTGATCTGGTGACTCGACTCGATCTAGAGACCCCACCCGACCTGAGTTCATCGGGCGATCTGGTGATCTGAGATGATCTAGCTAACTACCTGAGTCGATGTCGTGTCCTGAGTTGATCTGGCGAACCGAGTTGGCCAGGTGATGTGGTGACCCAAGCTGATCTGGCTGGCGACCCGAGTCGGTTAGGTGATTTGGCGACCAGAGAAGATTTGGCTAGTGACCCAAGCTGATCTGGTGACCTGAGTTGATCTAATTGGTGACTCATGTGGTGACCCAAGTTGATCAAGTGACCTGTCCTGATCTAGAGACCCGAGTCGATCCAATAACCTGAGTTGACCCGGCGACCCGAGTCAACTTGACGACCCGAGTCAACCCAGCGACCTGCGTCGACCTAGTGACCCGCGTCGACCCAGTGACTCGCGTCGACCCAGTGACCCGTGTCGACCCAGTGACCCGTGTCAAACTGGCGACCCATGTCGAACCGGTGACTCGTGTTGACCTGACAACCCGCATCGACCTGGTGACCCAAGTCAACCCAAGTCGACTCGAGGCCCGAGTTGATCTGGCAACCCAAGTCGACCCGAGTCGACCCGATAACCTGAGTCAACCGAGTCACCTGAGTTGATCTGGCTGGTGACCCGAGTTGGCCAAGTAATGTGGCGACCTGAGTCAATGTGGTGACCCAAGCTGATCTGGCGACCACAGCTGATCTGGCTGGTGACCCAAGCTGATCTGGCGATCCGAGTTGATCTAGTTGGGGACCAGTGTGGTGACCTGAGTTGATCTCGCTAGCTACCTAACTTGATCTAGTTGGTGACCCGTGTGGTGACCGAGTCGACCCAGTGACCTGAGTCAATCGGTTGACCCAGTGACCTGAGTCAACTGAGTCAACCCGATGACAAGAGTCAATCGAGTCGACATGGTGACCTGAGATGACCGAGTCAGTCAGGTGATTGAGTCGACCCAGTGACCTGAATCGATTGAGTCGACCCGAGTCGACCAGGAGACCTTAGTAGACTAGGTCGACCCGTGTCAACCCAAGTCAACTTGAGGCCTGAGTCGATCCAGCAACCCAAGTCGACTCGGTGACCCGAGTCGACCCAGTGACCCAAGTCGACCTGATGACCTGAGTCAACCGAGTCGACCCGGTGACCCGAGTTGACCGAGTCGACCCAATGACCCGAGTCAATCGAGTCGACCCGAGTCGACCCAGCGACTGGGGTTTCTGTGGTGACCTAATTTATTATGGCAGTTGGAGTTACTCATTGGCGACCAGAGCTGATCTAGCAACCCGAGTTGATCTAGTTGGCGACCTAACCTGATCTAGCTGGCGAACTAATTTTGTCAGGTGATTTGGCGACAAGAGTTGATTTGGCTGGTGACCCAAGCTGATATGGTGACCTGAGTAAATCTAGTTGGGGACCCGTGTGGTGACTTGAGTTGATCTCGCTAGAAACTTGAGTTGATCCAATGACCCCTCCTGATCCAGAGGCCCGAGTCAACCCGAGTTGACCCGGTGACCCGAGTCACTCGAGTCGACCCGAGTCAATCGAGTCGACCCAGTGACTTGAGTCAACCGAGTCGACCCAGTGACCCGAATCAACCGAGTCGGTCAAGTGACTGAGTCGACCCGGTGACCTGAGTCGACTGAGTTGACCCAGTCGACCTGGTGACCTGAGTCGACAGAGTTGACCCAGTGACCTGAGTCAACTGAGTCGACCTGGTGACCCGAGTCAACTAAGTCGACCTAAGTCAGTCAGGTGATTGAGTCGACCCGAGTTGACCAAGTGACCCGAGTCAACCGAATCGACCGAGTGACCTGAGTCAACTGAGTCGACCCGATGACCCGAGTCAACTGAGTCGACCTGAGTCAACCGAGTCGACCGAGTCAACGTGGTGACCCGAGTCAACTGAGTCGGTCAGGTGACTAAGTCGACCCGAGTCAACCAGAGTCGACTGAGTCAACCTAGTGACCTGAATCAATTGAGTCGACCCGGTGACCTGAGTTGACTAGGTCGACCCGTGTCAACCCAAGTCGACTCGAGGCTTGAGTCAATCCAGCAACCCAAGTCGACTCGGTGACCCGAGTCGACCCAGTGACCCGATGACCCGAGTCGACCCGGTGACCCGAGTTGACCGAGTCGACCCAATGACCCGAGTCAACTGAGTCGACCCGGTGACCTGAGTCAACCAAGTCGACCCAGCGACCGGGGTTTTTATGGTGGCCTAATTTATTATGGTAGTCAGAGTTACTCACTGGCGACTAGAGCTGATCTAGCACCCCGAGTTGATCTAGTTAGCGACCTAACCTGATCTGGCTGGTGAACTAATTTTGTCAGGTGATCTGGCGATAAGAGCTGATCTGGTTGGTGACCCAAGCTGATATGGTGACTCGAGTAAATCTAGTTGCCGACCCATGTGGTGACCTGAGTTGATCTCGCTAGCGACTTGAGTTGATCCAATGACCCGTCTCGATCTAGAGGCTCGAGTCGAGCCAGCAACCCAAGTCGAGCTAGCAACCCGAGTCAACCGAGTCGACCTGATGACCTGAGCCAACCGAGTCGACTCGGTGACCCGGTGACCTGAATCAACCGAGTCGACCCGGTGACCAGAGTCGACTAAGTCGACCCAGTCGACCTGAGTCAACCGAGTCGACCCAGTGACCTGAGTCGACCCGATGACCCGAGCCAACCGAGTCGACCTAGTGACCCGGTGACCCGAATCAACCGAGTCGACCCGGTGACTAGAGTTGACTAAGTCGACCCAGTCGACCTGAGTCAACCGAGTCGACCCAGTGACCCGAGTCGACCCGATGACCCGAGCCAACCGAGTCGACCAGTGACCCGGTGACCCGAATCAACCAAGTCGACCCGGTGACCAGAGTCGACTGAGTCGACTCGGTGACCCGAGTCAACCGAGTCGATAGAGTTAACCCAGTGACCCGAGTCAACCGTGTCAACCCAATGACCTGAGTTGACATGGTGACCTGAGTCAACCAAGTTGACCTAAGTCGGTAAGGTGACTGAGTCGACCCGAGTCGACCCGGTGACCTGAGTCAACTGAGTCGACCTGGTGACCTAAGTCAACTAAGTCGACCCGGTGACCTGAGTTGACCCAGTGACATGAGTCAACCGAGTCGACCCGATGACTTGAGTCAACCGAGTCGACCCTGTGACCTGAGTCAACCGAGTCGACCCAGCGACCTGAGTCACTGTGGTGACCCAATTTATTATGGCAGTCGAAGTTACTGGCTGGCGACCCGAGTTGATCTAGTTGGTGACATAAGCTGATCTGGCTGGTGACCTAATTTTGTTAGGTGATCTGGTGACCAGAGCTGATCTAGCTGGTGACCCAAGCTGATCTGGCGACCTGAGTTGATCTAGTTGGCGACCCGTGTGGTGACCTGAGTTGATCTAGTTGGCGACCCGTGTGGTGACCTGAGTTGATCTCGCTAGCGACTTGAGTTGACCAAGTGACTCATCCCGATTTAGAGGCCTAAGTCGATCCGGCAACCCAAGTCAACCCGGTGACTTGAGTCAACCGCGTCGACCGAGTCAACCTAGTGACCCGAGTCGATCGAGTCGACTCGATGACCTGAGTCAACTGAGTTGACCCGATGACCTGAGTCAATTGAGTCGACCTGGTGACCCAAGTCAACCGAGTCGACCTAAGTCGACCCGGGTGACTTGAGTCAACCGAGTCAACCCGGTGACCTGAGTCAACTGAGTCGACCGAGTTGACCTAGTGACCTAAGTCAACCAAGTCGACCCAGTGACCCGACTCGACCGAGTCGACCCAGCGACCCGAGTCGCTGTGGTGACCCAATTTATTATGGCAGTCAAAGTTATTGGCTAGCGACCAGAGTTGATCTAGCGACCTGAATTGATCTAGTTGGCAACCTAAGCTGATCTGGTTGTCGACCTAATTTTGTGAGGTGATCTAGTGACCAGAGCTAATTTGGCTGTCGACCTAATTTTGTGAGGTGATCTAGCAACCAGAGCTGATCTGGCTGGTGACCCAATCTGATCTGGCGACTCGAGTTGATCTAGTTGGCGACCTGTGTGGTGACCTGAGTTGATCTCGCTAGCGACTTGTGTTGATCTAGTGACCCATCCTGATCTAGAGGCTTGAGTTGATCCAACAACCCAAGTCGATCCGAGTCGACCGAGTCGACTCGATCATCCGAGTCAACCGAGTTGACCCGGTGACCCGAGTCGACCCGGTGACCTGAGTCAATCGAGTCGACCCGGTGACCTGAGTCAACTGAGTCAACCCAGTGACCTGAGTCAACCGAGTCGACCCGAGTCAACTGAGTTGACGCGGTGACCCGAGTCAACCAAGTCGATCGATTCAACCCGGTGATCCGAGTCGACCTGAGTCGACCGAGTCGGTTAGGTGACTGAGTCGACCCGATGACCTAAGTTGACCGAGTCGACCCAGTGACCTGACTCAATTGAGTCGACCCAGTGACCCGAGTCAACTGAGTCGACCCAATGACTCGAGTCAACCGAGTCGACCTGGTGACCCAAGTCAACTGAGTCGACCGAGTTGACCCGATGACCCGAGTCAACTGAGTCGACCCAGTGACCCAAGTCGCTGTGGTGACCTAATTTATTATGGCAGTTAAAGTTACTAGCTGGCGACCAGAGCTGAGCTGGCAACCTGAATTGATCTAGTGGGTGACCTAAGCTGATCTGGCTAGTGACCTAATTTTGTCAGGTCATCTGGAGACCAGAGCTGATCTGGCTGGTGACCCAAGTTGATCTGGTGACTCAAGTTGATCTAGTTGGCGACCCGTGTGGTGACCTGAGTTGATCTTGCTAGCGATTTGAGTTGATCCAGTGACCCGTCCTGATCCAGAGGCCTGAGTCAATCCGGCAACCCAAGTCGACTCGGTGACCCGAGTCTATCGAGTTGACCGAGTGACCTGAGTCAACCGAGTCGACTCGATGACCCGAGTCAACCGAGTCGACTCGATGACCCGAGTCAACCGAGTCGACTGAGTCGACGTGGTGTCCCGAGTCGGTCAGGTGACCGAGTCGACCCGAGTAAACCAGAGTCGACTGAGTTGACCTAGTGACCTGAATCAATTGAGTCAACCTAGTGACCTGAGTCGACTAGGTCGACCCGTGTCAACCCAAGTCGACTCGAGGCCTAAGTTGATTCGGCAACCCAAGTCGACTCGGTGACCCACGTCGACCGAGTCGACCCAGTGACCCGAGTTGACCCGATGACCCGAGTTGACCCGGTGACCCGAGTTGATCAAGTTGACTGAGTTGACTGAGTCGACCCAGCGACCAGGGTTTTTGTGGTGACCCAATTTATTATGGCAGTCGGAGTTACTCACTGGCGACCAGAGCTAATCTAGCGACCTGAGTTGATCTAATTGGTGACCTAACCTGATCTGGTTGGTGAACTAATTTTGTCAGGTGATCTGGTGACAAGAGCTGATCTGGTTGGTGACCCAAGCTGATATGGCGACCTGAGTAAATCTAGTTGGTGATCCGTGTGGTGACCTGAGTTGATCTCGCTAGCGACTTGAGTTGATCCAGTGACCCATCCCGATCCAGAGGCCCGAGTCGAGCCGGCAACCCAACTCGACCTGAGTCAATCGAGTCGACTCGAGTCCACCGAGTCGACCCAGTGACCCGAGTCAACCTGGTCAACTCGATGACCCGAGCCAACCGAGTCGACCCAGTGACCCGGTGACTCGAATCAACTGAGTCGACCCGGTGACCAGAGTTGACTAAGTCGACCCAGCTGACTTGGTGACCTGAGTCGACAGAGTTGACCTAGTGACCTGAGTCAACCGTGTTGACCTGATGACCTAAGTTGACCTGGTGACCCAAGTCAACCAAGTCTACCTAAGTTAGTAAGGTGACTGAGTTGACCCGAGTCAACCTAGTGACCTGAGTCAACCGAGTCGACCTGGTGACTCGAGTCGACCCAGTGACATGAGTCAACTGAGTCGACCCAATGACCTGAGTCAACTGAGTCAACCGAGTCGACCCTATGACCTGAGTCAACCAAGTTGACCTAGCGACCCGAGTCACTATGGTGACCCAATTTATTATGGCAGTCAAAGTTATTGGCTGGCGACCTGAGTTGATCTAGTTGGTGACATAAGCTGATATGGCGACCAGAGCTGATCTAGCTGGTGACCCAAGCTAATCTGGTGACCCAAGTTGATCTAGTTGGCGACCCATGTGGTGACCTGAGTTGATCTCGCTAGTAACTTGAGTTGACCCGATGATCCATCTTGATCTAGAGGCCCGAGTCGATCCGGCAACCCAAGTCGACCTGGTGACCTGAGTCAACCGCGTCGACCGACTCGACCCAGTGACCTGAGTCAACTAAGTTGACCTGATGACTTGAGTCAACTAAGTTGACCCAATGACCGGAGTCAACTGAGTTGACCCGATGACCTGAGTCAACTGAGTTAACACGATGACTCGAGGCAACCAAGTCGACCCAAGTCGACCGAGTCAGTCAGGTGACTGAGTCGACCTAAGTCGACCTAGTGACCTGAGTCGACCGAGTCAACCCGGTGACTCGAGTCAACAGAGTCGACCGAGTCGACCCAGTGACCCGTGTCAACCGAGTTGACCTGGTGACCCGAGTCGATCGAGTCGACCCAGCGACCTGAGTCACTATGGTGACCTAATTTATTATGGCAGTCAGAGTTACTGGCTGGTGACTAGAGCTGATCTGGTGACCTGAATTGATCTAGTTGGCAACCTAAGCTGATTTGGCTGTCGACCTAATTTTGTGAGGTGATCTGGCGACCAGAGCTGATCTGGCTAGTGACCCAATCTGATTTGGTGACCTGAGTTGATCTAGTTGGTGACCCGTGTGGTGACCTGAGTTGATCTCACTAGCGACTTGTGTTGATCTAGTGACCCATCCCAATCTAGAGGCCTGAGTCGATCCGGCAACCCAAGTCGATTCGAGTTGACTCGGTGACCCGAGTCAACCGAGTCGACCCAGTGACCTGAGTCAATTGAGTCAACCCAGTGACCTGAGTCAACCGAGTCGACCCGATGACCCGAGTCAACCGAGTCAACCCGATGACCCGAGTCAACCGAGTCGACGCAGTGACCTGAGTCAACCAAGTCGATGCGGTGACCCAAGTCAACCGAGTCGACCCGGTGACCTGAGTCAACCGAGTTGACCTGAGTCAACCCGACGACCTGAGTCGACCCGATGACCCGACTCGATCGAGTCGACCTGGTGACCTGACTCGACCGAGTCGACCCAATGACCCGAGTCAACCGAGTCGACCCGGTGACCCGAGTCAACTGAGTCGACCGAGTTCACCCGGTGACCTGAGTCAATTGAGTCGACCCAGTGACCCAAGTTGCTAGTGACCTAATTTTGTTAGGTGATCTGGAGACCAGAGTTGATCTGGTTGGTGACCCAAGCTAATCTGGCGACCAGAGTTGATCTAGTTGGTGACCCGTGTGGTGACCTAAGTTGATCTTGCTAGCAACTTGAGTTGATCCAGTAACCCATCCTGATCCAGAGGCCTGAGTCGATCTGGTAACCCAAGTCGACCTGAGTCGACCTGGTGACCCGACTCAACCGAGTCGACCCGATGACCCGAATCAACCAAGTCGACCTGATGACCCGAGTCAACCAAGTCGACCTTGTGACCCGAGTCAACCAAGTCGACCCGAGTCAGTCAGGTGACTGAGTCAACCCGGTGACCTGAGTCGATTAAGTCAACGGAGTCCACCCAATGACCTGAGTCAACTGAGTCGATCGTGTCAACCCAGTAACCTAAGTCAACCCGGTGAATCGAGTCAACTGAGTCGATCGAGTCGACCCGGTGACCTGAGTCAACTGAGTCGACCTGAGTCGACTGAGTCAACCCAGTTACCTGAGTCACTGTGGTGACCTAATTTATTATGGTAGTCAGAGTTACTGGCTGGTGACCTAAGCTAATCTGGCTGGTGACTTAAGTTTGTCAGGTGATCTAGCGACCAGAGTTGATCTGGTTGGTGACCCAAGCTGATCTGGCGATGTGAGTTGATCTAGTTGGCGACCCGTGTGGTGACCTGAGTTGATCTCGCTAGCGACTTGAGTTGATCCAGTGACCCGTACTGATCCAGAGGCCCGAGTCGATCTGACAACCCAAGTCGACCCGGTGACCCGAGTCAACTTGGTGACTCGAGTCGATCCGATGACCTGAGTCAACTGAGTCATCCCGAGTCGACCGAGTCAGTCAGGTGACTGAGTCGACCCGGTGACCTGAGTCAACCAAGTCGACCTGGTGACCCAAGTCCATCGAGTCGACCGAGTCGACCCAGTGACCTGATTCAACCAAGTCGACCTGGTGACCCGAGTCAACCGAGTCGACCTGGTGACCCGAGTCGCTGTGGTGACCCAATTTATTATGGCAGTCAAAGTTTTTGGCTGGCAACCAGAGCTGATCTGGCGACCTGAGTTGATCTAGTTAGCGACCTAAGCTGATCTAGTTGGCGACCTAAGATGAAATGGTTGGTGACCCAGGCTGATCTAGTTAGTGACCTGATTTTGTCAGGTGATCTAGCGACTAGAGCTGATCTAGCTGGTGACCCAAGCTGATCTAGTGACCCGAGTTGATCTAGTTGGTTACCTGTGTGGTGACCTGAGCTGATCTCGCTAGCAACTTGAGTTGATCTAGTGACCCGTGCAATCTAGAGGCCCGAGTAGATCCGACAACCCAAGTCGACTTGAGTCGACCTGAGTCAACCGAGTCAGCTGAGTCGACCTAAGTCACCCTAGTCGACCCGGTGATCCAAGTCAACTGAGTTGACTCAAGTTGACTGCGTCGACCCGAGTCGACCGGGTCGGTCAGGTGACTGACTCGACCTGAGTCGATTTGGCTACCTGAGTCAACTCGGTGACCCGAGTCGATCGAGTCGACCGAGTCGACCAAGTCCACCCAGTGACCTGAGTCACCTTAGTCGACCGAGCGACCAGAGTCGTTGTAGTGACCTAATTTATTATGGCAGTATGAGTTACCGACTAGCGAGCAGAGTTGATCTAGCCACCCGAGATGATCTAGTTTGCGACCTGAGTTGATCTAGTTGGTGACCCGAGTTGATCTGCCTGTTGACCTAATTTTGTCAAGTGATCTAGCGACCAGAGCTGATCAAGCCGAGCGGAACCGAACCGGTCGAGCTCTCCGGGGAGCGGCGGGGCGGGATCGGCGCCGAGCTCGCTCCCGGGCGGGGTCGAAACTCGCGGAAAAAAAATGAACAAAGGAGGCCCCGTACGAGGATAAGAACGAAAAAACCAGAGTTAAATTAAAAAAAAAAAAAAAAAAAAAAAAAAAATTACTTTCGGGTCATACGTGTAGCCACGCCCAGCTCGCCCGCGGACGGGATCCCCATCGAGCTCGTCGAGCCGAGCGGCGCTCGCGGGCGGGGTCCGATCCGAGCGGAACCGAACCGGTCGAGCTCTCCGGGGAGCGGCGGGGCGGGATCGGCGCCGAGCTCGCTCCGGGGCGGGGTCGAAACTCGCGGAAAAAAAATGAACAAAGGAGGCTCCGTACGAGGATAAGAACGAAAAAACCAGAGTTAAAAAAAAAAAAAAAAAAAAAAAAAATACATTCGCGTCATACGTGTAGCCACGCCCAGCTCGCCCGCGGACGGGATCCCCATCGAGCTCGTCGAGCCGAGCGGCGCTCGCGGGCGGGGTCCGATCCGAGCGGAACCGAACCGGTCGAGCTCTCCGGGGAGCGGCGGGGCGGGATCGGCGCCGAGCTCGCTCCCGGGCGGGGTCGAAACTCGCGGAAAAAAAATGAACAAAGGAGGCTCCGTACGAGGATAAGAACGAAAAAACCAGAGTTAAAAAAAAAATTAAAAAAAAAAAATTACATTCGGGTCATACGTGTAGCCACGCCCAGCTCGCCCGCGGACGGGATCCCCATCGAGCTCGTCGAGCCGAGCGGCGCTCGCGGGCGGGGTCCGATCCGAGCGGAACCGAACCGGTCGAGCTCTCCGGGGAGCGGCGAGGCGGGATCGGCGCCGAGCTCGCTCCCGGGCGGGGTCGAAACTCGCGGAAAAAAAATGAACAAAGGAGGCTCCGTACGAGGATAAGAACGAAAAAACCAGAGTTAAAAAAAAAAAAAAAAAAAAAAAAAATTACATTCGGGTCATACGTGTAGCCACGCCCAGCTCGCCCGCGGACGGGATCCCCATCGAGCTCGTCGAGCCGAGCGGCGCTCGCGGGCGGGGTCCGATCCGAGCGGAACCGAACCGGTCGAGCTCTCCGGGGAGCGGCGGTGCGGGATCGGCGCCGAGCTCGCTCCCGGGCGGGGTCGAAACTCGCGGAAAAAAAATGAACAAAGGAGGCTCCGTACGAGGATAAGAACGAAAAAACCAGAGTTAAAAAAAAAAAAAAAAAAAAAATTACATTCGGGTCATACGTGTAGCCACGCCCAGCTCGCCCGCGGACGGGATCCCCATCGAGCTCGTCGAGCCGAGCGGCGCTCGCGGGCGGGGTCCGATCCGAGCGGAACCGAACCGGTCAAGCTCTCCGGGGAGCGGCGGGGCGGGATCGGCGCCGAGCTCGCTCCCGGGCGGGGTCGAAACTCGCGGAAAAAAAATGAACAAAGGAGGCTCCGTACGAGGATAAGAACGAAAAAACCAGAGTTAAAAAAAAAAAAAAAAAAAAAAAAAATACATTCGCGTCATACGTGTAGCCACGCCCAGCTCGCCCGCGGACGGGATCCCCATCGAGCTCGTCGAGCCGAGCGGCGCTCGCGGGCGGGGTCCGATCCGAGCGGAACCGAACCGGTCGAGCTCTCCGGGGAGCGGCGGGGCGGGATCGGCGCCGAGCTCGCTCCCGGGCGGGGTCGAAACTCGCGGAAAAAAAATGAACAAAGGAGGCTCCGTACGAGGATAAGAACGAAAAAACCAGAGTTAAAAAAAAAAAAAAAAAAAAAAAAAAAATTACATTCGGGTCATACGTGTAGCCACGCCCAGCTCGCCCGCGGACGGGATCCCCATCGAGCTCGTCGAGCCGAGCGGCGCTCGCGGGCGGGGTCCGATCCGAGCGGAACCGAACCGGTCGAGCTCTCCGGGGAGCGGCGGGGCGGGATCGGCGCCGAGCTCGCTCCCGGGCGGGGTCGAAACTCGCGGAAAAAAAATGAACAAAGGAGGCCCCGTACGAGGATAAGAACGAAAAAACCAGAGTTAAAAAAAAAAAAAAAAAAAAAAAAAAAAAATTACTTTCGGGTCATACGTGTAGCCACGCCCAGCTCGCCCGCGGACGGGATCCCCATCGAGCTCGTCGAGCCGAGCGGCGCTCGCGGGCGGGGTCCGATCCGAGCGGAACCGAACCGGTCGAGCTCTCCGGGGAGCGGCGGGGCGGGATCGGCGCCGAGCTCGCTCCGGGGCGGGGTCGAAACTCGCGGAAAAAAAATGAACAAAGGAGGCTCCGTACGAGGATAAGAACGAAAAAACCAGAGTTAAAAAAAAAAAAAAAAAAAAAAAAAATACATTCGCGTCATACGTGTAGCCACGCCCAGCTCGCCCGCGGACGGGATCCCCATCGAGCTCGTCGAGCCGAGCGGCGCTCGCGGGCGGGGTCCGATCCGAGCGGAACCGAACCGGTCGAGCTCTCCGGGGAGCGGCGGGGCGGGATCGGCGCCGAGCTCGCTCCCGGGCGGGGTCGAAACTCGCGGAAAAAAAATGAACAAAGGAGGCTCCGTACGAGGATAAGAACGAAAAAACCAGAGTTAAAAAAAAAATTAAAAAAAAAAAATTACATTCGGGTCATACGTGTAGCCACGCCCAGCTCGCCCGCGGACGGGATCCCCATCGAGCTCGTCGAGCCGAGCGGCGCTCGCGGGCGGGGTCCGATCCGAGCGGAACCGAACCGGTCGAGCTCTCCGGGGAGCGGCGAGGCGGGATCGGCGCCGAGCTCGCTCCCGGGCGGGGTCGAAACTCGCGGAAAAAAAATGAACAAAGGAGGCTCCGTACGAGGATAAGAACGAAAAAACCAGAGTTAAAAAAAAAAAAAAAAAAAAAAAAAAATTACATTCGGGTCATACGTGTAGCCACGCCCAGCTCGCTCGCGGACGGGATCCCCATCGAGCTCGTCGAGCCGAGCGGCGCTCGCGGGCGGGGTCCGATCCGAGCGGAACCGAACCGGTCGAGCTCTCCGGGGAGCGGCGGGGCGGGATCGGCGCCGAGCTCGCTCCCGGGCGGGGTCGAAACTCGCGGAAAAAAAATGAACAAAGGAGGCTCCGTACGAGGATAAGAACGAAAAAACCAGAGTTTTAAAAAAAAAAAAAAAAAAAAATTACATTCGGGTCATACGTGTAGCCACGCCCAGCTCGCCCGCGGACGGGATCCCCATCGAGCTCGTCGAGCCGAGCGGCGCTCGCGGGCGGGGTCCGATCCGAGCGGAACCGAACCGGTCGAGCTCTCCGGGGAGCGGCGGGGCGGGATCGGCGCCGAGCTCGCTCCCGGGCGGGGTCGAAACTCGCGGGAAAAAAATGAACAAAGGAGGCTCCGTACGAGGATAAGAACGAAAAAACCAGAGTTAAAAAAAAAAAAAAAAAAAAAAAAAAAAAATTACATTCGGGTCATACGTGTAGCCACGCCCAGCTCGCCCGCGGACGGGATCCCCATCGAGCTCGTCGAGCCGAGCGGCGCTCGCGGGCGGGGTCCGATCGGAGCGGAACCGAACCGGTCGAGCTCTCCGGGGAGCGGCGGGGCGGGATCGGCGCCGAGCTCGCTCCCGGGCGGGGTCGAAACTCGCGGAAAAAAAATGAACAAAGGAGGCTCCGTACGAGGATAAGAACGAAAAAACCAGAGTTAAAAAAAAAAAAAAAAAAAAAAATTACATTCGGGTCATACGTGTAGCCACGCCCAGCTCGCCCGCGGACGGGATCCCCATCGAGCTCGTCGAGCCGAGCGGCGCTCGCGGGCGGGGTCCGATCCGAGCGGAACCGAACCGGTCGAGCTCTCCGGGGAGCGGCGGGGCGGGATCGGCGCCGAGCTCGCTCCCGGGCGGGGTCGAAACTCGCGGAAAAAAAATGAACAAAGGAGGCCCCGTACGAGGATAAGAACGAAAAAACCAGAGTTAAAAAAAAATAAAAAAAATAAAAAAAAAAAAAAAATACTTTCGGGTCATACGTGTAGCCACGCCCAGCTCGCCCGCGGACGGGATCCCCATCGAGCTCGTCGAGCCGAGCGGCGCTCGCGGGCGGGGTCCGATCCGAGCGGAACCGAACCGGTCGAGCTCTCCGGGGAGCGGCGGGGCGGGATCGGCGCCGAGCTCGCTCCGGGGCGGGGTCGAAACTCGCGGAAAAAAAATGAACAAAGGAGGCTCTGTACGAGGATAAGAACGAAAAAACCAGAGTTTTAAAAAAAAAAAAAAAAAAAAATTACATTCGGGTCATACGTGTAGCCACGCCCAGCTCGCCCGCGGACGGGATCCCCATCGAGCTCGTCGAGCCGAGCGGCGCTCGCGGGCGGGGTCCGATCCGAGCGGAACCGAACCGGTCGAGCTCTCCGGGGAGCGGCGGGGCGGGATCGGCGCCGAGCTCGCTCCCGGGCGGGGTCGAAACTCGCGGAAAAAAAATGAACAAAGGAGGCTCCGTACGAGGATAAGAACGAAAAAACCAGAGTTAAAAAAAAAAAAAAAAAAAAAATTACATTCGGGTCATACGTGTAGCCACGCCCAGCTCGCCCGCGGACGGGATCCCCATCGAGCTCGTCGAGCCGAGCGGCGCTCGCGGGCGGGGTCCGATCCGAGCGGAACCGAACCGGTCGAGCTCTCCGGGGAGCGGCGGGGCGGGATCGGCGCCGAGCTCGCTCCGGGGCGGGGTCGAAACTCGCGGAAAAAAAATGAACAAAGGAGGCTCCGTACGAGGATAAGAACGAAAAAACCAGAGTTAAAAAAAAAAAAAAAAAAAAAAAATACATTCGCGTCATACGTGTAGCCACGCCCAGCTCGCCCGCGGACGGGATCCCCATCGAGCTCGTCGAGCCGAGCGGCGCTCGCGGGCGGGGTCCGATCCGAGCGGAACCGAACCGGTCGAGCTCTCCGGGGAGCGGCGGGGCGGGATCGGCGCCGAGCTCGCTCCCGGGCGGGGTCGAAACTCGCGGAAAAAAAATGAACAAAGGAGGCTCCGTACGAGGATAAGAACGAAAAAACCAGAGTTAAAAAAAAAATTAAAAAAAAAAAATTACATTCGGGTCATACGTGTAGCCACGCCCAGCTCGCCCGCGGACGGGATCCCCATCGAGCTCGTCGAGCCGAGCGGCGCTCGCGGGCGGGGGTCCGATCCGAGCGGAACCGAACCGGTCGAGCTCTCCGGGGAGCGGCGGGGCGGGATCGGCGCCGAGCTCGCTCCCGGGCGGGGTCGAAACTCGCGGGAAAAAAATGAACAAAGGAGGCTCCGTACGAGGATAAGAACGAAAAAACCAGAGTTAAAAAAAAAAAATAAAAAAAAAAAAAAAAATTACATTCGGGTCATACGTGTAGCCACGCCCAGCTCGCCCGCGGACGGGATCCCCATCGAGCTCGTCGAGCCGAGCGGCGCTCGCGGGCGGGGTCCGATCGGAGCGGAACCGAACCGGTCGAGCTCTCCGGGGAGCGGCGGGGCGGGATCGGCGCCGAGCTCGCTCCCGGGCGGGGTCGAAACTCGCGGAAAAAAAATGAACAAAGGAGGCTCCGTACGAGGATAAGAACGAAAAAACCAGAGTTAAAAAAAAAAAAAAAAAAAAAATTACATTCGGGTCATACGTGTAGCCACGCCCAGCTCGCCCGCGGACGGGATCCCCATCGAGCTCGTCGAGCCGAGCGGCGCTCGCGGGCGGGGTCCGATCCGAGCGGAACCGAACCGGTCGAGCTCTCCGGGGAGCGGCGGGGCGGGATCGGCGCCGAGCTCGCTCCCGGGCGGGGTCGAAACTCGCGGAAAAAAAATGAACAAAGGAGGCCCCGTACGAGGATAAGAACGAAAAAACCAGAGTTAAAAAAAAAAAAAAAAAATAAAAAAAAAAAAAAAATACTTTCGGGTCATACGTGTAGCCACGCCCAGCTCGCCCGCGGACGGGATCCCCATCGAGCTCGTCGAGCCGAGCGGCGCTCGCGGGCGGGGTCCGATCCGAGCGGAACCGAACCGGTCGAGCTCTCCGGGGAGCGGCGGGGCGGGATCGGCGCCGAGCTCGCTCCGGGGCGGGGTCGAAACTCGCGGAAAAAAAATGAACAAAGGAGGCTCCGTACGAGGATAAGAACGAAAAAACCAGAGTTTTAAAAAAAAAAAAAAAAAAAATTACATTCGGGTCATACGTGTAGCCACGCCCAGCTCGCCCGCGGACGGGATCCCCATCGAGCTCGTCGAGCCGAGCGGCGCTCGCGGGCGGGGTCCGATCCGAGCGGAACCGAACCGGTCGAGCTCTCCGGGGAGCGGCGGGGCGGGATCGGCGCCGAGCTCGCTCCCGGGCGGGGTCGAAACTCGCGGAAAAAAAATGAACAAAGGAGGCTCCGTACGAGGATAAGAACGAAAAAACCAGAGTTAAAAAAAAAAAAAAAAAAAAAATTACATTCGGGTCATACGTGTAGCCACGCCCAGCTCGCCCGCGGACGGGATCCCCATCGAGCTCGTCGAGCCGAGCGGCGCTCGCGGGCGGGGTCCGATCCGAGCGGAACCGAACCGGTCGAGCTCTCCGGGGAGCGGCGGGGCGGGATCGGCGCCGAGCTCGCTCCGGGGCGGGGTCGAAACTCGCGGAAAAAAAATGAACAAAGGAGGCTCCGTACGAGGATAAGAACGAAAAAACCAGAGTTAAAAAAAAAAAAAAAAAAAAAAAAATACATTCGCGTCATACGTGTAGCCACGCCCAGCTCGCCCGCGGACGGGATCCCCATCGAGCTCGTCGAGCCGAGCGGCGCTCGCGGGCGGGGTCCGATCCGAGCGGAACCGAACCGGTCGAGCTCTCCGGGGAGCGGCGGGGCGGGATCGGCGCCGAGCTCGCTCCCGGGCGGGGTCGAAACTCGCGGAAAAAAAATGAACAAAGGAGGCTCCGTACGAGGATAAGAACGAAAAAACCAGAGTTAAAAAAAAAATTAAAAAAAAAAAATTACATTCGGGTCATACGTGTAGCCACGCCCAGCTCGCCCGCGGACGGGATCCCCATCGAGCTCGTCGAGCCGAGCGGCGCTCGCGGGCGGGGTCCGATCCGAGCGGAACCGAACCGGTCGAGCTCTCCGGGGAGCGGCGGGGCGGGATCGGCGCCGAGCTCGCTCCCGGGCGGGGTCGAAACTCGCGGGAAAAAAATGAACAAAGGAGGCTCCGTACGAGGATAAGAACGAAAAAACCAGAGTTAAAAAAAAAAAAAAAAAAAAAAAAATTACATTCGGGTCATACGTGTAGCCACGCCCAGCTCGCCCGCGGACGGGATCCCCATCGAGCTCGTCGAGCCGAGCGGCGCTCGCGGGCGGGGTCCGATCCGAGCGGAACCGAACCGGTCGAGCTCTCCGGGGAGCGGCGGGGCGGGATCGGCGCCGAGCTCGCTCCCGGGCGGGGTCGAAACTCGCGGAAAAAAAATGAACAAAGGAGGCTCCGTACGAGGATAAGAACGAAAATACCAGAGTTAAAAAAAAAAAAAAAAAAAAAAAAAAAAAATTACATTCGGGTCATACGTGTAGCCACGCCCAGCTCGCCCGCGGACGGGATCCCCATCGAGCTCGTCGAGCCGAGCGGCGCTCGCGGGCGGGGTCCGATCCGAGCGGAACCGAACCGGTCGAGCTCTCCGGGGAGCGGCGGGGCGGGATCGGCGCCGAGCTCGCTCCCGGGCGGGGTCGAAACTCGTGGAAAAAAAATGAACAAAGGAGGCTCCGTACGAGGATAAGAACGAAAAAACCAGAGTTTTAAAAAAAAAAAAAAAAAAAAATTACATTCGGGTCATACGTGTAGCCACGCCCAGCTTGCCCGCGGACGGGATCCCCATCGAGCTCGTCGAGCCGAGCGGCGCTCGCGGGCGGGGTCCGATCCGAGCGGAACCGAACCGGTCGAGCTCTCCGGGGAGCGGCGGGGCGGGATCGGCGCCGAGCTCGCTCCCGGGCGGGGTCGAAACTCGCGGGAAAAAAATGAACAAAGGAGGCTCCGTACGAGGATAAGAACGAAAAAACCAGAGTTAAAAAAAAAAAAAAAAAAAAAAAAAAAAATTACATTCGGGTCATACGTGTAGCCACGCCCAGCTCGCCCGCGGACGGGATCCCCATCGAGCTCGTCGAGCCGAGCGGCGCTCGCGGGCGGGGTCCGATCTGAGCGGAACCGAACCGGTCGAGCTCTCCGGGGAGCGGCGGGGCGGGATCGGCGCCGAGCTCGCTCCCGGGCGGGGTCGAAACTCGCGGAAAAAAAATGAACAAAGGAGGCTCCGTACGAGGATAAGAACGAAAAAACCAGAGTTAAAAAAAAAAAAAAAAAAAAAAATTACATTCGGGTCATACGTGTAGCCACGCCCAGCTCGCCCGCGGACGGGATCCCCATCGAGCTCGTCGAGCCGAGCGGCGCTCGCGGGCGGGGTCCGATCCGAGCGAAACCGAACCGGTCGAGCTCTCCGGGGAGCGGCGGGGCGGGATCGGCGCCGAGCTCGCTCCCGGGCGGGGTCGAAACTCGCGGAAAAAAAATGAACAAAGGAGGCTCCGTACGAGGATAAGAACGAAAAAACCAGAGTTAAAAAAAAAAAAAAAAAAAAAAAAAAAATTACATTCGGGTCATACGTGTAGCCACGCCCAGCTCGCCCGCGGACGGGATCCCCATCGAGCTCGTCGAGCCGAGCGGCGCTCGCGGGCGGGGTCCGATCCGAGCGGAACCGAACCGGTCGAGCTCTCCGGGGAGCGGCGGGGCGGGATCGGCGCCGAGCTCGCTCCCGGGCGGGGTCGAAACTCGCGGAAAAAAAATGAACAAAGGAGGCTCCGTACGAGGATAAGAACGAAAAAACCAGAGTTAAAAAAAAAATTAAAAAAAAAAAATTACATTCGGGTCATACGTGTAGCCACGCCCAGCTCGCCCGCGGACGGGATCCCCATCGAGCTCGTCGAGCCGAGCGGCGCTCGCGGGCGGGGTCCGATCCGAGCGGAACCGAACCGGTCGAGCTCTCCGGGGAGCGGCGAGGCGGGATCGGCGCCGAGCTCGCTCCCGGGCGGGGTCGAAACTCGCGGAAAAAAAATGAACAAAGGAGGCTCCGTACGAGGATAAGAACGAAAAAACCAGAGTTAAAAAAAAAAAAAAAAAAAAAAAAAAATTACATTCGGGTCATACGTGTAGCCACGCCCAGCTCGCCCGCGGACGGGATCCCCATCGAGCTCGTCGAGCCGAGCGGCGCTCGCGGGCGGGGTCCGATCCGAGCGGAACCGAACCGGTCGAGCTCTCCGGGGAGCGGCGGGGCGGGATCGGCGCCGAGCTCGCTCCCGGGCGGGGTCGAAACTCGCGGAAAAAAAATGAACAAAGGAGGCTCCGTACGAGGATAAGAACGAAAAAACCAGAGTTTTAAAAAAAAAAAAAAAAAAAAATTACATTCGGGTCATACGTGTAGCCACGCCCAGCTCGCCCGCGGACGGGATCCCCATCGAGCTCGTCGAGCCGAGCGGCGCTCGCGGGCGGGGTCCGATCCGAGCGGAACCGAACCGGTCGAGCTCTCCGGGGAGCGGCGGGGCGGGATCGGCGCCGAGCTCGCTCCCGGGCGGGGTCGAAACTCGCGGGAAAAAAATGAACAAAAGGAGGCTCCGTACGAGGATAAGAACGAAAAAACCAGAGTTAAAAAAAAAAAAAAAAAAAAAAAAAAAATTACATTCGGGTCATACGTGTAGCCACGCCCAGCTCGCCCGCGGACGGGATCCCCATCGAGCTCGTCGAGCCGAGCGGCGCTCGCGGGCGGGGTCCGATCGGAGCGGAACCGAACCGGTCGAGCTCTCCGGGGAGCGGCGGGGCGGGATCGGCGCCGAGCTCGCTCCCGGGCGGGGTCGAAACTCGCGGAAAAAAAATGAACAAAGGAGGCTCCGTACGAGGATAAGAACGAAAAAACCAGAGTTAAAAAAAAAAAAAAAAAAAAAAAATTACATTCGGGTCATACGTGTAGCCACGCCCAGCTCGCCCGCGGACGGGATCCCCATCGAGCTCGTCGAGCCGAGCGGCGCTCGCGGGCGGGGTCCGATCCGAGCGGAACCGAACCGGTCGAGCTCTCCGGGGAGCGGCGGGGCGGGATCGGCGCCGAGCTCGCTCCCGGGCGGGGTCGAAACTCGCGGAAAAAAATGAACAAAGGAGGCCCCGTACGAGGATAAGAACGAAAAAACCAGAGTTAAAAAAAAAAAAAAAAATAAAAAAAAAAAAAAAAAATACTTTCGGGTCATACGTGTAGCCACGCCCAGCTCGCCCGCGGACGGGATCCCCATCGAGCTCGTCGAGCCGAGCGGCGCTCGCGGGCGGGGTCCGATCCGAGCGGAACCGAACCGGTCGAGCTCTCCGGGGAGCGGCGGGGCGGGATCGGCGCCGAGCTCGCTCCGGGGCGGGGTCGAAACTCGCGGAAAAAAAATGAACAAAGGAGGCTCCGTACGAGGATAAGAACGAAAAAACCAGAGTTTTAAAAAAAAAAAAAAAAAAAATTACATTCGGGTCATACGTGTAGCCACGCCCAGCTCGCCCGCGGACGGGATCCCCATCGAGCTCGTCGAGCCGAGCGGCGCTCGCGGGCGGGGTCCGATCCGAGCGGAACCGAACCGGTCGAGCTCTCCGGGGAGCGGCGGGGCGGGATCGGCGCCGAGCTCGCTCCCGGGCGGGGTCGAAACTCGCGGAAAAAAAATGAACAAAGGAGGCTCCGTACGAGGATAAGAACGAAAAAACCAGAGTTAAAAAAAAAAAAAAAAAAAAAATTACATTCGGGTCATACGTGTAGCCACGCCCAGCTCGCCCGCGGACGGGATCCCCATCGAGCTCGTCGAGCCGAGCGGCGCTCGCGGGCGGGGTCCGATCCGAGCGGAACCGAACCGGTCGAGCTCTCCGGGGAGCGGCGGGGCGGGATCGGCGCCGAGCTCGCTCCGGGGCGGGGTCGAAACTCGCGGAAAAAAAATGAACAAAGGAGGCTCCGTACGAGGATAAGAACGAAAAAACCAGAGTTAAAAAAAAAAAAAAAAAAAAAAAAAAATACATTCGCGTCATACGTGTAGCCACGCCCAGCTCGCCCGCGGACGGGATCCCCATCGAGCTCGTCGAGCCGAGCGGCGCTCGCGGGCGGGGTCCGATCCGAGCGGAACCGAACCGGTCGAGCTCTCCGGGGAGCGGCGGGGCGGGATCGGCGCCGAGCTCGCTCCCGGGCGGGGTCGAAACTCGCGGAAAAAAAATGAACAAAGGAGGCTCCGTACGAGGATAAGAACGAAAAAACCAGAGTTAAAAAAAAAATTAAAAAAAAAAAATTACATTCGGGTCATACGTGTAGCCACGCCCAGCTCGCCCGCGGACGGGATCCCCATCGAGCTCGTCGAGCCGAGCGGCGCTCGCGGGCGGGGTCCGATCCGAGCGGAACCGAACCGGTCGAGCTCTCCGGGGAGCGGCGGGGCGGGATCGGCGCCGAGCTCGCTCCCGGGCGGGGTCGAAACTCGCGGGAAAAAAATGAACAAAGGAGGCTCCGTACGAGGATAAGAACGAAAAAACCAGAGTTAAAAAAAAAAAAAAAAAAAAAAAAATTACATTCGGGTCATACGTGTAGCCACGCCCAGCTCGCCCGCGGACGGGATCCCCATCGAGCTCGTCGAGCCGAGCGGCGCTCGCGGGCGGGGTCCGATCCGAGCGGAACCGAACCGGTCGAGCTCTCCGGGGAGCGGCGGGGCGGGATCGGCGCCGAGCTCGCTCCCGGGCGGGGTCGAAACTCGCGGAAAAAAAATGAACAAAGGAGGCTCCGTACGAGGATAAGAACGAAAATACCAGAGTTAAAAAAAAAAAAAAAAAAAAAAAAAAAAATTACATTCGGGTCATACGTGTAGCCACGCCCAGCTCGCCCGCGGACGGGATCCCCATCGAGCTCGTCGAGCCGAGCGGCGCTCGCGGGCGGGGTCCGATCCGAGCGGAACCGAACCGGTCGAGCTCTCCGGGGAGCGGCGGGGCGGGATCGGCGCCGAGCTCGCTCCCGGGCGGGGTCGAAACTCGCGGAAAAAAAATGAACAAAGGAGGCTCCGTACGAGGATAAGAACGAAAAAACCAGAGT
>BSBK01009061.1:52500-97500 GCA_027943335.1 Chamaecyparis obtusa
CGCACTCCGGGCCATGCTAAAAACACTAGGAAAGGCTTAAAGGGTGGAGAGTGGGACAACGATGAAATATGAAAGCAGGACACTCACCTTACGTGCAACGATTCCCAACACTTGTTACTGTCGGAGCTCATGTATCGCAAAGATGGAACGTGCCAAGTGCCAAGGCCCATGGCAAATGCAACTGTCGTAAACTTCGGAACAAGCGCATCTTTCAGTCAAACAAATGACATACACACTGTCGCAATTCTCTACGACACTCGTGCGTGGCAAAATTCAACTAAATATGAAGATGAGAACTTCCAACTGCACAAGGGCTGGGCAGAACTACAAGAAATGCTCACTCCGCAATTTATTATCGCGCCTACCATCTCGGAAAGGGGTACAAGTGCACACGTTCATCCAAGCAAAGAGGATGAAATGGAGTGAAGGGGCAAGATCCAAAAGTTTCGGAGGTACAACTCCGAGAACAATCGAGAGCAATGCCGAATTACATGTCAACTCTGTTACTAGGCAAACAAGTGTTGTACCTGAAGAAATCGACAGTCCTCACAATGGCCCGAGGCCAATGCTCCGACTTAATCAATTTTCTCCAACAAACGCCATGCCACCTTTCACAAAGGGATTTTATCCATCCAAAACCGAATTAATCACTTGCAGCAAAGTGACCCAAGAGCTAGACGGGGGCTGACCCAGTAATTGTCTTCCATGTCACTACAACGAAACATTTGAACGACAACCGCTGTCGAACCCTTTCCAACTTGCACCGTCGAGTGACACAAAAGACACTACCATGGGCATGGGCAGCCCCCGCATAGCAAACGGGTGCCCTAATGCGCCCCTCCAATAGAATCAGTGCTAGTGCTCAAATTTTATATCTGAGCTACCAATCCGTCCAAGCACCAGCACTGATTCTCTTGGAGGGCCGCACCTACCCAAACGACTCAGAAGCTATACGCCGGTCCATTCACAAGAACGGAACTATCTCCGGCCAACTCCCTGTGAAGGCCGCATCTCTCCGTTCCACGCATGCAAGAACCAACGCATAGCTAACGAGTACCCGGATAGGATTCGCGGAAAGTACATAGCAAATCGCTTGTACCAAAGCGAACCGAAAGCTAGACGGGGGCTGACCCGAAGATTGCCTTCCATGTCACTGCGACGACACATTCGAACGACAACCGCTGCCGAACACTTTCCGACTTGCACCGTTGAGTGACCCGAAAGACAGGACTTTGGGCAGCCCCCGCATAGCAATCAGGTGGCTTCATGCCCCTCTAATAGAATCAGTGCTAGTGATCCGATTTTAAATCCGACTTACTCATCCGTCCGCGCACAAGCTCTGATTCTATTAGAGGGGCATGGGGGAGCTTCCGCGAACTACTACTCCCCTATATAAGTTATTAGTCCGGGTCTTTCTCTTCCGTAGAAATTTGAGCCGTTGAGAATGGCTCCCAAACAATTCAAATCTTCCAAAAATTCAAGTGAAACGATGAGGAAAAAGCTCACAAAAAAATCAAATCTTCAAAAAATTCAAGTGAAACGAACAGAATAGCTCACAAAAAATTCAGGTCTTCCGAAAAAATCGAAGGGAAACGAAAAGAACAACTAGCAAAACATTCAAATTTTCCAAAACTTCAAGTAAAAGAAAGAACATAGCTCACCAAAAAAATCCATTTCTTCCAAAAACTCAAGTGAATCGAAGAGAGTAGGCTCACAAAAAATTAAAATCTTCCAAAAAAAAATCAAAGGAAACAAAAGAGGAGATCGCAAAAAATTCGAATCTTCCAATGAAACAAAAATGAGAATAGCAAACAAAAAATTCAAATCTTAATGCAGCATGCGACAGAGCAAATCGCTTGTGCCAAGCGACCCGGGAGCTAGACGGGGGCTGACCCAAAAATTGCGTTTCTTGTCAATGCGACGATGCGTTGGAACGACAACCGCTGTCGAACCCTTTCCTACTTGCAACGTCGACTGACACAAAAGACACGATCCTGGACAGGCCCCGCATAGAAAGCGGGTGGCCTAATGCGCCCCTCCAATAGAATCAGCGCTAGTGCTCAGATTTTAAATCCGAGATACCCAGCACTGATTCTCTTGGAGGGGGGCACCTACCCAAACGACTCAAAAGCTATACGCAGCTCCATTCACAAAAACAGAACTATCTCCGGCCAACTCCCTGTGAAGGCCGCATCTCTCCGTTCCGCTCGTGTAAGAGCCAACGCGTAGCTAACGAGTACGTGGATAGGGTTCGCGGAAAGTACATAGCAAATCACTTGTACCAAAGTGACCCGAAAGCTAGACAGGGGCTGACCCGTAGATTGCCTTCCATATCACTGCGACGACGCATTGGAACGACAACCGCTGCCGAACCCTTTCCGACTTGCACCGTCGAGCGACCTGAAAGACAGGACTTTGGGCAGCCCCCGCATAGCAATCAAGTGGCTTCATGCCCCTCTAATAGAATCAGTGCTGGTGATCCCATTTTGAAATCCGACCTACACATCCGTCCGATCACCGGCAATGATTCTATAAGAGGGGTATGGGGGAGCTTCCGCGAACAACACACAACTCCTCCCCTATATAAGTTATTAGTCCGAGTCTTGCTCTTGAGTGGAAATTTAAGCCGAAGAAACTGGCTCCCAAAAAATTCAAATCTTCCAAAAATTCAAGTGAAACGATGACAAAAAGCTCACAAAAAATCAAATCTTCCAAAAATTCAAGTGAAACGAACAGAATAGATCACAAAAAATTCAAGTCTTTCGAAAAAATCTAGGAAAACGAAAAGAATAGCTAGAAAACAAAATTCAAATCTTCCAGAAATTCAAGTAAAACAAAGAACATGGCTCACCAAAATAATTCATCTTCCAAAAATTCGTCATTCTTACCGCAATCCATCATCTTATCCGTCATAACGCGTATCCAACATATCCACGAGGAGGTAACCCAACTCGCTCGCATAGTTCCTCAAGTCAGATAACAATGCATCTAGATGAATCCAAATCGTTTTCGATCGAGACTTAGCAACTAATGTCGCACCCGCCTAGATTGACTTGAGATCCAATCCGCCGACACATATGATAACTAACTGATTCCAATGCAAAGCATCTTGAGCCATTGCGCACTCAAGTATCGGAAGTCGAAGCGACATAGCAAGTAGCTTGTACCAAGTGACCCGGGAGCTAGACGGGGGCTGACCCGAAGATCGCCTTTCTTGTCAATGCGACGATGTGTTGGAACGACAACCGCTGTCGAACCCTTTCCGAAGTGCACCGTCGACTGACCCAAAAGTTACGACCCTGGACAGCCCCCGCATAGCAAGCGGGTGGCCTAATGCGCCCCTCCAATAGAATCAGTGCTAGTGTTCATATTTTAAATCCGAGCTACCAATCCGTCCGAGCACCAGCACTGATTCTCTTGGAGGGGCGCACCTACCCAAACGACTCAAAAGCTATATACGCGGCTCCATTCACAAGAGCAGAACTATTTCCGGCCAACTCCCTGTGAAGGCCGCATCTCTTCGTTCCACGCATGCAAGAGCCAACGCATAGCTAACGAGTACCCGGATAGGGGTTCGCGGAAAGTACATAGCAGATCGCTTGTACCAAAGCAACCCAAAAGCTAGACGGGGGCTGACCCGAAGATCGCCTTCCATGTCACTGCGACGACGCATTGGAACGACAACCGCTGCCGAACCCTTTCCGACTTGCACCGTCGAGCGACCTTCGAAAGACGGGACTTTGAGCAGCCCCCGCATAGCAATCAGGTGGCTTCATGCCCCTCTAATGGAATCAGTGCTGCTGATCGCGTTTTGAAATCTGACCTAATCATCCGTCCGTCTGTCGGATTTCAAAATGGGATCACCAGCACTGATTCTATTAGAGGGGCATGGGGGAGATTCCGCGGACAACACCTCCCCTATATAAGTTATTAGTCCAAGTCTTGCACTTCCGTAGAAATTTGAGCCGACGAGAATATCTCACAAAAATTTCAAATCTTTCAAAAATACGAGTGAAACAAAAAGAATAGATCACAAAAAATTCAGAAATTCCAAAAATTCAATTGAAACGAAGAGAATAGCTCACAAAAAAATCAAGGGAAAAAAAGAGAATAGCTCACAAATAAAATCAAATCTCCCAAAAATGCAAGTGAAACGAAGAGACTACAATCACAAAAAATGCACAACTTCCAAATATTCAATTGAAACGAAGAGAATAGCTCACAAAAAATGCAAGTCTTACAAAAAAATCAAGGGAAACAAAACAGAATAGCTCACAAAAAATTCAAATCTTCCAAAAAAACCAAGTGAAACAAACAGAATAGCTCACAAAAAATTCAAATCTTGCAAACATTCAAGTGAAAATGAAGAGAATAGCTCACAAAAACATTCAAAACTTCCAAAAATTCAAGTGAAAAGAATAAAATAATAGCCCACAAAAAATTCAAGTCTTCCAAAACAAAAACCAAGGAAAAACGAAGAGAATAGCTCACAAAAAATCCAAAACTTCAAGTCAAAACGAAGAGAATTTTACTACCTCGCAACAAACAAAATTCAAATCTCGCAAAAATTCAAGTGAAACGAAGAGACTTAACTCAAAAAATTCAAATCTTCTTGCGACATGCAGACCCAAGAGCTAGACGGGGGCTCGCCCACAGATCGACTTCAGTATCACTATGACGACGCGCTGGAACGACTACCGTTGTCGAACCCTTCTCTGACTTCCGCCATCGAGTGACCCAAAAGACACGACCCAAGGGAGCCCACGCATAAAAATTGGGTGGCTTCATGCCCCTCCAATAGAATCTGTGCTGCTGCTCACATTTTTAAATCCGAGCGGCAAATCCGTCCGAGCACCAACACTCATTCACTTGGAGGGGCACCTATCCAAACGACCGAAAAGCTATACGCGGCTCCATTCGCAAGGCACGGAACTGTTTCAGGCCAACTCCCTGTGAAGGCCGCATCTCTGCGTTCCATGCGTGCTAGAGCCAACACATAGCTAACGAGTACCGGGATAGGTGTTCGCGGAAAGTACATAGCAGATCGCTTGTACCAAAGCAACCCAAGAGCTAGACAGGGGCTGACCCGAAGATCGCCTTCCATGTTGCTGCGACGACGCATTGGAACGACAACCGCTGCCGAACCATTTCCGACTTGCGCCGTCGAGCGACCTGAAAGATGAGACTTTGAGCAGCCCACGCATAGCAATCAGGTGGCTTCATGCCCCTATAATGGAATCAGTGCTGCTGATCCCGTTTTGAAATCCGACCTAATCATCCATCCGTCTGTCGGATTTCAAAACGGGATCACCAGCACTGATTCCATTAGAGGGGCATGGGGGAGCTTCCGCGGACAACACCTCCCCTATATAAGTTATTAGTCCAAGTATTGCACTTCCGTAGAAATTTGAGCCGAAGAGAATATCTCACAAAAATTTCAAATCTCTCAAAAATATAAGTGAAACAAAGAAGAATAGATCACAAAAAATTCAAAACTTCCAAAAATTCAATTGAAACGAAGAGAATAGCTCACAAAAAATGCAAGTCTTGCAAAAAAAATTCAAAGGAAAAGAAGAGAATAGCTCACAAAAAAAATCAAATCTCCCAAAAAATGCATCATGCATAACTTCCAAAAATTCAATTGAAACGAAGAGAATAGCTCACAAAAAATGCAAGTCTTCCAAAAAAATCAAAGGGAAATAAAGAGAATAGCTCACAAAAAATTCAAATCTTCCAAAAAACCAAGTGAAACGAAGAGACTACATCACAAAAAATGCATAACTTCCAAAAATTCAATTGAAACGAAGAGAATAGCTCACAAAAAACGCAAGTCTTCCCAAAAAAAAACAAAAAAAAAAAAAAACAAAGGGAAACAAAGAGAATAGCTCACAAAAATTCAAATCTTCCAAAAAAAACCAAGTGAAACAAAGAGAATAGCTCACAAAAATTTCAAATCTTGCAAAAATTCAAGTGAAACGAAAGATAATAGCTCACAAAAAAATTCAGAACTTCCAAAAATTCAAGTCTTCCAAAAAAAAATCAAGGAAAAACGAAGACTTAAACTCACGAAAAATTCAAATCTCCTTGCGGCATGCAGACCCAAGAGCTAGACGGGGGCTCGCCCACAAATCGACTTCAGTATCACTATGATGACGCGCTGGAACGACTACCGTTGTCGAACCCTTCTCCGACTTGCGCCATCGAGTGACCCAAAAGAGGCGACCCAGGGGAGCCCCCGCATAGCAATCGGGTGGCTTCATGCCCCTCCAATAAAATCAGGCATGCTACTCACATTTTAAATCCGAGCCGCAAATCCGTCCGAGCACCAGCACTGATTCACTTGGAGGGGCACCCTATCCAAACGACCCAAAAGCTATACGCGGCTCCTTTCGCACGCACAGAACTGTTTCAAGCCGACTCCCTGTGAAGGCCGCATCTCTCCGTTCCACCCATGCAAGAAACAACGCATAGCTAACGAATACCCGGATAGGGTTTCGCGGAAAGTACAAGCAGATCGCTTGTACCAAAGCAACCCAAAAGCTAGACGGGGGCTGACCCGAAGATCGCCTTCCATGTCACAGCGACGACGCATTGGAACGACAACCGCTGTCGAACCCTTCCCGACTTTGCGTCATCGAGCGACCCGAAAGACGGGACTTTGAGCAGCCCCCGCATAGCAATCAGGTGGCTTCATGCCCCTCTAATGGAATCAGTGCTGCTGATCCCGTTTTGAAATCTGACCTAATCATCCGTCCGTCTGTCGGATTTCAAAACGGGATCACCAGCACTGATTCTATTAGAGGGGCATGGGGGAGCTTCCGCGGACAACACCTCCCCTATATAAGTTATTAGTCCAAGTATTGCACTTCCGTAGAAATTTGAGCCGAAGAGAATATCTCACAAAAATTTCAAATCTCTCAAAAATACAAGTGAAACAAAGAACAATAGATCACAAAAAATTCAAAACTTCCAAAAATTCAATTGAAATGAAGAGAATAGCTCACAAAAAATCCAAGTCTTGCAAAAAAAATCAAGGAAAAAGAAGAGAATAGCTCACAAAAAAATCAAATTTCCCAAAAATGCAAGTGAAACGAAGAGACTACATCACCAAAAAATGCATAACTTCCAAAAATTCAATTGAAACGAAGAGAATAGCTCACAAAAAATGCAAGTCTTCCAAAAAAAAATCAAGGGAAACAAAGAGAATAGCTCACAAAAAATTCAAATCTTCGAAAAAACCAAGTGAAACAAAGAAGAATAGCTCACAAAAAATTCAAATCCTGCAAAAATTCAAGTGAAAGGAAGAGAATAGCTCACAAAAAATTCAAAACTTCAAAAAATTCAAGTGAAACGAAGAGAATAGCTCACAAAAAATTCAAAACTTCCAAAAATTCAAGTGAAACGAAGAGAATAGCTCACAAAAAACTTCAAATCTCGCAAAAACTCCAGTGAAACGAAAAAGACTTAACTCACAAAAAATTCAAATCTTCTTGCCGCATGCAGACCCAAATGCTAGACCGGGGCTCGCCCACAGATCGACTTCAGTATCACTAATGACGACGCGCTGGAACAACTACCGTTGTTGAACCCTTCTCCGACTTGCGCCATCGAGTGACCCAGAAGAGACGACCCAGGGGAGCCCCCGCATAGCAATCAGGTGGCTTCATGCCCCTCCAATAAAATCAGGCATGCTACTCACATTTTAAATCCGAGCCGCAAATCCATCCGAGCACCAGCACTGATTCACTTGGAGGGGCACCCTATCCAAACGACCCAAAAGCTATACGCGGCTCCATTCGCACGCACAGAACTGTTTCAGGCCGACTCCCTGTGAAGGCCGCATCTCTTCGTTGCACACATGCAAGAGACAACGCATAGCTAACGAGTACCCGGATAGGGTTTCACGGAAAGTACATAGCAGATCGCTTGTACCAAAGCAACCCAAAAGCTAGACGGGGGCTGACCCTAAGATCGCCTTACATGTCACAACGACGACGCATTGGAACGACAACCGCTGTCGAACCCTTTCCGACTTGCGCAATCGAGCGACCCGAAAGACGGGACTTTGAGCAGCCCACGCATAGCAATCAGGTGGCTTCATGCCCCTGTAATGGAATCAGTGCTGCTGATCCCATTTTGAAATCTGACCTAATCATCCGTCCGTCTGTCGGATTTCAAAACGGGATCACCAGCACTGATTCTATTAGAGGGGCATGGGGGAGCTTCCGCGGACAACACCTCCCCTATATAAGTTATTAGTCCAAGTATTGCACTTTCGTAGAAATTTGAGCCGAAGAGAATATCTCACAAAAATTTCAAATCTCTCAAAAATACAAGTGAAACAAAGAGAATAGATCACAAAAAATTCAAAACTTCCAAAAATTCAATTGAAATGAAGAGAATAGCTCACAAAAAATCCAAGTCTTGCAAAAAAAAAATCAAGGGAAAAGAAGAGAATAGCTCACAAAAAATGCAAGTCTTCCAAAAAAAAACAAGGGAAACAAAGAAAATAGCTCACAAAAAATTCAAATCTTCCAAAAAACCAAGTGAAACAAAGAAGAATAGCTCACAAAAAATTCAAATCCTGCAAAAATTCAAGTGAAACGAAGAGGATAGCTCACAAAAAACTCAAAACTTCCAAAAATTCAAGTGAAACGAAGAGAATAGCTCACAAAAAATTTAAGTGAAACGAAGAGAATAGCTCACAAAAACTTCAAATCTCGCAAAAACTCCAGTGAAACGAAAAAAAGAAAAAGACTTTAACTCACAAAAAATTCAAATCTTCTTGCGGCATGCAGACCCAAGTGCTAGACGGGGGCTGCACACAGATCGACTTCAGTATCACTAATGACGACGCGCTGGAATGACTACCGTTGTCGAACCCTTCTCCGACTTGCGCCATCGAGTGACCCAAAAGAGACGACCCAGGGGAGCCCCCGCATAGCAATCAGGTGGCTTCATGCCCCTCAAATAAAATCAGGCATGCTCCTCACATTTTAAATCTGAGCCGCAAATCCGTCCGAGCACCAGCACTGATTCGCTTGGAGGGGCACCCTATCCAAACGACCCAAAAGCTATACGCGGCTCCATTCGCACGCACAGAACTATTTCAGGCCGACTCCCTGTGAAGGCCGCATCTCTCCGTTCCACACATGCAAGAGCCAATGCATAGCTAACGAGTACCCGGATAGGGGTTCGCGGAAAGTACATAGCAGATCGCTTGTACCAAGCGACCCAAAAGCTAGACAAGGGCTAACCCGAAGATCGCCTTCCATGTCACTGCGACGACGCATTGGAACGACAACCGCTGTCGAACCCTTTCCGACTTGCGCCGTCGAGCGACTCGAAAGACGGGACTTTGAGCAGCCCCCGCATAGCAATCAGGTGGCTTCATGCCCCTCTAATGGAATCAGTGCTGCTGATCCCGTTTTGAAATCCGACCTGCTCATCCATCCGTCCGTCGGATTTCAAAACGGGATCACTAGCACTGATTCTATTAGAGGGGCATGGGGGAGCTTCCGCGGACAACACCTCCCCTATATAAGTTATTAGTCCAAGTATTGCACTTCCGTAGAAATTTGAGCCGAAGAGAATATCTCACAAAAATTTCAAATCTCTCAAAAATACAAGTGAAACAAAGAAGAATAGATCACAAAAAATTCAAAACTTCTAAAAATTCAATTGAAACGAAGAGAATAGCTCACAAAAAATGCAAGTCTTGCAAAAAAAAATTCAAGGGAAAAGAAGAGAATAGCTCACAAAAAAAATCAAATCTCCCAAAAATGCAAGTGAAACGAAGAGACTACATCACAAAAAATGCATAACTTCCAAAAATTCAATTGAAACGAAGAGAATAGCTCACAAAAAATGCAAGTCTTCCAAAAAAATCAAAGGAAACAAAGAGAATAGCTCACAAAAAATAGCTAGCTTGTGGCCCGGACGATCCGATCTCATGAAAACTGACTACATACCCGTGGCTCGGATCGACAAGCTAGCTCGGATCGGCGATCTGAGCTCATTCCATCATGCATTCCCGTCTTCTACTCCATAAATGACTCACCTCTTTGTATTCACTTGAGAACTAAACATCCTTTAGTTCAGCTCGAATCACAACGTGCACTAGAATCCGTTCCAGCTCGGGTCTCATCTCAAAGATCCTTGCATTCACCAACAACACCTCCCCTATATAAGTTATTAGTCCAAGTCTTGCTCTTCCGTAGAAATTTGAGGCGAAGAGAACAACTCGCAACAAATCCAAATCTTCCAAAAAATCAAGGGAAATGGGGAGAATAGCTCACAAATAATTCAAATCTTCAAAAAAATCAAGTGAAACGAGGAGAATAGCTCACAAAAAATTCAAATCTTCCAAATATCAAACCCAAAAGCTTCGCACACATTACAAATCAAACAGCTTGTACCGAGCGACCCAAACGCTAGACAAGGGCTCACCCTTAATAAGAGAATCAGTGTTTGACTTGTGGGCCGGGCGAGCCGATCTCATGAAAACTGCCTACATACCCGTGGCTCAGATCAGCGAGCTGACTCGGATCGTCGATCTGAGCTCATTCCATCATGCATTCCCGTGTTCTACTCCATAAAACGACTCACCTCTTTGTATTCACTTGAGAACTGAACATCCTTTAGCTCAGCTTGAATCACAACGCGCACTAGAATCCGTTCCAGCTCGGGTCTCATCTCAAAGATCCTTTCATTCACCAACAACACCTCCCCTATATAAGTTATTAGTCCAAGTCTTGCTCTTCCGTAGAAATTTGAGGCGAAGAGAACAACTCTCAAAAATTCCAATTCTTCCAAAAAAATCAAGGGAAACGGGGAGAATAGCTCACAAATAATTCAAATCTTCAAAAATATCAAGTGAAACGAGGAGAATAGCTCACAAAAAATTTAAATCTTCCAAATATCAACCCAAAAGCTTTGCACACATTACAAATCGAACAGCTTGTACCGAGCGACCCAAACGCTAGACAAGGGCTCACCCTTAATAAGAGAATCGATGTTTGACTTGTGGGCCGGGCGAGCCGATCTCATGAAAACTACCTACATACCCATGGCTCGGATCAGCGAGCTGGCTCGGATCGACGAGATAGCTCGGATCGACGATCTGAGATCATTCCATCATGCATTCCCATGTTCTACTCCATAGAATGACTCACCTCTTTGTATTCACTTGAGAACTGAACATCCTTTAGCTCAGCTCGAATCACAACGCGTACTAGAATCCGTTCCAGCTCGGATCTCATCTCAATGATTCTTACATTCACCAACAACACCTCCCCTATATAAGTTATTAGTCCGAGTCTTGCTCCCCCGTAGAAATGCTCGCCAACGCCGAAAGGTCACAAAAAATTTAAATCTCATAAATGACTCAGCTCGACGGGCTGGCTCGGATCGTACATACCCGTGGCTCGGATCGACGAGCTAGCTCGGATCGGCGATCTGAGCTCATTCCATCATGCATTCCCATGTTCTACTCCATAGAATGAGTCACCTCTTTGTATTCACTTGAGAACTGAACATCCTTTAGCTCAGCTCGAATCATAACGCGCACTAGAATCCGTTCCAGCTCGGGTCTCATCTCAGTGATCCTTACATTCACCAACAACACCTCCCCTATATAAGTTATTAGTCCGAGTCTTACTCCCCCGTAGAAATGCTCGCCAACGCCGAAAGGTCACAAAAAATTTAAATCTTGTAAAAGACTCAGCTCGACGGGCTGGCTCGGATCGCCGAGCTGGCTCGGATCGCCGAGCTGGCTCGGATCGCCGAGCTGGCTCGGATCGCCGAGCTGAGCTCAATCCATCATGCATTCCCGTGTTCTACTCCATGGAATAACTCGCCTATTTGTAATCACTTGAGAATTCAACATCCTTTAGCTCAACTCGAATCACAACGCGCACTAGAATCCGTTCCAGCTCGGGTCTCATCTCAAAGATCCTTCCATCCACCAACACCACCTCCCCTATATAAGTTATTAGTCCAAGTCTTGCTCCCCCGTAGAAATGCTCGCCGACACGGATAGGTCACGAAAACTTTAAATCTCGTAAAAGACTCAGCTCGACAAGCTAGCTCGAATCCGTGAGCTGGCTCGGATCGACGAGCTGAGCTCAATCCATCATGCATTCCCGTGTTCTACTCCATAGAACAACTCACCTATTTGTATTCACTTGAGAACTCAACATCCTTTAGCTCAGCTCGAATCACAATGGGCACTAGAATCCATTCCATCTCGAGTCTCATCTCAAAGATCCTTACATCCACCAACAACACCTCCCCTATATAAGTTATTAGTCCGAGTCTTGCTCCCACGTAGAAATGCTTGCCGACGCCGATAAGTCACAAAAACTTAAAATCTCGTAAAAGGCTCGGATCGCCAAGCGAGCTGGCTCGGATCACCGAGCGAGCTGACTCGAATCGGCGAGCTGGCACGGTTTGCCGAGCGAGCCGGCTCGGTTTTCCAAGCTGGCTGGCTCGGATCGCCGAGCCGGCTCGGCTCAAATCGGATCGGATCCATCATGCATTCCCGTGTTCTACTCCATAAAACAACTTGCCTATTTGTATTCCTTTGAGAACTCAATATCCTTTAGCTTAGCTCTAATCACAATGCGCACTAGAATTTGTTCCAGCTTGGGTCTCATCTCAAAAATCCTCACATCCACCAACAACACCTCCCCTACGAGGATAAGTTATTAGTCCGAGTCTTTCTCCCCCATACAAATGCTTGCCGACGTCGATAGGTCGCAAAAAATTTAAATCTCGTAAAAGGCTCAACTTGACGAGCTGGCTCGGATCGTCGAGCTGGCTCAGATCGACAAGCTGGATCGGATCAACGAGCTGGCTCGGATCCGCGAGATGAGCTCAATCCATCATGCATTCCTGAGTTCTACTCCATAGAACAACTCGCCTATTCATATTCACTTGAGAACTCAACATCCTTAAGCTCAGCTCGAATCGTCTATGCACGAACCCATGCATAGCATTCAGGTATCAAATGGCATATCCAAAAATATCCGTAGAGAGCTAGCAAATCAATCATAGGCAGCATTGGCATAGATCGAGGTGAACATCATTTGATGCGATTTGACTAGTTACCATTGGGATGCCTTCGTGGCAATAGGGCCGACTTGAAACAAACCAACACAGCTTGATGTGATAGGGGTCATTTCATAATGACTGTTGGATGACTTTGTGGTGGTATGGCTAACTTACAATGGATGGGTGTAGTGTTGATGTGACAAGATCACCTCATACTAGAAATAGAGCTAACACGTCGACTGACTTGAACTGACATGTAAGGGACTCGATCCGAGGTGTAACAAAGGAGTTGTTTGGTGCACTCAGGAGTAGGGTCATGTCAGGGACTTGATTCGAGGAGCATTCATGGGGTTGTGCGACAAGTTGTTAATAGTTTTGGCCTGGGTAAGGTTTAGAGTCAAGTCGAGGTGTCATTCGAGCTGCATGAAGTAGCATGGACTGCTTTGTGCAGAGTGGCATTGGATCTTGTTGGGGACTCGATCCGAGGTGAAATCAACTAGGTATTGGAATGGGAAGTTGGGGACTTTTCCATGGGAGACTTGGAACATGTGCGAGATGGTGGCGTAATGAGCTAGTTCAGAACTATGTTGGACTATGAGATGCATTGGTTGCATGTACGTAGGAGGTCTTCATGACATTGGCTCGTGCAAGCCACAAGTCCTAATCTGGATGCAAGTTCACATCTTGAGGACAACTCATTAGTGGAGAAGTTCTCAAACTCAATTCTTGAGAGGTGTCTTGCTAGCTCAAATCGGTGAGTTGGCTCAGATCGGCTAGCTCAATCAGATTGGCGAGCTGGCTCCGATTGACGAGTTGGGCTCATCTCAGAGGTCGTTACATCCGTAAACAATACCTATCCCGTTATGACCCTAGAGATCTGGGTTACTTTGCCGACTCTAGTGATCCGGTGATCCAAGTCAATCCGGCGAATTGAGTCGATCCGGTGACCCGAGTTGTTCTGGTGATCTAAATTACTTATGTGACTGGAGTAATTCAAGTTGGGGGACTTGACAACTTGGCATGCTGAGCCGAATTCATTGATGAGTTGGCATACTCGTCAGCATAGGTATAGGAATGGGAAGTCATGGACTTTTCCATGAGAGACTTGGAATGAGTTAGCCTAGCTCACTTGTGAGTGGGGTCAAAAGTCACATTTGTTGACCTGAGTTGATCTCGCGACCTGAGCTGATTTGGCTGGCGGCCTGAGTTGGTGTGGTGACCCAAGTTGATCTGGCTAGCGACCTGAGTTGATCCAGCGATCCGACTTCATCCGTCGACCTGACCGAGTTGGTCAGGTGATCTGGTGACCCGACCTGACCTGGTTGGTGAGTCGAGTTGATGTGGCGACCCGAGTTGATCTGGCTGGCGACCCAAAATGATCCCGTGACCTGACCCGATCTGAAGACCTGACCCGACCCAACCCGAGTTGGTCTGGCAATCTGGTGACCCGAGTTGTTCTGGTTGGCGACTCGAGTCGATATGTTGACCCAAGTTGATCCGGTGACCCGACCCAATCCGGAGACCTGACCCGACCAAACTTGACCTAACTTTAGTTAGTCAGGTGATTTGGCGACCCAATATGATCTATATGGATACCTGAGTCGATGTAGGGACCCGAGTAGATTTGGCTGGCGGCCCGAGTCGATCTGACAACCCGTCCTAATCTGGAGACCCGAGTCGATCCGACGACTCGAGTTGATTCGGCAACCCGAGTGGATTTGACGACCTGTGTCGATCTGGTGACCCGAGTTGTTCTGGCGATCTGAGTTACTTATGCAACTCGAGTGATCTGAGCTGGTGGACTTGACAGCTTGGCATATTGGATCGAGGTGATCCAAGATTGAATGAGTTAGCACAGATCGAGGTGAACATCATTTGATGTGATTTAACTTGCGATCTGACTGGTTATCATTGGGATGCCTTCGTGGCAATAGGGCCGACTTGAAATAGAGATCTGAGTCGATCTGACGACTCCAGTGATTCGAGTCGATCTGGCAAGTCTAGCGATCCAAGTTGGCTAGGCAACTTCGTCAATCTAAGTTAGTCAGGTGATCTTGCGACCTGAGTTGATCTGGATGGTGACCCGAGTTGATCCGACTGGCAACCCAAGTTGTTTTGGGGACTCGAGTCGATCCAGAAACCCGAGTTGACTCGGCGATGCGAGTCGATCCAATGATCCGAATTACTTATGCGACTGGAGTAATTCAAGTTGGGGGACTTGACAGCTTGGCATGCTAAGGCGACTTCATTGATGAGTTGGCATACTTGTCAGCATTACTATTGTGCATATTAGATTGAGGTGATCCAAGTTTGAATGAGTTGGCATGGATCGAGGTGGACATCATTTGATGCAGTCTGACTAGTTATTGTTAGACGCAGTGTTGAAATGACCCGGGGTCATTTCATATAACCGCTGGGAGGCTTTCGTGGTAGTAGGGCAAGACCTGCGATGAGAACTTAACAAGGTCGCTGGCGGGGTCGAAACTCGTAGGAAAAAATGGATAAAGGAGGCTCTATACAAGGAAAAGAACAAAATTTTCAAGTTATAAAAAACTTAAATCACTAGAGCCATCCATGGAGTCACGCCTAGCTCGTTGGCGACGGGATCCCGGTGAGCTCGCTCACGAGCAAGATCTCGGACAGGATCCGGTCGAGCTCGTTGGTGATCCTCAGGGCGGGGTCAAAAGTCCTAAAAAAATAGACAAAGGAGGCTTCGTACAATGAAAAGAATGAAAAAACTAGAGTTGAAAAAGAAAACCACTCGTGCCATTCATGGAGTCACACCCAACTTAGTGACCCAAATTGATCGGGTGACCCGACCTAACCCGAGTTGGTTAGGTGATGTGGTGACCCGAGCTGATCTGGCTGACGACCCGAGTCGATGTGGCGACCTGAGTTGATCTGGTTGGCGACAAGAATTGATCTGGCAACCCGACCCGATCTAGAGAACTGACCCAACCCGATCTAGAGACCTGACCCAACCCGACCCGACCCAACTTGGCCTGGCAATCTGGTGACCCGAGTTGATCTGGTTGGTGACCCGAGTCAATTTGTTGACCTGAGTTGATCAGGCTGGCATACTTAGTTGACTTCATTGATGAGTTTTCATACTCGTTAGTATTACTATTATGCATATTAGATTGAGGCGATCCAAGTTTGAATGAGTTAGCCTAGCTCGCTTGCGAGTGGGGTCAAAACTCAAATTTGTTAACCCGAGTTGATCTGGCTGGTGACCCGAGTTGATTTGGTGACCCGAGCTGATTTGGCTGGCGACCTAAGTCGATGTGATGATCTGAGTTGATCTGGCTGGCGACCTGAGTTGATCTGGCGATCTGACTTCATCCGTCGACCTGACTCGAGTTGGTCAGGTGATCTAATGACCTGAGCTGATCTGGTTGGCGAGTCGAGTCGAGTCGATGTAGCAACTCGAGTTGATCTGGCTGGCGAGCTGAAATGATCCCGCGACTTGACCCAATCTGGAGACCTTACCCGACCTGACCTGAGTTGGTCTGGCGACCCAAGTTGATCTGGTTGGTGACTCGAGTCGATGTGTTGACCCGAGTTGATCTGGCTGGAGACCCAATTTGATCTGGTGACCCGACTCGATCCAGAGACCCGACCTAACCTAAGTTAGTCAGGTGATTTGGTGACCTGATTTGATCTATCTGGATACCCGAATCGATCCGATGAACCGAGTCGATCGGACGACCCATCCTGATCTGGAGACCTGAGTCGATCCGGTGACCTGCGTCAATACGGTGACCCGAGTCGATTCGAGGACTCGAGTCGATCCGGTGACCCGAGTCGATCTGGCGACCCGAGTCGATCTGATGACTCGAGTTAATTAGGTGACCCAAGTTGTTTTGGCAATACGAGTTACTTATGCGACTCGAGTGATCCGAGCTAGCAAACTAGACAGCTTGGCATATTGGAATGTGTTAACAACATAAGCTGATGTGTTGACCCGAGTTGATCATGTTAGTGACCCGAGTTGATCTAATTAGCGACCTGAGTTGATCCGGTGACCCGACCTGATCAGGAGACCTAACCCAACCTGACCTAAGTTAGTTAGGTGATTTGGTGACCCGAGCTGATCTATCTGGATACTCGAGTTGATGTGGCAACCTAAGTTGATCTGGCTGGTGACCCGAATTAATCTGGTGACCCGACCTGACCTGAGTTGGTTAGGTGATGTGGCAACCTGAGCTGATCTAGGTGATGACCCAAGTCGATGTGGTGACTTGAGTTAATCTAGCTAGCAACCCGAGTTGATCCAGCGACCTATCGCGATCTAGAGACCCGAGTCAAGCCGGCAACCCGAGTCGACCTAACGACCCGAGTGATCTAAGTTTATTATGGTAGTTGGAGTTACTTATGCGACTCGACTGATCTAAGTTGGAGGACTTGACAACTTGGCATACTGAGATGACTTCATTGATGAGTTTGCATACTCATCAGCATTACTATTGTGCATATTGGATGTGGTGACCTGAGTTGATCTGGCTAGGGACCTGATCTGGCTGGTGACCTAAGTCGATGTGGTGACCTAAGTTGATCTAGCTCAGGACCCGACTTGATCTGGTGACCCGACTTGATCTAGAGACCCCACCTGAGTTGAGTTCATCGAGCGATCTAGGGATCCAAGATGATCTAGCTGACTACCTGAGTCGATGTGGTGTCCCGAGTCGATCTGGCAACTCGAGTTGATCTGGCTGGCGACCCAAGTTGGCTAGGTGATGTGGCAACCTGAGTCAATGTGGCGATCAAGGCTGATTTGGTTGGCGACCTAAGTTGGTCAGGTGATCTGGTGACCAGAGCTGATCTAGCGACCCGAGTTGATCTAGTTGGCGACCCATGTGATGACCTAAGTTGATTTGGCTAGCGACACGAGTTGATCAAGTGACCCGTCCCGATCCAAAGACCTGAGTCGATTCGGCTATGTCAACCCAGCAACCTGAGTTGACTTGATGACCCGAGTCGACCCCGTGACCTGAGTCGACCTAGTGACCCGAGTCACTATGGTGACCTAATTTATTATGGCTATCTGAGTTACTTATGCGACTCGAGTGATCTAAGTTGGGGGACTTGACATACTGAGATGACTTCATTGATGTGTTTGCATACTCATCAACATTACTATTGTGCATATTAGATTTATGCGATCCAAGTTTAAATGAGTTGGCCTAGCTTGATCGTGAGCGAGGTCAAAAGTTGTAAAAAAAATAGACAAAGGAGGCTCCCTACGACAAAAAGAATGAAAAAACCAGAGTTAAAAAAAAATCACTCAGGCCATACATGGAGTCACGCCCTTCTTATTGTCGAGCTAGAAGCGGAGACTTGACTATGATAATACTTGAAGAGGAGTATGGGTCAATCATTCAAAAAGTGGACAGACTCACTGGAGATCTAAGTAGGTCAGGCTATCTAGTGACCTGACCTAATCTGGCTGGTGACCCGAGTCGATGTGGTGACCTGAGTTGATCTGGCTCGGGACCCGACTTGATCTGGTGACTCGACTCGATCTAGAGACCCCACCCGACCTGAGTTCATCGGGCGATCTGGTGATCTGAGATGATCTAGCTAACTACCTGAGTCGATGTCGTGTCCTGAGTTGATCTGGCGAACCGAGTTGGCCAGGTGATGTGGTGACCCAAGCTGATCTGGCTGGCGACCCGAGTCGGTTAGGTGATTTGGCGACCAGAGCAGATTTGGCTAGTGACCCAAGCTGATCTGGTGACCTGAGTTGATCTAATTGGTGACTCATGTGGTGACCCGAGTTGATCAAGTGACCTGTCCTGATCTAGAGACCCGAGTCGATCCAATAACCTGAGTTGACCCGGCGACCCGAGTCAACTTGACGACCCGAGTCAACCCAGCGACCTGCGTCGACCTAGTGACCCGCGTCGACCCAGTGACTCGCGTCGACCCAGTGACCCGTGTCGACCCAGTGACCCGTGTCAAACTGGCGACCCATGTCGAACCGGTGACTCGTGTTGACCTGACAACCCGCATCGACCTGGTGACCCAAGTCAACCCAAGTCGACTCGAGGCCCGAGTTGATCTGGCAACCCAAGTCGACCCGAGTCGACCCGATAACCTGAGTCAACCGAGTCACCTGAGTTGATCTGGCTGGTGACCCGAGTTGGCCAAGTAATGTGGCGACCTGAGTCAATGTGGTGACCCAAGCTGATCTGGCGACCACAGCTGATCTGGCTGGTGACCCAAGCTGATCTGGCGATCCGAGTTGATCTAGTTGGGGACCAGTGTGGTGACCTGAGTTGATCTCGCTAGCTACCTAACTTGATCTAGTTGGTGACCCGTGTGGTGACCGAGTCGACCCAGTGACCTGAGTCAATCGGTTGACCCAGTGACCTGAGTCAACTGAGTCAACCCGATGACAAGAGTCAATCGAGTCGACATGGTGACCTGAGATGACCGAGTCAGTCAGGTGATTGAGTCGACCCAGTGACCTGAATCGATTGAGTCGACCCGAGTCGACCAGGAGACCTTAGTAGACTAGGTCGACCCGTGTCAACCCAAGTCAACTTGAGGCCTGAGTCGATCCAGCAACCCAAGTCGACTCGGTGACCCGAGTCGACCCAGTGACCCAAGTCGACCTGATGACCTGAGTCAACCGAGTCGACCCGGTGACCCGAGTTGACCGAGTCGACCCAATGACCCGAGTCAATCGAGTCGACCCGAGTCGACCCAGCGACTGGGGTTTCTGTGGTGACCTAATTTATTATGGCAGTTGGAGTTACTCATTGGCGACCAGAGCTGATCTAGCAACCCGAGTTGATCTAGTTGGTGACCTAACCTGATCTAGCTGGCGAACTAATTTTGTCAGGTGATTTGGCGACAAGAGTTGATTTGGCTGGTGACCCAAGCTGATATGGTGACCTGAGTAAATCTAGTTGGGGACCCGTGTGGTGACTTGAGTTGATCTCGCTAGAAACTTGAGTTGATCCAATGACCCCTCCTGATCCAGAGGCCCGAGTCAACCCGAGTTGACCCGGTGACCCGAGTCACTCGAGTCGACCCGAGTCAATCGAGTCGACCCAGTGACTTGAGTCAACCGAGTCGACCCAGTGACCCGAATCAACCGAGTCGGTCAAGTGACTGAGTCGACCCGGTGACCTGAGTCGACTGAGTTGACCCAGTCGACCTGGTGACCTGAGTCGACAGAGTTGACCCAGTGACCTGAGTCAACTGAGTCGACCTGGTGACCCGAGTCAACTAAGTCGACCTAAGTCAGTCAGGTGATTGAGTCGACCCGAGTTGACCAAGTGACCCGAGTCAACCGAATCGACCGAGTGACCTGAGTCAACTGAGTCGACCCGATGACCCGAGTCAACTGAGTCGACCTGAGTCAACCGAGTCGACCGAGTCAACGTGGTGACCCGAGTCAACTGAGTCGGTCAGGTGACTAAGTCGACCCGAGTCAACCAGAGTCGACTGAGTCAACCTAGTGACCTGAATCAATTGAGTCGACCCGGTGACCTGAGTTGACTAGGTCGACCCGTGTCAACCCAAGTCGACTCGAGGCTTGAGTCAATCCAGCAACCCAAGTCGACTCGGTGACCCGAGTCGACCCAGTGACCCGATGACCCGAGTCGACCCGGTGACCCGAGTTGACCGAGTCGACCCAATGACCCGAGTCAACTGAGTCGACCCGGTGACCTGAGTCAACCAAGTCGACCCAGCGACCGGGGTTTTTATGGTGGCCTAATTTATTATGGTAGTCAGAGTTACTCACTGGCGACTAGAGCTGATCTAGCACCCCGAGTTGATCTAGTTAGCGACCTAACCTGATCTGGCTGGTGAACTAATTTTGTCAGGTGATCTGGCGATAAGAGCTGATCTGGTTGGTGACCCAAGCTGATATGGTGACTCGAGTAAATCTAGTTGCCGACCCATGTGGTGACCTGAGTTGATCTCGCTAGCGACTTGAGTTGATCCAATGACCCGTCTCGATCTAGAGGCTCGAGTCGAGCCAGCAACCCAAGTCGAGCTAGCAACCCGAGTCAACCGAGTCGACCTGATGACCTGAGCCAACCGAGTCGACTCGGTGACCCGGTGACCTGAATCAACCGAGTCGACCCGGTGACCAGAGTCGACTAAGTCGACCCAGTCGACCTGAGTCAACCGAGTCGACCCAGTGACCTGAGTCGACCCGATGACCCGAGCCAACCGAGTCGACCTAGTGACCCGGTGACCCGAATCAACCGAGTCGACCCGGTGACTAGAGTTGACTAAGTCGACCCAGTCGACCTGAGTCAACCGAGTCGACCCAGTGACCCGAGTCGACCCGATGACCCGAGCCAACCGAGTCGACCAGTGACCCGGTGACCCGAATCAACCAAGTCGACCCGGTGACCAGAGTCGACTGAGTCGACTCGGTGACCCGAGTCAACCGAGTCGATAGAGTTAACCCAGTGACCCGAGTCAACCGTGTCAACCCAATGACCTGAGTTGACATGGTGACCTGAGTCAACCAAGTTGACCTAAGTCGGTAAGGTGACTGAGTCGACCCGAGTCGACCCGGTGACCTGAGTCAACTGAGTCGACCTGGTGACCTAAGTCAACTAAGTCGACCCGGTGACCTGAGTTGACCCAGTGACATGAGTCAACCGAGTCGACCCGATGACTTGAGTCAACCGAGTCGACCCTGTGACCTGAGTCAACCGAGTCGACCCAGCGACCTGAGTCACTGTGGTGACCCAATTTATTATGGCAGTCGAAGTTACTGGCTGGCGACCCGAGTTGATCTAGTTGGTGACATAAGCTGATCTGGCTGGTGACCTAATTTTGTTAGGTGATCTGGTGACCAGAGCTGATCTAGCTGGTGACCCAAGCTGATCTGGCGACCTGAGTTGATCTAGTTGGCGACCCGTGTGGTGACCTGAGTTGATCTAGTTGGCGACCCGTGTGGTGACCTGAGTTGATCTCGCTAGCGACTTGAGTTGACCAAGTGACTCATCCCGATTTAGAGGCCTAAGTCGATCCGGCAACCCAAGTCAACCCGGTGACTTGAGTCAACCGCGTCGACCGAGTCAACCTAGTGACCCGAGTCGATGGAGTCGACTCGATGACCTGAGTCAACTGAGTTGACCCGATGACCTGAGTCAATTGAGTCGACCTGGTGACCCAAGTCAACCGAGTCGACCTAAGTCGACCCGGTGACTTGAGTCAACCGAGTCAACCCGGTGACCTGAGTCAACTGAGTCGACCGAGTTGACCTAGTGACCTAAGTCAACCAAGTCGACCCAGTGACCCGACTCGACCGAGTCGACCCAGCGACCCGAGTCGCTGTGGTGACCCAATTTATTATGGCAGTCAAAGTTATTGGCTAGCGACCAGAGTTGATCTAGCGACCTGAATTGATCTAGTTGGCAACCTAAGCTGATCTGGTTGTCGACCTAATTTTGTGAGGTGATCTAGTGACCAGAGCTAATTTGGCTGTCGACCTAATTTTGTGAGGTGATCTAGCAACCAGAGCTGATCTGGCTGGTGACCCAATCTGATCTGGCGACTCGAGTTGATCTAGTTGGCGACCTGTGTGGTGACCTGAGTTGATCTCGCTAGCGACTTGTGTTGATCTAGTGACCCATCCTGATCTAGAGGCTTGAGTTGATCCAACAACCCAAGTCGATCCGAGTCGACCGAGTCGACTCGATCATCCGAGTCAACCGAGTTGACCCGGTGACCCGAGTCGACCCGGTGACCTGAGTCAATCGAGTCGACCCGGTGACCTGAGTCAACTGAGTCAACCCAGTGACCTGAGTCAACCGAGTCGACCCGAGTCAACTGAGTTGACGCGGTGACCCGAGTCAACCAAGTCGATCGATTCAACCCGGTGATCCGAGTCGACCTGAGTCGACCGAGTCGGTTAGGTGACTGAGTCGACCCGATGACCTAAGTTGACCGAGTCGACCCAGTGACCTGACTCAATTGAGTCGACCCAGTGACCCGAGTCAACTGAGTCGACCCAATGACTCGAGTCAACCGAGTCGACCTGGTGACCCAAGTCAACTGAGTCGACCGAGTTGACCCGATGACCCGAGTCAACTGAGTCGACCCAGTGACCCAAGTCGCTGTGGTGACCTAATTTATTATGGCAGTTAAAGTTACTAGCTGGCGACCAGAGCTGAGCTGGCAACCTGAATTGATCTAGTGGGTGACCTAAGCTGATCTGGCTAGTGACCTAATTTTGTCAGGTCATCTGGAGACCAGAGCTGATCTGGCTGGTGACCCAAGTTGATCTGGTGACTCAAGTTGATCTAGTTGGCGACCCGTGTGGTGACCTGAGTTGATCTTGCTAGCGATTTGAGTTGATCCAGTGACCCGTCCTGATCCAGAGGCCTGAGTCAATCCGGCAACCCAAGTCGACTCGGTGACCCGAGTCTATCGAGTTGACCGAGTGACCTGAGTCAACCGAGTCGACTCGATGACCCGAGTCAACCGAGTCGACTCGATGACCCGAGTCAACCGAGTCGACTGAGTCGACGTGGTGTCCCGAGTCGGTCAGGTGACCGAGTCGACCCGAGTAAACCAGAGTCGACTGAGTTGACCTAGTGACCTGAATCAATTGAGTCAACCTAGTGACCTGAGTCGACTAGGTCGACCCGTGTCAACCCAAGTCGACTCGAGGCCTAAGTTGATTCGGCAACCCAAGTCGACTCGGTGACCCACGTCGACCGAGTCGACCCAGTGACCCGAGTTGACCCGATGACCCGAGTTGACCCGGTGACCCGAGTTGATCAAGTTGACTGAGTTGACTGAGTCGACCCAGCGACCAGGGTTTTTGTGGTGACCCAATTTATTATGGCAGTCGGAGTTACTCACTGGCGACCAGAGCTAATCTAGCGACCTGAGTTGATCTAATTGGTGACCTAACCTGATCTGGTTGGTGAACTAATTTTGTCAGGTGATCTGGTGACAAGAGCTGATCTGGTTGGTGACCCAAGCTGATATGGCGACCTGAGTAAATCTAGTTGGTGATCCGTGTGGTGACCTGAGTTGATCTCGCTAGCGACTTGAGTTGATCCAGTGACCCATCCCGATCCAGAGGCCCGAGTCGAGCCGGCAACCCAACTCGACCTGAGTCAATCGAGTCGACTCGAGTCCACCGAGTCGACCCAGTGACCCGAGTCAACCTGGTCAACTCGATGACCCGAGCCAACCGAGTCGACCCAGTGACCCGGTGACTCGAATCAACTGAGTCGACCCGGTGACCAGAGTTGACTAAGTCGACCCAGCTGACTTGGTGACCTGAGTCGACAGAGTTGACCTAGTGACCTGAGTCAACCGTGTTGACCTGATGACCTAAGTTGACCTGGTGACCCAAGTCAACCAAGTCTACCTAAGTTAGTAAGGTGACTGAGTTGACCCGAGTCGACCTAGTGACCTGAGTCAACCGAGTCGACCTGGTGACTCGAGTCGACCCAGTGACATGAGTCAACTGAGTCGACCCAATGACCTGAGTCAACTGAGTCAACCGAGTCGACCCTATGACCTGAGTCAACCAAGTTGACCTAGCGACCCGAGTCACTATGGTGACCCAATTTATTATGGCAGTCAAAGTTATTGGCTGGCGACCTGAGTTGATCTAGTTGGTGACATAAGCTGATATGGCGACCAGAGCTGATCTAGCTGGTGACCCAAGCTAATCTGGTGACCCAAGTTGATCTAGTTGGCGACCCATGTGGTGACCTGAGTTGATCTCGCTAGTAACTTGAGTTGACCCGATGATCCATCTTGATCTAGAGGCCCGAGTCGATCCGGCAACCCAAGTCGACCTGGTGACCTGAGTCAACCGCGTCGACCGACTCGACCCAGTGACCTGAGTCAACTAAGTTGACCTGATGACTTGAGTCAACTGAGTTGACCCAATGACCGGAGTCAACTGAGTTGACCCGATGACCTGAGTCAACTGAGTTAACACGATGACTCGAGGCAACCAAGTCGACCCAAGTCGACCGAGTCAGTCAGGTGACTGAGTCGACCTAAGTCGACCTAGTGACCTGAGTCGACCGAGTCAACCCGGTGACTCGAGTCAACAGAGTCGACCGAGTCGACCCAGTGACCCGTGTCAACCGAGTTGACCTGGTGACCCGAGTCGATCGAGTCGACCCAGCGACCTGAGTCACTATGGTGACCTAATTTATTATGGCAGTCAGAGTTACTGGCTGGTGACTAGAGCTGATCTGGTGACCTGAATTGATCTAGTTGGCAACCTAAGCTGATTTGGCTGTCGACCTAATTTTGTGAGGTGATCTGGCGACCAGAGCTGATCTGGCTAGTGACCCAATCTGATTTGGTGACCTGAGTTGATCTAGTTGGTGACCCGTGTGGTGACCTGAGTTGATCTCACTAGCGACTTGTGTTGATCTAGTGACCCATCCCAATCTAGAGGCCTGAGTCGATCCGGCAACCCAAGTCGATTCGAGTTGACTCGGTGACCCGAGTCAACCGAGTCGACCCAGTGACCTGAGTCAATTGAGTCAACCCAGTGACCTGAGTCAACCGAGTCGACCCGATGACCCGAGTCAACCGAGTCAACCCGATGACCCGAGTCAACCGAGTCGACGCAGTGACCTGAGTCAACCAAGTCGATGCGGTGACCCAAGTCAACCGAGTCGACCCGGTGACCTGAGTCAACCGAGTTGACCTGAGTCAACCCGACGACCTGAGTCGACCCGATGACCCGACTCGATCGAGTCGACCTGGTGACCTGACTCGACCGAGTCGACCCAATGACCCGAGTCAACCGAGTCGACCCGGTGACCCGAGTCAACTGAGTCGACCGAGTTCACCCGGTGACCTGAGTCAATTGAGTCGACCCAGTGACCCAAGTTGCTAGTGACCTAATTTTGTTAGGTGATCTGGAGACCAGAGTTGATCTGGTTGGTGACCCAAGCTAATCTGGCGACCAGAGTTGATCTAGTTGGTGACCCGTGTGGTGACCTAAGTTGATCTTGCTAGCAACTTGAGTTGATCCAGTAACCCATCCTGATCCAGAGGCCTGAGTCGATCTGGTAACCCAAGTCGACCTGAGTCGACCTGGTGACCCGACTCAACCGAGTCGACCCGATGACCCGAATCAACCAAGTCGACCTGATGACCCGAGTCAACCAAGTCGACCTTGTGACCCGAGTCAACCAAGTCGACCCGAGTCAGTCAGGTGACTGAGTCAACCCGGTGACCTGAGTCGATTAAGTCAACGGAGTCCACCCAATGACCTGAGTCAACTGAGTCGATCGTGTCAACCCAGTAACCTAAGTCAACCCGGTGAATCGAGTCAACTGAGTCGATCGAGTCGACCCGGTGACCTGAGTCAACTGAGTCGACCTGAGTCGACTGAGTCAACCCAGTTACCTGAGTCACTGTGGTGACCTAATTTATTATGGTAGTCAGAGTTACTGGCTGGTGACCTAAGCTAATCTGGCTGGTGACTTAAGTTTGTCAGGTGATCTAGCGACCAGAGTTGATCTGGTTGGTGACCCAAGCTGATCTGGCGATGTGAGTTGATCTAGTTGGCGACCCGTGTGGTGACCTGAGTTGATCTCGCTAGCGACTTGAGTTGATCCAGTGACCCGTACTGATCCAGAGGCCCGAGTCGATCTGACAACCCAAGTCGACCCGGTGACCCGAGTCAACTTGGTGACTCGAGTCGATCCGATGACCTGAGTCAACTGAGTCATCCCGAGTCGACCGAGTCAGTCAGGTGACTGAGTCGACCCGGTGACCTGAGTCAACCAAGTCGACCTGGTGACCCAAGTCCATCGAGTCGACCGAGTCGACCCAGTGACCTGATTCAACCAAGTCGACCTGGTGACCCGAGTCAACCGAGTCGACCTGGTGACCCGAGTCGCTGTGGTGACCCAATTTATTATGGCAGTCAAAGTTTTTGGCTGGCAACCAGAGCTGATCTGGCGACCTGAGTTGATCTAGTTAGCGACCTAAGCTGATCTAGTTGGCGACCTAAGATGAAATGGTTGGTGACCCAGGCTGATCTAGTTAGTGACCTGATTTTGTCAGGTGATCTAGCGACTAGAGCTGATCTAGCTGGTGACCCAAGCTGATCTAGTGACCCGAGTTGATCTAGTTGGTTACCTGTGTGGTGACCTGAGCTGATCTCGCTAGCAACTTGAGTTGATCTAGTGACCCGTGCAATCTAGAGGCCCGAGTAGATCCGACAACCCAAGTCGACTTGAGTCGACCTGAGTCAACCGAGTCAGCTGAGTCGACCTAAGTCACCCTAGTCGACCCGGTGATCCAAGTCAACTGAGTTGACTCAAGTTGACTGCGTCGACCCGAGTCGACCGGGTCGGTCAGGTGACTGACTCGACCTGAGTCGATTTGGCTACCTGAGTCAACTCGGTGACCCGAGTCGATCGAGTCGACCGAGTCGACCAAGTCCACCCAGTGACCTGAGTCACCTTAGTCGACCGAGCGACCAGAGTCGTTGTAGTGACCTAATTTATTATGGCAGTATGAGTTACCGACTAGCGAGCAGAGTTGATCTAGCCACCCGAGATGATCTAGTTTGCGACCTGAGTTGATCTAGTTGGTGACCCGAGTTGATCTGCCTGTTGACCTAATTTTGTCAAGTGATCTAGCGACCAGAGCTGATCAAGCCGAGCGGAACCGAACCGGTCGAGCTCTCCGGGGAGCGGCGGGGCGGGATCGGCGCCGAGCTCGCTCCCGGGCGGGGTCGAAACTCGCGGAAAAAAAATGAACAAAGGAGGCCCCGTACGAGGATAAGAACGAAAAAACCAGAGTTAAATTAAAAAAAAAAAAAAAAAAAAAAAAAAAATTACTTTCGGGTCATACGTGTAGCCACGCCCAGCTCGCCCGCGGACGGGATCCCCATCGAGCTCGTCGAGCCGAGCGGCGCTCGCGGGCGGGGTCCGATCCGAGCGGAACCGAACCGGTCGAGCTCTCCGGGGAGCGGCGGGGCGGGATCGGCGCCGAGCTCGCTCCGGGGCGGGGTCGAAACTCGCGGAAAAAAAATGAACAAAGGAGGCTCCGTACGAGGATAAGAACGAAAAAACCAGAGTTAAAAAAAAAAAAAAAAAAAAAAAAAATACATTCGCGTCATACGTGTAGCCACGCCCAGCTCGCCCGCGGACGGGATCCCCATCGAGCTCGTCGAGCCGAGCGGCGCTCGCGGGCGGGGTCCGATCCGAGCGGAACCGAACCGGTCGAGCTCTCCGGGGAGCGGCGGGGCGGGATCGGCGCCGAGCTCGCTCCCGGGCGGGGTCGAAACTCGCGGAAAAAAAATGAACAAAGGAGGCTCCGTACGAGGATAAGAACGAAAAAACCAGAGTTAAAAAAAAAATTAAAAAAAAAAAATTACATTCGGGTCATACGTGTAGCCACGCCCAGCTCGCCCGCGGACGGGATCCCCATCGAGCTCGTCGAGCCGAGCGGCGCTCGCGGGCGGGGTCCGATCCGAGCGGAACCGAACCGGTCGAGCTCTCCGGGGAGCGGCGAGGCGGGATCGGCGCCGAGCTCGCTCCCGGGCGGGGTCGAAACTCGCGGAAAAAAAATGAACAAAGGAGGCTCCGTACGAGGATAAGAACGAAAAAACCAGAGTTAAAAAAAAAAAAAAAAAAAAAAAAAAATTACATTCGGGTCATACGTGTAGCCACGCCCAGCTCGCCCGCGGACGGGATCCCCATCGAGCTCGTCGAGCCGAGCGGCGCTCGCGGGCGGGGTCCGATCCGAGCGGAACCGAACCGGTCGAGCTCTCCGGGGAGCGGCGGTGCGGGATCGGCGCCGAGCTCGCTCCCGGGCGGGGTCGAAACTCGCGGAAAAAAAATGAACAAAGGAGGCTCCGTACGAGGATAAGAACGAAAAAACCAGAGTTAAAAAAAAAAAAAAAAAAAAAATTACATTCGGGTCATACGTGTAGCCACGCCCAGCTCGCCCGCGGACGGGATCCCCATCGAGCTCGTCGAGCCGAGCGGCGCTCGCGGGCGGGGTCCGATCCGAGCGGAACCGAACCGGTCAAGCTCTCCGGGGAGCGGCGGGGCGGGATCGGCGCCGAGCTCGCTCCCGGGCGGGGTCGAAACTCGCGGAAAAAAAATGAACAAAGGAGGCTCCGTACGAGGATAAGAACGAAAAAACCAGAGTTAAAAAAAAAAAAAAAAAAAAAAAAAATACATTCGCGTCATACGTGTAGCCACGCCCAGCTCGCCCGCGGACGGGATCCCCATCGAGCTCGTCGAGCCGAGCGGCGCTCGCGGGCGGGGTCCGATCCGAGCGGAACCGAACCGGTCGAGCTCTCCGGGGAGCGGCGGGGCGGGATCGGCGCCGAGCTCGCTCCCGGGCGGGGGTCGAAACTCGCGGAAAAAAAATGAACAAAGGAGGCTCCGTACGAGGATAAGAACGAAAAAACCAGAGTTAAAAAAAAAAAAAAAAAAAAAAAAAAAAATTACATTCGGGTCATACGTGTAGCCACGCCCAGCTCGCCCGCGGACGGGATCCCCATCGAGCTCGTCGAGCCGAGCGGCGCTCGCGGGCGGGGTCCGATCCGAGCGGAACCGAACCGGTCGAGCTCTCCGGGGAGCGGCGGGGCGGGATCGGCGCCGAGCTCGCTCCCGGGCGGGGTCGAAACTCGCGGAAAAAAAATGAACAAAGGAGGCCCCGTACGAGGATAAGAACGAAAAAACCAGAGTTAAAAAAAAAAAAAAAAAAAAAAAAAAAAAATTACTTTCGGGTCATACGTGTAGCCACGCCCAGCTCGCCCGCGGACGGGATCCCCATCGAGCTCGTCGAGCCGAGCGGCGCTCGCGGGCGGGGTCCGATCCGAGCGGAACCGAACCGGTCGAGCTCTCCGGGGAGCGGCGGGGCGGGATCGGCGCCGAGCTCGCTCCGGGGCGGGGTCGAAACTCGCGGAAAAAAAATGAACAAAGGAGGCTCCGTACGAGGATAAGAACGAAAAAACCAGAGTTAAAAAAAAAAAAAAAAAAAAAAAAAATACATTCGCGTCATACGTGTAGCCACGCCCAGCTCGCCCGCGGACGGGATCCCCATCGAGCTCGTCGAGCCGAGCGGCGCTCGCGGGCGGGGTCCGATCCGAGCGGAACCGAACCGGTCGAGCTCTCCGGGGAGCGGCGGGGCGGGATCGGCGCCGAGCTCGCTCCCGGGCGGGGTCGAAACTCGCGGAAAAAAAATGAACAAAGGAGGCTCCGTACGAGGATAAGAACGAAAAAACCAGAGTTAAAAAAAAAATTAAAAAAAAAAAATTACATTCGGGTCATACGTGTAGCCACGCCCAGCTCGCCCGCGGACGGGATCCCCATCGAGCTCGTCGAGCCGAGCGGCGCTCGCGGGCGGGGTCCGATCCGAGCGGAACCGAACCGGTCGAGCTCTCCGGGGAGCGGCGAGGCGGGATCGGCGCCGAGCTCGCTCCCGGGCGGGGTCGAAACTCGCGGAAAAAAAATGAACAAAGGAGGCTCCGTACGAGGATAAGAACGAAAAAACCAGAGTTAAAAAAAAAAAAAAAAAAAAAAAAAATTACATTCGGGTCATACGTGTAGCCACGCCCAGCTCGCTCGCGGACGGGATCCCCATCGAGCTCGTCGAGCCGAGCGGCGCTCGCGGGCGGGGTCCGATCCGAGCGGAACCGAACCGGTCGAGCTCTCCGGGGAGCGGCGGGGCGGGATCGGCGCCGAGCTCGCTCCCGGGCGGGGTCGAAACTCGCGGAAAAAAAATGAACAAAGGAGGCTCCGTACGAGGATAAGAACGAAAAAACCAGAGTTTTAAAAAAAAAAAAAAAAAAAAATTACATTCGGGTCATACGTGTAGCCACGCCCAGCTCGCCCGCGGACGGGATCCCCATCGAGCTCGTCGAGCCGAGCGGCGCTCGCGGGCGGGGTCCGATCCGAGCGGAACCGAACCGGTCGAGCTCTCCGGGGAGCGGCGGGGCGGGATCGGCGCCGAGCTCGCTCCCGGGCGGGGTCGAAACTCGCGGGAAAAAAATGAACAAAGGAGGCTCCGTACGAGGATAAGAACGAAAAAACCAGAGTTAAAAAAAAAAAAAAAAAAAAAAAAAAAAATTACATTCGGGTCATACGTGTAGCCACGCCCAGCTCGCCCGCGGACGGGATCCCCATCGAGCTCGTCGAGCCGAGCGGCGCTCGCGGGCGGGGTCCGATCGGAGCGGAACCGAACCGGTCGAGCTCTCCGGGGAGCGGCGGGGCGGGATCGGCGCCGAGCTCGCTCCCGGGCGGGGTCGAAACTCGCGGAAAAAAAATGAACAAAGGAGGCTCCGTACGAGGATAAGAACGAAAAAACCAGAGTTAAAAAAAAAAAAAAAAAAAAAATTACATTCGGGTCATACGTGTAGCCACGCCCAGCTCGCCCGCGGACGGGATCCCCATCGAGCTCGTCGAGCCGAGCGGCGCTCGCGGGCGGGGTCCGATCCGAGCGGAACCGAACCGGTCGAGCTCTCCGGGGAGCGGCGGGGCGGGATCGGCGCCGAGCTCGCTCCCGGGCGGGGTCGAAACTCGCGGAAAAAAAATGAACAAAGGAGGCCCCGTACGAGGATAAGAACGAAAAAACCAGAGTTAAAAAAAAATAAAAAAAATAAAAAAAATAAAAAAATACTTTCGGGTCATACGTGTAGCCACGCCCAGCTCGCCCGCGGACGGGATCCCCATCGAGCTCGTCGAGCCGAGCGGCGCTCGCGGGCGGGGTCCGATCCGAGCGGAACCGAACCGGTCGAGCTCTCCGGGGAGCGGCGGGGCGGGATCGGCGCCGAGCTCGCTCCGGGGCGGGGTCGAAACTCGCGGAAAAAAAATGAACAAAGGAGGCTCCGTACGAGGATAAGAACGAAAAAACCAGAGTTTTAAAAAAAAAAAAAAAAAAAATTACATTCGGGTCATACGTGTAGCCACGCCCAGCTCGCCCGCGGACGGGATCCCCATCGAGCTCGTCGAGCCGAGCGGCGCTCGCGGGCGGGGTCCGATCCGAGCGGAACCGAACCGGTCGAGCTCTCCGGGGAGCGGCGGGGCGGGATCGGCGCCGAGCTCGCTCCCGGGCGGGGTCGAAACTCGCGGAAAAAAAATGAACAAAGGAGGCTCCGTACGAGGATAAGAACGAAAAAACCAGAGTTAAAAAAAAAAAAAAAAAAAAAATTACATTCGGGTCATACGTGTAGCCACGCCCAGCTCGCCCGCGGACGGGATCCCCATCGAGCTCGTCGAGCCGAGCGGCGCTCGCGGGCGGGGTCCGATCCGAGCGGAACCGAACCGGTCGAGCTCTCCGGGGAGCGGCGGGGCGGGATCGGCGCCGAGCTCGCTCCGGGGCGGGGTCGAAACTCGCGGAAAAAAAATGAACAAAGGAGGCTCCGTACGAGGATAAGAACGAAAAAACCAGAGTTAAAAAAAAAAAAAAAAAAAAAAAAATACATTCGCGTCATACGTGTAGCCACGCCCAGCTCGCCCGCGGACGGGATCCCCATCGAGCTCGTCGAGCCGAGCGGCGCTCGCGGGCGTGGTCCGATCCGAGCGGAACCGAACCGGTCGAGCTCTCCGGGGAGCGGCGGGGCGGGATCGGCGCCGAGCTCGCTCCCGGGCGGGGTCGAAACTCGCGGAAAAAAAATGAACAAAGGAGGCTCCGTACGAGGATAAGAACGAAAAAACCAGAGTTAAAAAAAAAATTAAAAAAAAAAAATTACATTCGGGTCATACGTGTAGCCACGCCCAGCTCGCCCGCGGACGGGATCCCCATCGAGCTCGTCGAGCCGAGCGGCGCTCGCGGGCGGGGTCCGATCCGAGCGGAACCGAACCGGTCGAGCTCTCCGGGGAGCGGCGGGGCGGGATCGGCGCCGAGCTCGCTCCCGGGCGGGGTCGAAACTCGCGGGAAAAAAATGAACAAAGGAGGCTCCGTACGAGGATAAGAACGAAAAAACCAGAGTTAAAAAAAAAAAAAAAAAAAAAAAAAATTACATTCGGGTCATACGTGTAGCCACGCCCAGCTCGCCCGCGGACGGGATCCCCATCGAGCTCGTCGAGCCGAGCGGCGCTCGCGGGCGGGGTCCGATCCGAGCGGAACCGAACCGGTCGAGCTCTCCGGGGAGCGGCGGGGCGGGATCGGCGCCGAGCTCGCTCCCGGGCGGGGTCGAAACTCGCGGAAAAAAAATGAACAAAGGAGGCTCCGTACGAGGATAAGAACGAAAATACCAGAGTTAAAAAAAAAAAAAAAAAAAAAAAAAAAAATTACATTCGGGTCATACGTGTAGCCACGCCCAGCTCGCCCGCGGACGGGATCCCCATCGAGCTCGTCGAGCCGAGCGGCGCTCGCGGGCGGGGTCCGATCCGAGCGGAACCGAACCGGTCGAGCTCTCCGGGGAGCGGCGGGGCGGGATCGGCGCCGAGCTCGCTCCCGGGCGGGGTCGAAACTCGCGGAAAAAAAATGAACAAAGGAGGCTCCGTACGAGGATAAGAACGAAAAAACCAGAGTTTTAAAAAAAAAAAAAAAAAAAAAATTACATTCGGGTCATACGTGTAGCCACGCCCAGCTCGCCCGCGGACGGGATCCCCATCGAGCTCGTCGAGCCGAGCGGCGCTCGCGGGCGGGGTCCGATCCGAGCGGAACCGAACCGGTCGAGCTCTCCGGGGAGCGGCGGGGCGGGATCGGCGCCGAGCTCGCTCCCGGGCGGGGTCGAAACTCGCGGGAAAAAAATGAACAAAGGAGGCTCCGTACGAGGATAAGAACGAAAAAACCAGAGTTAAAAAAAAAAAAAAAAAAAAAAAAAAAAATTACATTCGGGTCATACGTGTAGCCACGCCCAGCTCGCCCGCGGACGGGATCCCCATCGAGCTCGTCGAGCCGAGCGGCGCTCGCGGGCGGGGTCCGATCTGAGCGGAACCGAACCGGTCGAGCTCTCCGGGGAGCGCCGGGGCGGGATCGGCGCCGAGCTCGCTCCCGGGCGGGGTCGAAACTCGCGGAAAAAAAATGAACAAAGGAGGCTCCGTACGAGGATAAGAACGAAAAAACCAGAGTTAAAAAAAAAAAAAAAAAAAAAAATTACATTCGGGTCATACGTGTAGCCACGCCCAGCTCGCCCGCGGACGGGATCCCCATCGAGCTCGTCGAGCCGAGCGGCGCTCGCGGGCGGGGTCCGATCCGAGCGAAACCGAACCGGTCGAGCTCTCCGGGGAGCGGCGGGGCGGGATCGGCGCCGAGCTCGCTCCCGGGCGGGGTCGAAACTCGCGGAAAAAAAATGAACAAAGGAGGCTCCGTACGAGGATAAGAACGAAAAAACCAGAGTTAAAAAAAAAAAAAAAAAAAAAAAAAAAATTACATTCGGGTCATACGTGTAGCCACGCCCAGCTCGCCCGCGGACGGGATCCCCATCGAGCTCGTCGAGCCGAGCGGCGCTCGCGGGCGGGGTCCGATCCGAGCGGAACCGAACCGGTCGAGCTCTCCGGGGAGCGGCGGGGCGGGATCGGCGCCGAGCTCGCTCCCGGGCGGGGTCGAAACTCGCGGAAAAAAAATGAACAAAGGAGGCCCCGTACGAGGATAAGAACGAAAAAACCAGAGTTAAAAAAAAAAAAAAAAAAAAAAAAAAAATTACTTTCGGGTCATACGTGTAGCCACGCCCAGCTCGCCCGCGGACGGGATCCCCATCGAGCTCGTCGAGCCGAGCGGCGCTCACGGGCGGGGTCCGATCCGAGCGGAACCGAACCGGTCGAGCTCTCCGGGGAGCGGCGGGGCGGGATCGGCGCCGAGCTCGCTCCCGGGCGGGGTCGAAACTCGCGGAAAAAAAATGAACAAAGGAGGCTCCGTACGAGGATAAGAACGAAAAAACCAGAGTTAAAAAAAAAAAAAAAAAAAAAAATTACATTCGGGTCATACGTGTAGCCACGCCCAGCTCGCCCGCGGACGGGATCCCCATCGAGCTCGTCGAGCCGAGCGGCGCTCGCGGGCGGGGTCCGATCCGAGCGGAACCGAACCGGTCGAGCTCTCCGGGGAGCGGCGGGGCGGGATCGGCGCCGAGCTCGCTCCCGGGCGGGGTCGAAACTCGCGGAAAAAAAATGAACAAAGGAGGCTCCGTACGAGGATAAGAACGAAAAAACCAGAGTTAAAAAAAAAAAAAAAAAAAAAAAAAAATACATTCGCGTCATACGTGTAGCCACGCCCAGCTCGCCCGCGGACGGGATCCCCATCGAGCTCGTCGAGCCGAGCGGCGCTCGCGGGCGGGGTCCGATCCGAGCGGAACCGAACCGGTCGAGCTCTCCGGGGAGCGGCGGGGCGGGATCGGCGCCGAGCTCGCTCCCGGGCGGGGTCGAAACTCGCGGAAAAAAAATGAACAAAGGAGGCTCCGTACGAGGATAAGAACGAAAAAACCAGAGTTAAAAAAAAAAAAAAAAAAAAAAAAAAAAAATTACATTCGGGTCATACGTGTAGCCACGCCCAGCTCGCCCGCGGACGGGATCCCCATCGAGCTCGTCGAGCCGAGCGGCGCTCGCGGGCGGGGTCCGATCCGAGCGGAACCGAACCGGTCGAGCTCTCCGGGGAGCGGCGGGGCGGGATCGGCGCCGAGCTCGCTCCCGGGCGGGGTCGAAACTCGCGGGAAAAAAATGAACAAAGGAGGCTCCGTACGAGGATAAGAACGAAAAAACCAGAGTTAAAAAAAAAAAAAAAAAAAAAAAAAAAAATTACATTCGGGTCATACGTGTAGCCACGCCCAGCTCGCCCGCGGACGGGATCCCCATCGAGCTCGTCGAGCCGAGCGGCGCTCGCGGGCGGGGTCCGATCCGAGCGGAACCGAACCGGTCGAGCTCTCCGGGGAGCGGCGGGGCGGGATCGGCGCCGAGCTCGCTCCCGGGCGGGGTCGAAACTCGCGGAAAAAAAATGAACAAAGGAGGCTCCGTACGAGGATAAGAACGAAAATACCAGAGTTAAAAAAAAAAAAAAAAAAAAAAAAAAAAAATTACATTCGGGTCATACGTGTAGCCACGCCCAGCTCGCCCGCGGACGGGATCCCCATCGAGCTCGTCGAGCCGAGCGGCGCTCGCGGGCGGGGTCCGATCCGAGCGGAACCGAACCGGTCGAGCTCTCCGGGGAGCGGCGGGGCGGGATCGGCGCCGAGCTCGCTCCCGGGCGGGGTCGAAACTCGCGGAAAAAAAATGAACAAAGGAGGCTCCGTACGAGGATAAGAACGAAAAAACCAGAGTTTTAAAAAAAAAAAAAAAAAAAAAATTACATTCGGGTCATACGTGTAGCCACGCCCAGCTCGCCCGCGGACGGGATCCCCATCGAGCTCGTCGAGCCGAGCGGCGCTCGCGGGCGGGGTCCGATCCGAGCGGAACCGAACCGGTCGAGCTCTCCGGGGAGCGGCGGGGCGGGATCGGCGCCGAGCTCGCTCCCGGGCGGGGTCGAAACTCGCGGGAAAAAAATGAACAAAGGAGGCTCCGTACGAGGATAAGAACGAAAAAACCAGAGTTAAAAAAAAAAAAAAAAAAAAAAAAAAAAATTACATTCGGGTCATACGTGTAGCCACGCCCAGCTCGCCCGCGGACGGGATCCCCATCGAGCTCGTCGAGCCGAGCGGCGCTCGCGGGCGGGGTCCGATCCGAGCGGAACCGAACCGGTCGAGCTCTCCGGGGAGCGGCGGGGCGGGATCGGCGCCGAGCTCGCTCCCGGGCGGGGTCGAAACTCGCGGAAAAAAAATGAACAAAGGAGGCTCCGTACGAGGATAAGAACGAAAATACCAGAGTTAAAAAAAAAAAAAAAAAAAAAAAAAAGAATTACATTCGGGTCATACGTGTAGCCACGCCCAGCTCGCCCGCGGACGGGATCCCCATCGAGCTCGTCGAGCCGAGCGGCGCTCGCGGGCGGGGTCCGATCCGAGCGGAACCGAACCGGTCGAGCTCTCCGGGGAGCGGCGGGGCGGGATCGGCGCCGAGCTCGCTCCCGGGCGGGGTCGAAACTCGCGGAAAAAAAATGAACAAAGGAGGCTCCGTACGAGGATAAGAACGAAAAAACCAGAGTTTTAAAAAAAAAAAAAAAAAAAAAATTACATTCGGGTCATACGTGTAGCCACGCCCAGCTCGCCCGCGGACGGGATCCCCATCGAGCTCGTCGAGCCGAGCGGCGCTCGCGGGCGGGGTCCGATCCGAGCGGAACCGAACCGGTCGAGCTCTCCGGGGAGCGGCGGGGCGGGATCGGCGCCGAGCTCGCTCCCGGGCGGGGTCGAAACTCGCGGGAAAAAAATGAACAAAGGAGGCTCCGTACGAGGATAAGAACGAAAAAACCAGAGTTTAAAAAAAAAAAAAAAAAAAAAAAAAAATTACATTCGGGTCATACGTGTAGCCACGCCCAGCTCGCCCGCGGACGGGATCCCCATCGAGCTCGTCGAGCCGAGCGGCGCTCGCGGGCGGGGTCCGATCTGAGCGGAACCGAACCGGTCGAGCTCTCCGGGGAGCGGCGGGGCGGGATCGGCGCCGAGCTCGCTCCCGGGCGGGGTCGAAACTCGCGGAAAAAAAATGAACAAAGGAGGCTCCGTACGAGGATAAGAACGAAAAAAACCAGAGTTAAAAAAAAAAAAAAAAAAAAAAAATTACATTCGGGTCATACGTGTAGCCACGCCCAGCTCGCCCGCGGACGGGATCCCCATCGAGCTCGTCGAGCCGAGCGGCGCTCGCGGGCGGGGTCCGATCCGAGCGAAACCGAACCGGTCGAGCTCTCCGGGGAGCGGCGGGGCGGGATCGGCGCCGAGCTCGCTCCCGGGCGGGGTCGAAACTCGCGGAAAAAAAATGAACAAAGGAGGCTCCGTACGAGGATAAGAACGAAAAAACCAGAGTTAAAAAAAAAAAAAAAAAAAAAAAAAAAATTACATTCGGGTCATACGTGTAGCCACGCCCAGCTCGCCCGCGGACGGGATCCCCATCGAGCTCGTCGAGCCGAGCGGCGCTCGCGGGCGGGGTCCGATCCGAGCGGAACCGAACCGGTCGAGCTCTCCGGGGAGCGGCGGGGCGGGATCGGCGCCGAGCTCGCTCCCGGGCGGGGTCGAAACTCGCGGAAAAAAAATGAACAAAGGAGGCCCCGTACGAGGATAAGAACGAAAAAACCAGAGTTAAAAAAAAAAAAAAAAAAAAAAAAAAAATTACATTCGGGTCATACGTGTAGCCACGCCCAGCTCGCCCGCGGACGGGATCCCCATCGAGCTCGTCGAGCCGAGCGGCGCTCGCGGGCGGGGTCCGATCCGAGCGGAACCGAACCGGTCGAGCTCTCCGGGGAGCGGCGGGGCGGGATCGGCGCCGAGCTCGCTCCCGGGCGGGGTCGAAACTCGCGGAAAAAAAATGAACAAAGGAGGCCCCGTACGAGGATAAGAACGAAAAAACCAGAGTTAAAAAAAAAAAAAAAAAAAAAAAAAAAATTACTTTCGGGTCATACGTGTAGCCACGCCCAGCTCGCCCGCGGACGGGATCCCCATCGAGCTCGTCGAGCCGAGCGGCGCTCACGGGCGGGGTCCGATCCGAGCGGAACCGAACCGGTCGAGCTCTCCGGGGAGCGGCGGGGCGGGATCGGCGCCGAGCTCGCTCCCGGGCGGGGTCGAAACTCGCGGAAAAAAAATGAACAAAGGAGGCTCCGTACGAGGATAAGAACGAAAAAACCAGAGTTAAAAAAAAAAAAAAAAAAAAAATTACATTCGGGTCATACGTGTAGCCACGCCCAGCTCGCCCGCGGACGGGATCCCCATCGAGCTCGTCGAGCCGAGCGGCGCTCGCGGGCGGGGTCCGATCCGAGCGGAACCGAACCGGTCGAGCTCTCCGGGGAGCGGCGGGGCGGGATCGGCGCCGAGCTCGCTCCCGGGCGGGGTCGAAACTCGCGGAAAAAAAATGAACAAAGGAGGCTCCGTACGAGGATAAGAACGAAAAAACCAGAGTTAAAAAAAAAAAAAAAAAAAAAAAAAAAATACATTCGCGTCATACGTGTAGCCACGCCCAGCTCGCCCGCGGACGGGATCCCCATCGAGCTCGTCGAGCCGAGCGGCGCTCGCGGGCGGGGTCCGATCCGAGCGGAACCGAACCGGTCGAGCTCTCCGGGGAGCGGCGGGGCGGGATCGGCGCCGAGCTCGCTCCCGGGCGGGGTCGAAACTCGCGGAAAAAAAATGAACAAAGGAGGCTCCGTACGAGGATAAGAACGAAAAAAACCAGAGTTAAAAAAAAAAAAAAAAAAAAAAAAAAAAAATTACATTCGGGTCATACGTGTAGCCACGCCCAGCTCGCCCGCGGACGGGGATCCCCATCGAGCTCGTCGAGCCGAGCGGCGCTCGCGGGCGGGGTCCGATCCGAGCGGAACCGAACCGGTCGAGCTCTCCGGGGAGCGGCGGGGCGGGATCGGCGCCGAGCTCGCTCCCGGGCGGGGTCGAAACTCGCGGGAAAAAAATGAACAAAGGAGGCTCCGTACGAGGATAAGAACGAAAAAACCAGAGTTAAAAAAAAAAAAAAAAAAAAAAAAAAAAATTACATTCGGGTCATACGTGTAGCCACGCCCAGCTCGCCCGCGGACGGGATCCCCATCGAGCTCGTCGAGCCGAGCGGCGCTCGCGGGCGGGGTCCGATCCGAGCGGAACCGAACCGGTCGAGCTCTCCGGGGAGCGGCGGGGCGGGATCGGCGCCGAGCTCGCTCCCGGGCGGGGTCGAAACTCGCGGAAAAAAAATGAACAAAGGAGGCTCCGTACGAGGATAAGAACGAAAATACCAGAGTTAAAAAAAAAAAAAAAAAAAAAAAAAAAAAATTACATTCGGGTCATACGTGTAGCCACGCCCAGCTCGCCCGCGGACGGGATCCCCATCGAGCTCGTCGAGCCGAGCGGCGCTCGCGGGCGGGGTCCGATCCGAGCGGAACCGAACCGGTCGAGCTCTCCGGGGAGCGGCGGGGCGGGATCGGCGCCGAGCTCGCTCCCGGGCGGGGTCGAAACTCGCGGAAAAAAAATGAACAAAGGAGGCTCCGTACGAGGATAAGAACGAAAAAACCAGAGTTTTAAAAAAAAAAAAAAAAAAAAAATTACATTCGGGTCATACGTGTAGCCACGCCCAGCTCGCCCGCGGACGGGATCCCCATCGAGCTCGTCGAGCCGAGCGGCGCTCGCGGGCGGGGTCCGATCCGAGCGGAACCGAACCGGTCGAGCTCTCCGGGGAGCGGCGGGGCGGGATCGGCGCCGAGCTCGCTCCCGGGCGGGGTCGAAACTCGCGGGAAAAAAATGAACAAAGGAGGCTCCGTACGAGGATAAGAACGAAAAAACCAGAGTTAAAAAAAAAAAAAAAAAAAAAAAAAAAAATTACATTCGGGTCATACGTGTAGCCACGCCCAGCTCGCCCGCGGACGGGATCCCCATCGAGCTCGTCGAGCCGAGCGGCGCTCGCGGGCGGGGTCCGATCCGAGCGGAACCGAACCGGTCGAGCTCTCCGGGGAGCGGCGGGGCGGGATCGGCGCCGAGCTCGCTCCCGGGCGGGGTCGAAACTCGCGGAAAAAAAAATGAACAAAGGAGGCTCCGTACGAGGATAAGAACGAAAATACCAGAGTTAAAAAAAAAAAAAAAAAAAAAAAAAAGAATTACATTCGGGTCATACGTGTAGCCACGCCCAGCTCGCCCGCGGACGGGATCCCCATCGAGCTCGTCGAGCCGAGCGGCGCTCGCGGGCGGGGTCCGATCCGAGCGGAACCGAACCGGTCGAGCTCTCCGGGGAGCGGCGGGGCGGGATCGGCGCCGAGCTCGCTCCCGGGCGGGGTCGAAACTCGCGGAAAAAAAATGAACAAAGGAGGCTCCGTACGAGGATAAGAACGAAAAAACCAGAGTTTTAAAAAAAAAAAAAAAAAAAAAATTACATTCGGGTCATACGTGTAGCCACGCCCAGCTCGCCCGCGGACGGGATCCCCATCGAGCTCGTCGAGCCGAGCGGCGCTCGCGGGCGGGGTCCGATCCGAGCGGAACCGAACCGGTCGAGCTCTCCGGGGAGCGGCGGGGCGGGATCGGCGCCGAGCTCGCTCCCGGGCGGGGTCGAAACTCGCGGGAAAAAAATGAACAAAGGAGGCTCCGTACGAGGATAAGAACGAAAAAACCAGAGTTAAAAAAAAAAAAAAAAAAAAAAAAAAAAAATTACATTCGGGTCATACGTGTAGCCACGCCCAGCTCGCCCGCGGACGGGATCCCCATCGAGCTCGTCGAGCCGAGCGGCGCTCGCGGGCGGGGTCCGATCTGAGCGGAACCGAACCGGTCGAGCTCTCCGGGGAGCGGCGGGGCGGGATCGGCGCCGAGCTCGCTCCCGGGCGGGGTCGAAACTCGCGGAAAAAAAATGAACAAAGGAGGCTCCGTACGAGGATAAGAACGAAAAAACCAGAGTTAAAAAAAAAAAAAAAAAAAAAATTACATTCGGGTCATACGTGTAGCCACGCCCAGCTCGCCCGCGGACGGGATCCCCATCGAGCTCGTCGAGCCGAGCGGCGCTCGCGGGCGGGGTCCGATCCGAGCGAAACCGAACCGGTCGAGCTCTCCGGGGAGCGGCGGGGCGGGATCGGCGCCGAGCTCGCTCCCGGGCGGGGTCGAAACTCGCGGAAAAAAAAATGAACAAAGGAGGCTCCGTACGAGGATAAGAACGAAAAAACCAGAGTTAAAAAAAAAAAAAAAAAAAAAAAAAAAATTACATTCGGGTCATACGTGTAGCCACGCCCAGCTCGCCCGCGGACGGGATCCCCATCGAGCTCGTCGAGCCGAGCGGCGCTCGCGGGCGGGGTCCGATCCGAGCGGAACCGAACCGGTCGAGCTCTCCGGGGAGCGGCGGGGCGGGATCGGCGCCGAGCTCGCTCCCGGGCGGGGTCGAAACTCGCGGAAAAAAAATGAACAAAGGAGGCCCCGTACGAGGATAAGAACGAAAAAACCAGAGTTAAAAAAAAAAAAAAAAAAAAAAAAAAATTACTTTCGGGTCATACGTGTAGCCACGCCCAGCTCGCCCGCGGACGGGATCCCCATCGAGCTCGTCGAGCCGAGCGGCGCTCGCGGGCGGGGTCCGATCCGAGCGGAACCGAACCGGTCGAGCTCTCCGGGGAGCGGCGGGGCGGGATCGGCGCCGAGCTCGCTCCCGGGCGGGGTCGAAACTCGCGGAAAAAAAATGAACAAAGGAGGCTCCGTACGAGGATAAGAACGAAAAAACCAGAGTTAAAAAAAAAAAAAAAAAAAAATTACATTCGGGTCATACGTGTAGCCACGCCCAGCTCGCCCGCGGACGGGATCCCCATCGAGCTCGTCGAGCCGAGCGGCGCTCGCGGGCGGTGTCCGATCCGAGCGGAACCGAACCGGTCGAGCTCTCCGGGGAGCGGCGGGGCGGGATCGGCGCCGAGCTCGCTCCCGGGCGGGGTCGAAACTCGCGGAAAAAAAATGAACAAAGGAGGCTCCGTACGAGGATAAGAACGAAAAAACCAGAGTTAAAAAAAAAAAAAAAAAAAAAAAAAAAATACATTCGCGTCATACGTGTAGCCACGCCCAGCTCGCTCGCGGACGGGATCCCCATCGAGCTCGTCGAGCCGAGCGGCGCTCGCGGGCGGGGTCCGATCCGAGCGGAACCGAACGGGTCGAGCTCTCCGGGGAGCGGCGGGGCGGGATCGGCGCCGAGCTCGCTCCCGGGCGGGGTCGAAACTCGCGGAAAAAAAATGAACAAAGGAGGCTCCGTACGAGGATAAGAACGAAAAAACCAGAGTTTAAAAAAAAAAAAAAAAAAAAAAAAAAAAATTACATTCGGGTCATACGTGTAGCCACGCCCAGCTCGCCCGCGGACGGGATCCCCATCGAGCTCGTCGAGCCGAGCGGCGCTCGCGGGCGGGGTCCGATCCGAGCGGAACCGAACCGGTCGAGCTCTCCGGGGAGCGGCGGGGCGGGATCGGCGCCGAGCTCGCTCCCGGGCGGGGTCGAAACTCGCGGGAAAAAAATGAACAAAGGAGGCTCCGTACGAGGATAAGAACGAAAAAACCAGAGTTAAAAAAAAAAAAAAAAAAAAAAAAATTACATTCGGGTCATACGTGTAGCCACGCCCAGCTCGCCCGCGGACGGGATCCCCATCGAGCTCGTCGAGCCGAGCGGCGCTCGCGGGCGGGGTCCGATCCGAGCGGAACCGAACCGGTCGAGCTCTCCGGGGAGCGGCGGGGCGGGATCGGCGCCGAGCTCGCTCCCGGGCGGGGTCGAAACTCGCGGAAAAAAAATGAACAAAGGAGGCCCCGTACGAGGATAAGAACGAAAAAACCAGAGTTAAAAAAAAAAAAAAAAAAAAAAAAAAATTACTTTCGGGTCATACGTGTAGCCACGCCCAGCTCGCCCGCGGACGGGATCCCCATCGAGCTCGTCGAGCCGAGCGGCGCTCGCGGGCGGGGTCCGATCCGAGCGGAACCGAACCGGTCGAGCTCTCCGGGGAGCGGCGGGGCGGGATCGGCGCCGAGCTCGCTCCCGGGCGGGGTCGAAACTCGCGGAAAAAAAATGAACAAAGGAGGCCCCGTACGAGGATAAGAACGAAAAAACCAGAGTTAAAAAAAAAAAAAAAAAAAAAAAAAAATTACTTTCGGGTCATACGTGTAGCCACGCCCAGCTCGCCCGCGGACGGGATCCCCATCGAGCTCGTCGAGCCGAGCGGCGCTCGCGGGCGGGGTCCGATCCGAGCGGAACCGAACCGGTCGAGCTCTCCGGGGAGCGGCGGGGCGGGATCGGCGCCGAGCTCGCTCCCGGGCGGGGTCGAAACTCGCGGAAAAAAAATGAACAAAGGAGGCTCCGTACGAGGATAAGAACGAAAAAACCAGAGTTAAAAAAAAAAAAAAAAAAAAAAATTACATTCGGGTCATACGTGTAGCCACGCCCAGCTCGCCCGCGGACGGGATCCCCATCGAGCTCGTCGAGCCGAGCGGCGCTCGCGGGCGGTGTCCGATCCGAGCGGAACCGAACCGGTCGAGCTCTCCGGGGAGCGGCGGGGCGGGATCGGCGCCGAGCTCGCTCCCGGGCGGGGTCGAAACTCGCGGAAAAAAAATGAACAAAGGAGGCTCCGTACGAGGATAAGAACGAAAAAACCAGAGTTAAAAAAAAAAAAAAAAAAAAAAAAAAATACATTCGCGTCATACGTGTAGCCACGCCCAGCTCGCTCGCGGACGGGATCCCCATCGAGCTCGTCGAGCCGAGCGGCGCTCGCGGGCGGGGTCCGATCCGAGCGGAACCGAACCGGTCGAGCTCTCCGGGGAGCGGCGGGGCGGGATCGGCGCCGAGCTCGCTCCCGGGCGGGGTCGAAACTCGCGGAAAAAAAATGAACAAAGGAGGCTCCGTACGAGGATAAGAACGAAAAAACCAGAGTTAAAAAAAAAAAAAAAAAAAAAAAAAAAAAATTACATTCGGGTCATACGTGTAGCCACGCCCAGCTCGCCCGCGGACGGGATCCCCATCGAGCTCGTCGAGCCGAGCGGCGCTCGCGGGCGGGGTCCGATCCGAGCGGAACCGAACCGGTCGAGCTCTCCGGGGAGCGGCGGGGCGGGATCGGCGCCGAGCTCGCTCCCGGGCGGGGTCGAAACTCGCGGGAAAAAAATGAACAAAGGAGGCTCCGTACGAGGATAAGAACGAAAAAACCAGAGTTAAAAAAAAAAAAAAAAAAAAAAAAAATTACATTCGGGTCATACGTGTAGCCACGCCCAGCTCGCCCGCGGACGGGATCCCCATCGAGCTCGTCGAGCCGAGCGGCGCTCGCGGGCGGGGTCCGATCCGAGCGGAACCGAACCGGTCGAGCTCTCCGGGGAGCGGCGGGGCGGGATCGGCGCCGAGCTCGCTCCCGGGCGGGGTCGAAACTCGCGGAAAAAAAATGAACAAAGGAGGCTCCGTACGAGGATAAGAACGAAAATACCAGAGTTAAAAAAAAAAAAAAAAAAAAAAAAAAAAAATTACATTCGGGTCATACGTGT
>BSBK01009061.1:107500-147500 GCA_027943335.1 Chamaecyparis obtusa
ATATGCCACCTACGCACTTCTTTGGTGCACCCCGCACGACAACTCCCGTCTCGACAGCCTTAACGGTTTCCGCATCCAACCAAAAGCCTTGGCCATACTCGTCTGCAAGTTTAACTCCACAGACAGAGAGGACTTTGCCCTGCAAACCAGAGCAAGACGATAGTGCCTCGTAGAAAATGAAGACGAGATGGCCAAGACCGCACTTGTGTACAAGGCAACCAACCTTTCATCGCACTCCGGGCCACGCTAAAAACACTAGGAAAGGCTTAAAGGGTGGAGAGTGGGACAACGATGAAATATGAAAGCAGGACACTCACCTTACGTGCAACGATTCCCAACACTTGTTACTGTCGGAGCTCATGTATCGCAAAGATGGAACGTGCCAAGTGCCAAGGCCCATGGCAAATGCAACTGTCGTAAACTTCGGAACAAGCGCATCTTTCAGTCAAACAAATGACATACACACTGTCGCAATTCTCTACGACACTCGTGCGTGGCAAAATTCAACTAAATATGAAGATGAGAACTTCCAACTGCACAAGGGCTGGGCAGAACTACAAGAAATGCTCACTCCGCAATTTATTATCGCGCCTACCATCTCGGAAAGGGGTACAAGTGCACACGTTCATCCAAGCAAAGAGGATGAAATGGAGTGAAGGGGCAAGATCCAAAAGTTCCGGAGGTACAACTCCGAGAACAATCGAGAGCAATGCCGAATTACATGTCAACTCTGTTACTAGGCAAACAAGTGTTGTACCTGAAGAAATCGACAGTCCTCACAATGGCCCGAGGCCAATGCTCCGACTTAATCAATTTTCTCCAACAAACGCCATGCCACCTTTCACAAAGGGATTTTATCCATCCAAAACCGAATTAATCACTTGCAGCAAAGTGACCCAAGAGCTAGACGGGGGCTGACCCAGTAATTGTCTTCCATGTCACTACAACGAAACATTTGAACGACAACCGCTGTCGAACCCTTTCCAACTTGCACCGTCGAGTGACACAAAAGACACTACCATGGGCATGGGCAGCCCCCGCATAGCAAACGGGTGCCCTAATGCGCCCCTCCAATAGAATCAGTGCTAGTGCTCAAATTTTATATCTGAGCTACCAATCCGTCCAAGCACCAGCACTGATTCTCTTGGAGGGCCGCACCTACCCAAACGACTCAGAAGCTATACGCCGGTCCATTCACAAGAACGGAACTATCTCCGGCCAACTCCCTGTGAAGGCCGCATCTCTCCGTTCCACGCATGCAAGAACCAACGCATAGCTAACGAGTACCCGGATAGGATTCGCGGAAAGTACATAGCAAATCGCTTGTACCAAAGCGAACCGAAAGCTAGACGGGGGCTGACCCGAAGATTGCCTTCCATGTCACTGCGACGACACATTCGAACGACAACCGCTGCCGAACACTTTCCGACTTGCACCGTTGAGTGACCCGAAAGACAGGACTTTGGGCAGCCCCCGCATAGCAATCAGGTGGCTTCATGCCCCTCTAATAGAATCAGTGCTAGTGATCCGATTTTAAATCCGACTTACTCATCCGTCCGCGCACAAGCTCTGATTCTATTAGAGGGGCATGGGGGAGCTTCCGCGAACTACTACTCCCCTATATAAGTTATTAGTCCGGGTCTTTCTCTTCCGTAGAAATTTGAGCCGTTGAGAATGGCTCCCAAACAATTCAAATCTTCCAAAAATTCAAGTGAAACGATGAGGAAAAAGCTCACAAAAAAATCAAATCTTCAAAAAATTCAAGTGAAACGAACAGAATAGCTCACAAAAAATTCAGGTCTTCCGAAAAAATCGAAGGGAAACGAAAAGAACAACTAGCAAAACATTCAAATTTTCCAAAACTTCAAGTAAAAGAAAGAACATAGCTCACCAAAAAAATCCATTTCTTCCAAAAACTCAAGTGAATCGAAGAGAGTAGGCTCACAAAAAATTAAAATCTTCCAAAAAAAAATCAAAGGAAACAAAAGAGGAGATCGCAAAAAATTCGAATCTTCCAATGAAACAAAAATGAGAATAGCAAACAAAAAATTCAAATCTTAATGCAGCATGCGACAGAGCAAATCGCTTGTGCCAAGCGACCCGGGAGCTAGACGGGGGCTGACCCAAAAATTGCGTTTCTTGTCAATGCGACGATGCGTTGGAACGACAACCGCTGTCGAACCCTTTCCTACTTGCAACGTCGACTGACACAAAAGACACGATCCTGGACAGGCCCCGCATAGAAAGCGGGTGGCCTAATGCGCCCCTCCAATAGAATCAGCGCTAGTGCTCAGATTTTAAATCCGAGATACCCAGCACTGATTCTCTTGGAGGGGGGCACCTACCCAAACGACTCAAAAGCTATACGCGGCTCCATTCACAAAAACAGAACTATCTCCGGCCAACTCCCTGTGAAGGCCGCATCTCTCCGTTCCGCTCGTGTAAGAGCCAACGCGTAGCTAACGAGTACGTGGATAGGGTTCGCGGAAAGTACATAGCAAATCACTTGTACCAAAGTGACCCGAAAGCTAGACAGGGGCTGACCCGTAGATTGCCTTCCATATCACTGCGACGACGCATTGGAACGACAACCGCTGCCGAACCCTTTCCGACTTGCACCGTCGAGCGACCCGAAAGACAGGACTTTGGGCAGCCCCCGCATAGCAATCAAGTGGCTTCATGCCCCTCTAATAGAATCAGTGCTGGTGATCCCATTTTGAAATCCGACCTACACATCCGTCCGATCACCGGCAATGATTCTATAAGAGGGGTATGGGGGAGCTTCCGCGAACAACACACAACTCCTCCCCTATATAAGTTATTAGTCCGAGTCTTGCTCTTGAGTGGAAATTTAAGCCGAAGAAACTGGCTCCCAAAAAATTCAAATCTTCCAAAAATTCAAGTGAAACGATGACAAAAAGCTCACAAAAAATCAAATCTTCCAAAAATTCAAGTGAAACGAACAGAATAGATCACAAAAAATTCAAGTCTTTCGAAAAAATCTAGGAAAACGAAAAGAATAGCTAGAAAACAAAATTCAAATCTTCCAGAAATTCAAGTAAAACAAAGAACATGGCTCACCAAAATAATTCATCTTCCAAAAATTCGTCATTCTTACCGCAATCCATCATCTTATCCGTCATAACGCGTATCCAACATATCCACGAGGAGGTAACCCAACTCGCTCGCATAGTTCCTCAAGTCAGATAACAATGCATCTAGATGAATCCAAATCGTTTTCGATCGAGACTTAGCAACTAATGTCGCACCCGCCTAGATTGACTTGAGATCCAATCCGCCGACACATATGATAACTAACTGATTCCAATGCAAAGCATCTTGAGCCATTGCGCACTCAAGTATCGGAAGTCGAAGCGACATAGCAAGTAGCTTGTACCAAGTGACCCGGGAGCTAGACGGGGGCTGACCCGAAGATCGCCTTTCTTGTCAATGCGACGATGTGTTGGAACGACAACCGCTGTCGAACCCTTTCCGAAGTGCACCGTCGACTGACCCAAAAGTTACGACCCTGGACAGCCCCCGCATAGCAAGCGGGTGGCCTAATGCGCCCCTCCAATAGAATCAGTGCTAGTGTTCATATTTTAAATCCGAGCTACCAATCCGTCCGAGCACCAGCACTGATTCTCTTGGAGGGGCGCACCTACCCAAACGACTCAAAAGCTATATACGCGGCTCCATTCACAAGAGCAGAACTATTTCCGGCCAACTCCCTGTGAAGGCCGCATCTCTTCGTTCCACGCATGCAAGAGCCAACGCATAGCTAACGAGTACCCGGATAGGGGTTCGCGGAAAGTACATAGCAGATCGCTTGTACCAAAGCAACCCAAAAGCTAGACGGGGGCTGACCCGAAGATCGCCTTCCATGTCACTGCGACGACGCATTGGAACGACAACCGCTGCCGAACCCTTTCCGACTTGCACCGTCGAGCGACCTTCGAAAGACGGGACTTTGAGCAGCCCCCGCATAGCAATCAGGTGGCTTCATGCCCCTCTAATGGAATCAGTGCTGCTGATCGCGTTTTGAAATCTGACCTAATCATCCGTCCGTCTGTCGGATTTCAAAACGGGATCACCAGCACTGATTCTATTAGAGGGGCATGGGGGAGATTCCGCGGACAACACCTCCCCTATATAAGTTATTAGTCCAAGTCTTGCACTTCCGTAGAAATTTGAGCCGACGAGAATATCTCACAAAAATTTCAAATCTTTCAAAAATACGAGTGAAACAAAAAGAATAGATCACAAAAAATTCAGAAATTCCAAAAATTCAATTGAAACGAAGAGAATAGCTCACAAAAAAATCAAGGGAAAAAAAGAGAATAGCTCACAAATAAAATCAAATCTCCCAAAAATGCAAGTGAAACGAAGAGACTACAATCACAAAAAATGCACAACTTCCAAATATTCAATTGAAACGAAGAGAATAGCTCACAAAAAATGCAAGTCTTACAAAAAAATCAAGGGAAACAAAACAGAATAGCTCACAAAAAATTCAAATCTTCCAAAAAAACCAAGTGAAACAAACAGAATAGCTCACAAAAAATTCAAATCTTGCAAACATTCAAGTGAAAACGAAGAGAATAGCTCACAAAAACATTCAAAACTTCCAAAAATTCAAGTGAAAAGAATAAAATAATAGCCCACAAAAAATTCAAGTCTTCCAAAACAAAAACCAAGGAAAAACGAAGAGAATAGCTCACAAAAAATCCAAAACTTCAAGTCAAAACGAAGAGAATTTTACTACCTCGCAACAAACAAAATTCAAATCTCGCAAAAATTCAAGTGAAACGAAGAGACTTAACTCAAAAAATTCAAATCTTCTTGCGACATGCAGACCCAAGAGCTAGACGGGGGCTCGCCCACAGATCGACTTCAGTATCACTATGACGACGCGCTGGAACGACTACCGCTGTCGAACCCTTCTCTGACTTCCGCCATCGAGTGACCCAAAAGACACGACCCAAGGGAGCCCACGCATAAAAATTGGGTGGCTTCATGCCCCTCCAATAGAATCTGTGCTGCTGCTCACATTTTTAAATCCGAGCGGCAAATCCGTCCGAGCACCAACACTCATTCACTTGGAGGGGCACCTATCCAAACGACCGAAAAGCTATACGCGGCTCCATTCGCAAGGCACGGAACTGTTTCAGGCCAACTCCCTGTGAAGGCCGCATCTCTGCGTTCCATGCGTGCTAGAGCCAACACATAGCTAACGAGTACCGGGATAGGTGTTCGCGGAAAGTACATAGCAGATCGCTTGTACCAAAGCAACCCAAGAGCTAGACAGGGGCTGACCCGAAGATCGCCTTCCATGTCGCTGCGACGACGCATTGGAACGACAACCGCTGCCGAACCATTTCCGACTTGCGCCGTCGAGCGACCTGAAAGATGAGACTTTGAGCAGCCCACGCATAGCAATCAGGTGGCTTCATGCCCCTATAATGGAATCAGTGCTGCTGATCCCGTTTTGAAATCCGACCTAATCATCCATCCGTCTGTCGGATTTCAAAACGGGATCACCAGCACTGATTCCATTAGAGGGGCATGGGGGAGCTTCCGCGGACAACACCTCCCCTATATAAGTTATTAGTCCAAGTATTGCACTTCCGTAGAAATTTGAGCCGAAGAGAATATCTCACAAAAATTTCAAATCTCTCAAAAATATAAGTGAAACAAAGAAGAATAGATCACAAAAAATTCAAAACTTCCAAAAATTCAATTGAAACGAAGAGAATAGCTCACAAAAAATGCAAGTCTTGCAAAAAAAATTCAAAGGAAAAGAAGAGAATAGCTCACAAAAAAAATCAAATCTCCCAAAAAATGCATCATGCATAACTTCCAAAAATTCAATTGAAACGAAGAGAATAGCTCACAAAAAATGCAAGTCTTCCAAAAAAATCAAAGGGAAATAAAGAGAATAGCTCACAAAAAATTCAAATCTTCCAAAAAACCAAGTGAAACGAAGAGACTACATCACAAAAAATGCATAACTTCCAAAAATTCAATTGAAACGAAGAGAATAGCTCACAAAAAACGCAAGTCTTCCCAAAAAAAAAACAAAAAAAAAAAAAAACAAAGGGAAACAAAGAGAATAGCTCACAAAAATTCAAATCTTCCAAAAAAAACCAAGTGAAACAAAGAGAATAGCTCACAAAAATTTCAAATCTTGCAAAAATTCAAGTGAAACGAAAGATAATAGCTCACAAAAAAATTCAGAACTTCCAAAAATTCAAGTCTTCCAAAAAAAAATCAAGGAAAAACGAAGACTTAAACTCACGAAAAATTCAAATCTCCTTGCGGCATGCAGACCCAAGAGCTAGACGGGGGCTCGCCCACAAATCGACTTCAGTATCACTATGATGACGCGCTGGAACGACTACCGTTGTCGAACCCTTCTCCGACTTGCGCCATCGAGTGACCCAAAAGAGGCGACCCAGGGGAGCCCCCGCATAGCAATCGGGTGGCTTCATGCCCCTCCAATAAAATCAGGCATGCTACTCACATTTTAAATCCGAGCCGCAAATCCGTCCGAGCACCAGCACTGATTCACTTGGAGGGGCACCCTATCCAAACGACCCAAAAGCTATACGCGGCTCCTTTCGCACGCACAGAACTGTTTCAAGCCGACTCCCTGTGAAGGCCGCATCTCTCCGTTCCACCCATGCAAGAAACAACGCATAGCTAACGAATACCCGGATAGGGTTTCGCGGAAAGTACAAGCAGATCGCTTGTACCAAAGCAACCCAAAAGCTAGACGGGGGCTGACCCGAAGATCGCCTTCCATGTCACAGCGACGACGCATTGGAACGACAACCGCTGTCGAACCCTTCCCGACTTTGCATCATCGAGCGACCCGAAAGACGGGACTTTGAGCAGCCCCCGCATAGCAATCAGGTGGCTTCATGCCCCTCTAATGGAATCAGTGCTGCTGATCCCGTTTTGAAATCCGACCTAATCATCCGTCCGTCTGTCGGATTTCAAAACGGGATCACCAGCACTGATTCTATTAGAGGGGCATGGGGGAGCTTCCGCGGACAACACCTCCCCTATATAAGTTATTAGTCCAAGTATTGCACTTCCGTAGAAATTTGAGCCGAAGAGAATATCTCACAAAAATTTCAAATCTCTCAAAAATACAAGTGAAACAAAGAACAATAGATCACAAAAAATTCAAAACTTCCAAAAATTCAATTGAAATGAAGAGAATAGCTCACAAAAAATCCAAGTCTTGCAAAAAAAATCAAGGAAAAAGAAGAGAATAGCTCACAAAAAAATCAAATTTCCCAAAAATGCAAGTGAAACGAAGAGACTACATCACCAAAAAATGCATAACTTCCAAAAATTCAATTGAAACGAAGAGAATAGCTCACAAAAAATGCAAGTCTTCCAAAAAAAAATCAAGGGAAACAAAGAGAATAGCTCACAAAAAATTCAAATCTTCGAAAAAACCAAGTGAAACAAAGAAGAATAGCTCACAAAAAATTCAAATCCTGCAAAAATTCAAGTGAAAGGAAGAGAATAGCTCACAAAAAATTCAAAACTTCAAAAAATTCAAGTGAAACGAAGAGAATAGCTCACAAAAAATTCAAAACTTCCAAAAATTCAAGTGAAACGAAGAGAATAGCTCACAAAAAACTTCAAATCTCGCAAAAACTCCAGTGAAACGAAAAAGACTTAACTCACAAAAAATTCAAATCTTCTTGCCGCATGCAGACCCAAATGCTAGACCGGGGCTCGCCCACAGATCGACTTCAGTATCACTAATGACGACGCGCTGGAACAACTACCGTTGTTGAACCCTTCTCCGACTTGCGCCATCGAGTGACCCAGAAGAGACGACCCAGGGGAGCCCCCGCATAGCAATCAGGTGGCTTCATGCCCCTCCAATAAAATCAGGCATGCTACTCACATTTTAAATCCGAGCCGCAAATCCATCCGAGCACCAGCACTGATTCACTTGGAGGGGCACCCTATCCAAACGACCCAAAAGCTATACGCGGCTCCATTCGCACGCACAGAACTGTTTCAGGCCGACTCCCTGTGAAGGCCGCATCTCTTCGTTGCACACATGCAAGAGACAACGCATAGCTAACGAGTACCCGGATAGGGTTTCGCGGAAAGTACATAGCAGATCGCTTGTACCAAAGCAACCCAAAAGCTAGACGGGGGCTGACCCTAAGATCGCCTTACATGTCACAACGACGACGCATTGGAACGACAACCGCTGTCGAACCCTTTCCGACTTGCGCAATCGAGCGACCCGAAAGACGGGACTTTGAGCAGCCCACGCATAGCAATCAGGTGGCTTCATGCCCCTGTAATGGAATCAGTGCTGCTGATCCCATTTTGAAATCTGACCTAATCATCCGTCCGTCTGTCGGATTTCAAAACGGGATCACCAGCACTGATTCTATTAGAGGGGCATGGGGGAGCTTCCGCGGACAACACCTCCCCTATATAAGTTATTAGTCCAAGTATTGCACTTTCGTAGAAATTTGAGCCGAAGAGAATATCTCACAAAAATTTCAAATCTCTCAAAAATACAAGTGAAACAAAGAGAATAGATCACAAAAAATTCAAAACTTCCAAAAATTCAATTGAAATGAAGAGAATAGCTCACAAAAAATCCAAGTCTTGCAAAAAAAAAATCAAGGGAAAAGAAGAGAATAGCTCACAAAAAATGCAAGTCTTCCAAAAAAAAACAAGGGAAACAAAGAAAATAGCTCACAAAAAATTCAAATCTTCCAAAAAACCAAGTGAAACAAAGAAGAATAGCTCACAAAAAATTCAAATCCTGCAAAAATTCAAGTGAAACGAAGAGGATAGCTCACAAAAAACTCAAAACTTCCAAAAATTCAAGTGAAACGAAGAGAATAGCTCACAAAAAATTTAAGTGAAACGAAGAGAATAGCTCACAAAAACTTCAAATCTCGCAAAAACTCCAGTGAAACGAAAAAAAGAAAAAGACTTTAACTCACAAAAAATTCAAATCTTCTTGCGGCATGCAGACCCAAGTGCTAGACGGGGGCTGCACACAGATCGACTTCAGTATCACTAATGACGACGCGCTGGAACGACTACCGTTGTCGAACCCTTCTCCGACTTGCGCCATCGAGTGACCCAAAAGAGACGACCCAGGGGAGCCCCCGCATAGCAATCAGGTGGCTTCATGCCCCTCAAATAAAATCAGGCATGCTCCTCACATTTTAAATCTGAGCCGCAAATCCGTCCGAGCACCAGCACTGATTCGCTTGGAGGGGCACCCTATCCAAACGACCCAAAAGCTATACGCGGCTCCATTCGCACGCACAGAACTATTTCAGGCCGACTCCCTGTGAAGGCCGCATCTCTCCGTTCCACACATGCAAGAGCCAATGCATAGCTAACGAGTACCCGGATAGGGGTTCGCGGAAAGTACATAGCAGATCGCTTGTACCAAGCGACCCAAAAGCTAGACAAGGGCTAACCCGAAGATCGCCTTCCATGTCACTGCGACGACGCATTGGAACGACAACCGCTGTCGAACCCTTTCCGACTTGCGCCGTCGAGCGACTCGAAAGACGGGACTTTGAGCAGCCCCCGCATAGCAATCAGGTGGCTTCATGCCCCTCTAATGGAATCAGTGCTGCTGATCCCGTTTTGAAATCCGACCTGCTCATCCATCCGTCCGTCGGATTTCAAAACGGGATCACTAGCACTGATTCTATTAGAGGGGCATGGGGGAGCTTCCGCGGACAACACCTCCCCTATATAAGTTATTAGTCCAAGTATTGCACTTCCGTAGAAATTTGAGCCGAAGAGAATATCTCACAAAAATTTCAAATCTCTCAAAAATACAAGTGAAACAAAGAAGAATAGATCACAAAAAATTCAAAACTTCTAAAAATTCAATTGAAACGAAGAGAATAGCTCACAAAAAATGCAAGTCTTGCAAAAAAAAATTCAAGGGAAAAGAAGAGAATAGCTCACAAAAAAAATCAAATCTCCCAAAAATGCAAGTGAAACGAAGAGACTACATCACAAAAAATGCATAACTTCCAAAAATTCAATTGAAACGAAGAGAATAGCTCACAAAAAATGCAAGTCTTCCAAAAAAATCAAAGGAAACAAAGAGAATAGCTCACAAAAAATAGCTAGCTTGTGGCCCGGACGATCCGATCTCATGAAAACTGACTACATACCCGTGGCTCGGATCGACAAGCTAGCTCGGATCGGCGATCTGAGCTCATTCCATCATGCATTCCCGTCTTCTACTCCATAAATGACTCACCTCTTTGTATTCACTTGAGAACTAAACATCCTTTAGTTCAGCTCGAATCACAACGTGCACTAGAATCCGTTCCAGCTCGGGTCTCATCTCAAAGATCCTTGCATTCACCAACAACACCTCCCCTATATAAGTTATTAGTCCAAGTCTTGCTCTTCCGTAGAAATTTGAGGCGAAGAGAACAACTCGCAACAAATCCAAATCTTCCAAAAAATCAAGGGAAATGGGGAGAATAGCTCACAAATAATTCAAATCTTCAAAAAAATCAAGTGAAACGAGGAGAATAGCTCACAAAAAATTCAAATCTTCCAAATATCAAACCCAAAAGCTTCGCACACATTACAAATCAAACAGCTTGTACCGAGCGACCCAAACGCTAGACAAGGGCTCACCCTTAATAAGAGAATCAGTGTTTGACTTGTGGGCCGGGCGAGCCGATCTCATGAAAACTGCCTACATACCCGTGGCTCAGATCAGCGAGCTGACTCGGATCGTCGATCTGAGCTCATTCCATCATGCATTCCCGTGTTCTACTCCATAAAACGACTCACCTCTTTGTATTCACTTGAGAACTGAACATCCTTTAGCTCAGCTTGAATCACAACGCGCACTAGAATCCGTTCCAGCTCGGGTCTCATCTCAAAGATCCTTTCATTCACCAACAACACCTCCCCTATATAAGTTATTAGTCCAAGTCTTGCTCTTCCGTAGAAATTTGAGGCGAAGAGAACAACTCTCAAAAATTCCAATTCTTCCAAAAAAATCAAGGGAAACGGGGAGAATAGCTCACAAATAATTCAAATCTTCAAAAATATCAAGTGAAACGAGGAGAATAGCTCACAAAAAATTTAAATCTTCCAAATATCAACCCAAAAGCTTTGCACACATTACAAATCGAACAGCTTGTACCGAGCGACCCAAACGCTAGACAAGGGCTCACCCTTAATAAGAGAATCGATGTTTGACTTGTGGGCCGGGCGAGCCGATCTCATGAAAACTACCTACATACCCATGGCTCGGATCAGCGAGCTGGCTCGGATCGACGAGATAGCTCGGATCGACGATCTGAGATCATTCCATCATGCATTCCCATGTTCTACTCCATAGAATGACTCACCTCTTTGTATTCACTTGAGAACTGAACATCCTTTAGCTCAGCTCGAATCACAACGCGTACTAGAATCCGTTCCAGCTCGGATCTCATCTCAATGATTCTTACATTCACCAACAACACCTCCCCTGTAACAGGTCTAGACTGGATGTCAGTTTTGGAGCCGACCTTCATTGGAGCGACTTGAAATGTGACATGATTTTCCTTGCCGACAGTTGCCTTGGTGAAATAAATATTTCGTAACGGACTTGAAAGCGGGATTCTTTTAAGGGCCGACGACTTGCATTGGCGATAACAATTGATGGCGTTAATTATGGTAACGGTCATCTACACGTTTCGGCATTGTGTTGATGCGGAACTAGCCGTTATGCATTAATTTGGTGTTATGCGGATTTGGGTCAGGACCTATATTCCCGCCATGCATTGCCCAAGGGGCAAATTCACTATAAAGGTAGAGCGACATGCTCATTTCGGAATCAAGGAGCGTTGAGCAGCAGAGTGCGAATTCGGAGCGACAAGGAGCAGAGCAAGGAGCAGAGATCTGCGAATTGCATTGCAGTGATCTTGAAGTTCTGTAAGGCATTGTATTCTGTTGTAGCATTGTAATAAGCAAATCGGCTAAGTGTTATTAGCTGGATGCATTCTTTTTAGAGGCGATCTGTGTTTATGAACGCAGTTCGAATTGTCTTTGTAATCTTGGTGATTGATAAAGTAATTCTGAGGAATCGCCTCGCCAAAAATATATTGCACTGTCTTTCTGTATTGTTATGCTTCTTTGCTTTCATTGCATTGTTTGGGACAGATCAGATCTAATTTGTGGTGTAGGCGTAGTCTGGATTTCTGACAAGCATAGCTTCATTGGCTACTGACTTGGACGAATTGCCAGTGCCGCACGGGTTCATCCCAAAGCCTGTGACAGTTGGTATCAGAGCAAAGGTTTTGCTTGGATCTGATCAGGAAGCAACATGGCAGACGCTGACAGTCAACTTGAGGGAGATCAGGTGCAAGGTCAGGAACAAGGCCGTGTCAACCGCAATCTGAAACATAAGGATTGGTTGCAGGAACATGAATACCGTCTAGAGGCATTGGAAGATGCTGGTGTAGACGAAAGGGTGACTGAAGAATTGACAAAGCTGAGTGAACAGCTTGAGACGCTGCGTGAGGAAATGAAGTTCCTTAAGGAAGGGCAGCAACTTCATCATGCTCTTCTGTGTGGAGGTCAAGGGACCAAGCCGGCACAGATCTCTACCTATGATGGAGATCGTGACGACAAGGTGTTGGATAACTTCTTCTGGGATGTGGAAGAATTTCTGTCGGCTGCACCAGATCTGAGCGATGATGCACAAGTCAAGAAGGTCACCTCCTACTTCACTGGAAGTGCAAAACTGTGGTGGCGTACTCATTTGTCAGATGAGCGAGCAGGCAAGCCTGTCAGATCGATCAAGTCATGGGTCGAATTGAAGTCTGCTCTGGAGGATCAGTTTAAGCCTGGCAACTCGGATTGGGTTGTGAGGGCACGTTTTGATGAACTAAAACATACTGGGAAGATCCGCGATTATGTTCGTGCATTTCAGTGTCTGGATCTGGAGTGTGACAAACTGAGCGACTTTGACAGACTGTATTTGTTCATGCGGAATCTTCAGCCTTGGGCTGCTGAAGAGTTGCGGAGGCGTAAGGTGCAGTCTCTGCCCGAAGCTATTGCCGCGGCAGATGGGTTGCTTGACTACAAAGGCGACGCTGCTAAGGGGTTTGGGGGAGCCAAATCCGATTTTGACAAGAAACGGCAGTTTCGGCGCAATGATAAGAAAAATGTTCCAGCTCAAAACGGAGATCAGAAAGGGAAGAAGCCTAAGGTGAATGGTGGAAACCCTTCCAAGAAAAAAGAACAAGTTCCGACAGAGAAGAAAAGAGATCGGAATTGCTTCATTTGTGGGCATCCAGATCACTGGGCTCGTGAATGTCCAGAACGAGCTAGGGTCAGTGCATTGCTGGGTGATGAAAAGAAGATGCCGGAAATGGGAGGTTTGAGGCTTCTTAATTCATTGCACGATTTGGTGAACCCACAGAACACCAATCGTCACGAGTTGTGTTATGTTGAGGTCTTCTTTGGAGGGCAGAAGGTCTTCGCGATGGTGGATTCCGGAGCGACACACAACTACATTTCAGCGCACCGTGCAAAGGTTCTTGGACTTGCAATGGTGGAGACTGAGGTTTGTTTTAAGGCTGTCACTGCACCTGCACAGAAAGTAGCTGGTGACATCCGCAGTGCCACAGTGCGGATTGGTCCTTGGCAGGGCGCAGTTGATCTTGTTGCAATTGAAATGACAGACTTTGATCTGATTCTTGGGCAAGATTTCATTAGACAGGCAGCCGTGGCAGTGATTCCACACTTGAGCTGTATCTTGGTGTTAGATCCAGCAAGGGCTTGTATGATCCCAACAGTTCGGTGCAAAGATTCAGAAAGAGTGCTCAGTGCATTAAGTATGAAAAGGGCAAGTAGGAATGGGCGTGGTGATATGTATCTTGCTGCATTGCTTGGCGGCTGGGATGAAGGAGAATCCTCTGAGTCTTCTGATACTTCAGCAGTGCAAGCTGTGCTGGATGCAAATGCAGATCTGATGCCAAAGAACCTACCTGCAGAGCTACCGCCACGGAGGCATGTGGATCATAAAATCGAGTTGGAGAAGGGAGCAAGACCGCCGGCTAGAGCTCCATATCGCCTTTCAGGGCCAGAGATGGCCGAGCTGAAAAAGCAACTGGCAGAGTTAATGAATGCTGGATTCTTGAGGCCATCCCGTTCTCCTTATGCAGCCCCAGTCCTGTTCCAGAGGAAGAAGGAAGGGACGTTGCGACTTTGTTGCGACTTCAGAGCTTTGAACAAGCTCACAATAAAGAATAAGTACCCATTGCCCCTCATTGCAGATAGTTTTGACAGATTGGTGGATGCAAAGGTGTTCAGCAAGTTAGATCTGCGTCATGGGTATTATCAGATCCGGATTGCTCCTGGAGATGAGGAGAAGACGGCGATCACCACTAGGTATGGAAGCTTTGAATTTCTGGTCATGCCGTTTGGCTTGACAAATGCTCCTGCTACTTTCAGTACATTGATGAATGATGTATTTAGGCCACTGTTAGATAGTTGCGTAGTGGTGTATCTTGATGACATATTGGTGTATAGTAAGAGTTTGGATGAACATAAGAAACATTTGGGTGAAGTGTTCAACTTGCTGAGGATGCACAAGCTCTTTGTGAAAAAGGAGAAGTGTGTCTTTGCCGCAGAGGAAGTGCCTTTCTTGGGTCATTTTGTGGGTCATGGTCAGATTCGTCCGGATCCGGAGAAGTTGGCTGCGATCCATGACTGGGAGCCCTTAAGGAATGTGCATGAAGTCAGGCAGTTTCTTGGGTTGGCTAATTACTACCGCAAGTTTGTGGAAGGCTACTCAAAGATTGCTGGGCCACTCATGGATCTGTTGAAGAAGGATCGTGCCTGGAAGTGGACAGTGAAACAGCAAGATGCCTTTGATCTGTTGAAGGCAAGACTTACGGAAGAGCCAGTACTTTCCTTGCCAAAGTATGGTGAACCGTTTGAGGTCCAAACCGATGCATCAGACTATGCAATTGGGGGTGTGCTCATGCAGAATGGTCATCCCATTGCATATGAATCCAGAAAACTCAATGACAGAGAAAAGAACTATCCGGCCCACGAAAAGGAGATGACTGCTATTATACATTGCTTGAGGACTTGGAGGCACTATTTGCTGGGTGTTCCATTTGTTGTGAAGACTGACAACATCAGTTCGACTTACTTCAAGACACAGTCGAAACTGACTCCTAAGCAGGCAAGATGGCAAGAATACTTGGCAGAATTTGATTTCGAGTTGGTTTACAACCCTGGGCGTTGTAATGTGGTCGCGGATGCATTGAGTAGGAAAGCTCAGCTTGGTGCGTTGCAGACTTTGGGGGACAGCCAAGTTGCATTGGCCGAGCACATGACAGACAGAATCAGAGAAGGTCTTGAGAATGACTCTCAGGCATGGCAGATTGTTCTTCAAGTCAGAGCTGGCAGGACAAGAAGATTTTCAATGCAAGATGGCCTCTTGTATTATTCTGGCAATCGTGTCTACCTTCCTAGATGGAGAGAGCTTAGAAAAGAAGTTCTGAGCGAGTGTCATGATTCGATCTGGGCGGGTCATCCTGGACAGAAGAGAACTTTGGCATTGTTGGAGCGTGGCTTTTATTGGCCAAACATGCGTGAAGATGTAGATCGTTACGTAAGAACTTGTCTTACTTGTCAACAAGATAAGTCGGTGCGATTGCAACCAGCTGGGTTGTTGCAGCCTCTTCCTGTGCCAGTGCGACCCTGGGCTAGTGTAAGTATGGATTTCATTACACAGCTACCTAATGTAGATGGATTCACTAGTATTATGGTAATTGTTGATAGGTTCAGCAAATATGCATTGTTTGTCCCTTGTAAGCAACCTTGTACAGCTGAAGATGCAGCTGAGTTGTTTTTCAAGAATGTGGTGAAAGCTTGGGGCATACCCTTGAGCATTGTTAGTGACAGAGATCCGAGGTTTACCTCGAATTTTTGGCAAGAGCTGTTCAAGTTGGTGGGCACCAGGATCTTGATGAGTTCAGGATATCATCCGCAGACGGATGGACAAACAGAAAGGATCAATGCAGTGTTGGAGGATTACTTGCGTCATTTTGTGACATCAGATCAACGCAATTGGCCCAGATTGCTTGATGCGGCACAGTTTTCCTATAATTTGCAAAAGAGTGAATCATCTAAATACAGTCCATTTGAGTTGGCTACTGGGCAACAGCCCCTCACTCCCCACACAGTGATGAAAGGATATCAGAATGCAGATGTTAGTGCTGCAGAATTGTTGCAGACTTGGAACGAACGCGTGGACTTGGCAAGGCATCATTTGATGAAGGCAGCAGATCGAATGAAGCAGTTTGCTGACATGAACCGAAGGAAACTGGAGTTCAATGTTGGTGACAAAGTTTTGTTGCGCATGGATCCGATCCAGTTCAAGGTGCCCAAAGGTTTAAGCACATCACTGGTAAGAAGATTTGATGGGCCATTTGAGGTGGTACAGAAAATCAGTCCTGTTGCATACAAAATTAATTTGCCTCTGCACTTAGGAGTGCATCCTGTTTTCCATGTGTCTCAGCTAAGACCTCACCATCCTGATGAGGAAGACTTAGTGAGAAACATACCTGAAAGGGGTCCAGCGAATGTCATTGATAATCCTAGCCACAGAGTTAGTGAAGTACTTGCATTGCGAGTTAGAGGACATGGAAAGAAAGTCTTTCGTGAATTCTTGGTGGTTTTCGAAGGGCATCCTCGTGAGACTGCTACATGGCAGCGTGGCGAAACATTGTGGCGCGATGAGCAAAAGATCATGGAGTTCCTTGAGGCGAGGAACTCATCCCAGCATAAGTGAAGTCTAAGGACTTTGCCTCCCGAGCATCTTGGATCGGATGTGCAGGCGTCGAGGACGTCGCCACTAGTTTAGTGGGGGAGGATGTAACAGGTCTAGACTGGATGTCAGTTTTGGAGCCGACCTTCATTGGAGCGACTTGAAATGTGACATGATTTTCCTTGCCGACAGTTGCCTTGGTGAAATAAATATTTCGTAACGGACTTGAAAGTGGGATTCTTTTAAGGGCCGACGACTTGCATTGGCGATAACAATTGATGGCGTTAATTATGGTAACGGTCATCTACACGTTTCGGCATTGTGTTGATGCGGAACTAGCCGTTATGCATTAATTTGGTGTTATGCGGATTTGGGTCAGGACCTATATTCCCGCCATGCATTGCCCAAGGGGCAAATTCACTATAAAGGTAGAGCGACATGCTCATTTCGGAATCAAGGAGCGTTGAGCAGCAGAGTGCGAATTCGGAGCGACAAGGAGCAGAGCAAGGAGCAGAGATCTGCGAATTGCATTGCAGTGATCTTGAAGTTCTGTAAGGCATTGTATTCTGTTGTAGCATTGTAATAAGCAAATCAGCTAAGTGTTATTAGCTGGATGCATTCTTTTTAGAGGCGATCTGTGTTTATGAACGCAGTTCGAATTGTCTTTGTAATCTTGGTGATTGATAAAGTAATTCTGAGGAATCGCCTCGCCAAAAATATATTGCACTGTCTTTCTGTATTGTTATGCTTCTTTGCTTTCATTGCATTGTTTGGGACAGATCAGATCTAATTTGTGGTGTAGGCGTAGTCTGGATTTCTGACAAGCATAGCTTCATTGGCTACTGACTTGGACGAATTGCCAGTGCCGCACGGGTTCATCCCAAAGCCCGTGACATCCCCTATATAAGTTATTAGTCCGAGTCTTGCTCCCCCGTAGAAATGCTCGCCAACGCCGAAAGGTCACAAAAAATTTAAATCTCATAAATGACTCAGCTCGACGGGCTGGCTCGGATCGTACATACCCGTGGCTCGGATCGACGAGCTAGCTCGGATCGGCGATCTGAGCTCATTCCATCATGCATTCCCATGTTCTACTCCATAGAATGAGTCACCTCTTTGTATTCACTTGAGAACTGAACATCCTTTAGCTCAGCTCGAATCATAACGCGCACTAGAATCCGTTCCAGCTCGGGTCTCATCTCAGTGATCCTTACATTCACCAACAACACCTCCCCTATATAAGTTATTAGTCCGAGTCTTACTCCCCCGTAGAAATGCTCGCCAACGCCGAAAGGTCACAAAAAATTTAAATCTTGTAAAAGACTCAGCTCGACGGGCTGGCTCGGATCGCCGAGCTGGCTCGGATCGCCGAGCTGGCTCGGATCGCCGAGCTGGCTCGGATCGCCGAGCTGGCTCGGATCGCCGAGCTGGCTCGGATCGCCGAGCTGGCTCGGATCGCCGAGTTGAGCTCAATCCATCATGCATTCCCGTGTTCTACTCCATGGAATAACTCGCCTATTTGTAATCACTTGAGAATTCAACATCCTTTAGCTCAACTCGAATCACAACGCGCACTAGAATCCGTTCCAGCTCGGGTCTCATCTCAAAGATCCTTCCATCCACCAACACCACCTCCCCTATATAAGTTATTAGTCCAAGTCTTGCTCCCCCGTAGAAATGCTCGCCGACACGGATAGGTCACGAAAACTTTAAATCTCGTAAAAGACTCAGCTCGACAAGCTAGCTCGAATCCGTGAGCTGGCTCGGATCGACGAGCTGAGCTCAATCCATCATGCATTCCCGTGTTCTACTCCATAGAACAACTCACCTATTTGTATTCACTTGAGAACTCAACATCCTTTAGCTCAGCTCGAATCACAATGGGCACTAGAATCCATTCCATCTCGAGTCTCATCTCAAAGATCCTTACATCCACCAACAACACCTCCCCTATATAAGTTATTAGTCCGAGTCTTTCTCCCACGTAGAAATGCTTGCCGACGCCGATAAGTCACAAAAACTTAAAATCTCGTAAAAGGCTCGGATCGCCAAGCGAGCTGGCTCGGATCACCGAGCGAGCTGACTCGAATCGGCGAGCTGGCACGGTTTGCCGAGCGAGCCGGCTCGGTTTTCCAAGCTGGCTGGCTCGGATCGCCGAGCCGGCTCGGCTCAAATCGGATCGGATCCATCATGCATTCCCGTGTTCTACTCCATAAAACAACTTGCCTATTTGTATTCCTTTGAGAACTCAATATCCTTTAGCTTAGCTCTAATCACAATGCGCACTAGAATTTGTTCCAGCTTGGGTCTCATCTCAAAAATCCTCACATCCACCAACAACACCTCCCCTACGAGGATAAGTTATTAGTCCGAGTCTTTCTCCCCCATACAAATGCTTGCCGACGTCGATAGGTCGCAAAAAATTTAAATCTCGTAAAAGGCTCAACTTGACGAGCTGGCTCGGATCGTCGAGCTGGCTCAGATCGACAAGCTGGATCGGATCAACGAGCTGGCTCGGATCCGCGAGATGAGCTCAATCCATCATGCATTCCTGAGTTCTACTCCATAGAACAACTCGCCTATTCATATTCACTTGAGAACTCAACATCCTTAAGCTCAGCTCGAATCGTCTATGCACGAACCCATGCATAGCATTCAGGTATCAAATGGCATATCCAAAAATATCCGTAGAGAGCTAGCAAATCAATCATAGGCAGCATTGGCATAGATCGAGGTGAACATCATTTGATGCGATTTGACTAGTTACCATTGGGATGCCTTCGTGGCAATAGGGCCGACTTGAAACAAACCAACACAGCTTGATGTGATAGGGGTCATTTCATAATGACTGTTGGATGACTTTGTGGTGGTATGGCTAACTTACAATGGATGGGTGTAGTATTGATGTGACAAGATCACCTCATACTAGAAATAGAGCTAACACGTCGACTGACTTGAACTGACATGTAAGGGACTCGATCCGAGGTGTAACAAAGGAGTTGTTTGGTGCACTCAGGAGTAGGGTCATGTCAGGGACTTGATTCGAGGAGCATTCATGGGGTTGTGCGACAAGTTGTTAATAGTTTTGGCCTGGGTAAGGTTTAGAGTCAAGTCGAGGTGTCATTCGAGCTGCATGAAGTAGCATGGACTGCTTTGTGCAGAGTGGCATTGGATCTTGTTGGGGACTCGATCCGAGGTGAAATCAACTAGGTATTGGAATGGGAAGTTGGGGACTTTTCCATGGGAGACTTGGAACATGTGCGAGATGGTGGCGTAATGAGCTAGTTCAGAACTATGTTGGACTATGAGATGCATTGGTTGCATGTACGTAGGAGGTCTTCATGACATTGGCTCGTGCAAGCCACAAGTCCTAATCTGGATGCAAGTTCACATCTTGAGGACAACTCATTAGTGGAGAAGTTCTCAAACTCAATTCTTGAGAGGTGTCTTGCTAGCTCAAATCGGTGAGTTGGCTCAGATCGGCTAGCTCAATCAGATTGGCGAGCTGGCTCCGATTGACGAGTTGGGCTCATCTCAGAGGTCGTTACATCCGTAAACAATACCTATCCCGTTATGACCCTAGAGATCTGGGTTACTTTGCCGACTCTAGTGATCCGGTGATCCAAGTCAATCCGGCGAATTGAGTCGATCCGGTGACCCGAGTTGTTCTGGTGATCTAAATTACTTATGTGACTGGAGTAATTCAAGTTGGGGGACTTGACAACTTGGCATGCTGAGCCGAATTCATTGATGAGTTGGCATACTCGTCAGCATAGGTATAGGAATGGGAAGTCATGGACTTTTCCATGAGAGACTTGGAATGAGTTAGCCTAGCTCACTTGTGAGTGGGGTCAAAAGTCACATTTGTTGACCTGAGTTGATCTCGCGACCTGAGCTGATTTGGCTGGCGGCCTGAGTTGGTGTGGTGACCCAAGTTGATCTGGCTAGCGACCTGAGTTGATCCAGCGATCCGACTTCATCCGTCGACCTGACCGAGTTGGTCAGGTGATCTGGTGACCCGACCTGACCTGGTTGGTGAGTCGAGTTGATGTGGCGACCCGAGTTGATCTGGCTGGCGACCCAAAATGATCCCGTGACCTGACCCGATCTGAAGACCTGACCCGACCCAACCCGAGTTGGTCTGGCAATCTGGTGACCCGAGTTGTTCTGGTTGGCGACTCGAGTCGATATGTTGACCCAAGTTGATCCGGTGACCCGACCCAATCCGGAGACCTGACCCGACCAAACTTGACCTAACTTTAGTTAGTCAGGTGATTTGGCGACCCAATATGATCTATATGGATACCTGAGTCGATGTAGGGACCCGAGTAGATTTGGCTGGCGGCCCGAGTCGATCTGACAACCCGTCCTAATCTGGAGACCCGAGTCGATCCGACGACTCGAGTTGATTCGGCAACCCGAGTGGATTTGACGACCTGTGTCGATCTGGTGACCCGAGTTGTTCTGGCGATCTGAGTTACTTATGCAACTCGAGTGATCTGAGCTGGTGGACTTGACAGCTTGGCATATTGGATCGAGGTGATCCAAGATTGAATGAGTTAGCACAGATCGAGGTGAACATCATTTGATGTGATTTAACTTGCGATCTGACTGGTTATCATTGGGATGCCTTCGTGGCAATAGGGCCGACTTGAAATAGAGATCTGAGTCGATCTGACGACTCCAGTGATTCGAGTCGATCTGGCAAGTCTAGCGATCCAAGTTGGCTAGGCAACTTCGTCAATCTAAGTTAGTCAGGTGATCTTGCGACCTGAGTTGATCTGGATGGTGACCCGAGTTGATCCGACTGGCAACCCAAGTTGTTTTGGGGACTCGAGTCGATCCAGAAACCCGAGTTGACTCGGCGATGCGAGTCGATCCAATGATCCGAATTACTTATGCGACTGGAGTAATTCAAGTTGGGGGACTTGACAGCTTGGCATGCTAAGGCGACTTCATTGATGAGTTGGCATACTTGTCAGCATTACTATTGTGCATATTAGATTGAGGTGATCCAAGTTTGAATGAGTTGGCATGGATCGAGGTGGACATCATTTGATGCAGTCTGACTAGTTATTGTTAGACGCAGTGTTGAAATGACCCGGGGTCATTTCATATAACCGCTGGGAGGCTTTCGTGGTAGTAGGGCAAGACCTGCGATGAGAACTTAACAAGGTCGCTGGCGGGGTCGAAACTCGTAGGAAAAAATGGATAAAGGAGGCTCTATACAAGGAAAAGAACAAAATTTTCAAGTTATAAAAAACTTAAATCACTAGAGCCATCCATGGAGTCACGCCTAGCTCGTTGGCGACGGGATCCCGGTGAGCTCGCTCACGAGCAAGATCTCGGACAGGATCCGGTCGAGCTCGTTGGCGATCCTCAGGGCGGGGTCAAAAGTCCTAAAAAAATAGACAAAGGAGGCTTCGTACAATGAAAAGAATGAAAAAACTAGAGTTGAAAAAGAAAACCACTCGTGCCATTCATGGAGTCACACCCAACTTAGTGACCCAAATTGATCGGGTGACCCGACCTAACCCGAGTTGGTTAGGTGATGTGGTGACCCGAGCTGATCTGGCTGACGACCCGAGTCGATGTGGCGACCTGAGTTGATCTGGTTGGCGACAAGAATTGATCTGGCAACCCGACCCGATCTAGAGAACTGACCCAACCCGATCTAGAGACCTGACCCAACCCGACCCGACCCAACTTGGCCTGGCAATCTGGTGACCCGAGTTGATCTGGTTGGTGACCCGAGTCAATTTGTTGACTTGAGTTGATCAGGCTGGCATACTTAGTTGACTTCATTGATGAGTTTGCATACTCGTTAGTATTACTATTATGCATATTAGATTGAGGCGATCCAAGTTTGAATGAGTTAGCCTAGCTCGCTTGCGAGTGGGGTCAAAACTCAAATTTGTTAACCCGAGTTGATCTGGCTGGTGACCCGAGTTGATTTGGTGACCCGAGCTGATTTGGCTGGCGACCTAAGTCGATGTGATGATCTGAGTTGATCTGGCTGGCGACCTGAGTTGATCTGGCGATCTGACTTCATCCGTCGACCTGACTCGAGTTGGTCAGGTGATCTAATGACCTGAGCTGATCTGGTTGGCGAGTCGAGTCGAGTCGATGTAGCAACTCGAGTTGATCTGGCTGGCGAGCTGAAATGATCCCGCGACTTGACCCAATCTGGAGACCTTACCCGACCTGACCTGAGTTGGTCTGGCGACCCAAGTTGATCTGGTTGGTGACTCGAGTCGATGTGTTGACCCGAGTTGATCTGGCTGGAGACCCAATTTGATCTGGTGACCCGACTCGATCCAGAGACCCGACCTAACCTAAGTTAGTCAGGTGATTTGGTGACCTGATTTGATCTATCTGGATACCCGAATCGATCCGATGAACCGAGTCGATCGGACGACCCATCCTGATCTGGAGACCTGAGTCGATCCGGTGACCTGCGTCAATACGGTGACCCGAGTCGATTCGAGGACTCGAGTCGATCCGGTGACCCGAGTCGATCTGGCGACCCGAGTCGATCTGATGACTCGAGTTAATTAGGTGACCCAAGTTGTTTTGGCAATACGAGTTACTTATGCGACTCGAGTGATCCGAGCTAGCAAACTAGACAGCTTGGCATATTGGAATGTGTTAACAACATAAGCTGATGTGTTGACCCGAGTTGATCATGTTAGTGACCCGAGTTGATCTAATTAGCGACCTGAGTTGATCCGGTGACCCGACCTGATCAGGAGACCTAACCCAACCTGACCTAAGTTAGTTAGGTGATTTGGTGACCCGAGCTGATCTATCTGGATACTCGAGTTGATGTGGCAACCTAAGTTGATCTGGCTGGTGACCCGAATTAATCTGGTGACCCGACCTGACCTGAGTTGGTTAGGTGATGTGGCAACCTGAGCTGATCTAGGTGATGACCCAAGTCGATGTGGTGACTTGAGTTAATCTAGCTAGCAACCCGAGTTGATCCAGCGACCTATCGCGATCTAGAGACCCGAGTCAAGCCGGCAACCCGAGTCGACCTAACGACCCGAGTGATCTAAGTTTATTATGGTAGTTGGAGTTACTTATGCGACTCGACTGATCTAAGTTGGAGGACTTGACAACTTGGCATACTGAGATGACTTCATTGATGAGTTTGCATACTCATCAGCATTACTATTGTGCATATTGGATGTGGTGACCTGAGTTGATCTGGCTAGGGACCTGATCTGGCTGGTGACCTAAGTCGATGTGGTGACCTAAGTTGATCTAGCTCAGGACCCGACTTGATCTGGTGACCCGACTTGATCTAGAGACCCCACCTGAGTTGAGTTCATCGAGCGATCTAGGGATCCAAGATGATCTAGCTGACTACCTGAGTCGATGTGGTGTCCCGAGTCGATCTGGCAACTCGAGTTGATCTGGCTGGCGACCCAAGTTGGCTAGGTGATGTGGCAACCTGAGTCAATGTGGCGATCAAGGCTGATTTGGTTGGCGACCTAAGTTGGTCAGGTGATCTGGTGACCAGAGCTGATCTAGCGACCCGAGTTGATCTAGTTGGCGACCCATGTGATGACCTAAGTTGATTTGGCTAGCGACACGAGTTGATCAAGTGACCCGTCCCGATCCAAAGACCTGAGTCGATTCGGCTATGTCAACCCAGCAACCTGAGTTGACTTGATGACCCGAGTCGACCCCGTGACCTGAGTCGACCTAGTGACCCGAGTCACTATGGTGACCTAATTTATTATGGCTATCTGAGTTACTTATGCGACTCGAGTGATCTAAGTTGGGGGACTTGACATACTGAGATGACTTCATTGATGTGTTTGCATACTCATCAACATTACTATTGTGCATATTAGATTTATGCGATCCAAGTTTAAATGAGTTGGCCTAGCTTGATCGTGAGCGAGGTCAAAAGTTGTAAAAAAAATAGACAAAGGAGGCTCCCTACGACAAAAAGAATGAAAAAACCAGAGTTAAAAAAAAATCACTCAGGCCATACATGGAGTCACGCCCTTCTTATTGTCGAGCTAGAAGCGGAGACTTGACTATGATAATACTTGAAGAGGAGTATGGGTCAATCATTCAAAAAGTGGACAGACTCACTGGAGATCTAAGTAGGTCAGGCTATCTAGTGACCTGACCTAATCTGGCTGGTGACCCGAGTCGATGTGGTGACCTGAGTTGATCTGGCTCGGGACCCGACTTGATCTGGTGACTCGACTCGATCTAGAGACCCCACCCGACCTGAGTTCATCGGGCGATCTGGTGATCTGAGATGATCTAGCTAACTACCTGAGTCGATGTCGTGTCCTGAGTTGATCTGGCGAACCGAGTTGGCCAGGTGATGTGGTGACCCAAGCTGATCTGGCTGGCGACCCGAGTCGGTTAGGTGATTTGGCGACCAGAGCAGATTTGGCTAGTGACCCAAGCTGATCTGGTGACCTGAGTTGATCTAATTGGTGACTCATGTGGTGACCCGAGTTGATCAAGTGACCTGTCCTGATCTAGAGACCCGAGTCGATCCAATAACCTGAGTTGACCCGGCGACCCGAGTCAACTTGACGACCCGAGTCAACCCAGCGACCTGCGTCGACCTAGTGACCCGCGTCGACCCAGTGACTCGCGTCGACCCAGTGACCCGTGTCGACCCAGTGACCCGTGTCAAACTGGCGACCCATGTCGAACCGGTGACTCGTGTTGACCTGACAACCCGCATCGACCTGGTGACCCAAGTCAACCCAAGTCGACTCGAGGCCCGAGTTGATCTGGCAACCCAAGTCGACCCGAGTCGACCCGATAACCTGAGTCAACCGAGTCACCTGAGTTGATCTGGCTGGTGACCCGAGTTGGCCAAGTAATGTGGCGACCTGAGTCAATGTGGTGACCCAAGCTGATCTGGCGACCACAGCTGATCTGGCTGGTGACCCAAGCTGATCTGGCGATCCGAGTTGATCTAGTTGGGGACCAGTGTGGTGACCTGAGTTGATCTCGCTAGCTACCTAACTTGATCTAGTTGGTGACCCGTGTGGTGACCGAGTCGACCCAGTGACCTGAGTCAATCGGTTGACCCAGTGACCTGAGTCAACTGAGTCAACCCGATGACAAGAGTCAATCGAGTCGACATGGTGACCTGAGATGACCGAGTCAGTCAGGTGATTGAGTCGACCCAGTGACCTGAATCGATTGAGTCGACCCGAGTCGACCAGGAGACCTTAGTAGACTAGGTCGACCCGTGTCAACCCAAGTCAACTTGAGGCCTGAGTCGATCCAGCAACCCAAGTCGACTCGGTGACCCGAGTCGACCCAGTGACCCAAGTCGACCTGATGACCTGAGTCAACCGAGTCGACCCGGTGACCCGAGTTGACCGAGTCGACCCAATGACCCGAGTCAATCGAGTCGACCCGAGTCGACCCAGCGACTGGGGTTTCTGTGGTGACCTAATTTATTATGGCAGTTGGAGTTACTCATTGGCGACCAGAGCTGATCTAGCAACCCGAGTTGATCTAGTTGGCGACCTAACCTGATCTAGCTGGCGAACTAATTTTGTCAGGTGATTTGGCGACAAGAGTTGATTTGGCTGGTGACCCAAGCTGATATGGTGACCTGAGTAAATCTAGTTGGGGACCCGTGTGGTGACTTGAGTTGATCTCGCTAGAAACTTGAGTTGATCCAATGACCCCTCCTGATCCAGAGGCCCGAGTCAACCCGAGTTGACCCGGTGACCCGAGTCACTCGAGTCGACCCGAGTCAATCGAGTCGACCCAGTGACTTGAGTCAACCGAGTCGACCCAGTGACCCGAATCAACCGAGTCGGTCAAGTGACTGAGTCGACCCGGTGACCTGAGTCGACTGAGTTGACCCAGTCGACCTGGTGACCTGAGTCGACAGAGTTGACCCAGTGACCTGAGTCAACTGAGTCGACCTGGTGACCCGAGTCAACTAAGTCGACCTAAGTCAGTCAGGTGATTGAGTCGACCCGAGTTGACCAAGTGACCCGAGTCAACCGAATCGACCGAGTGACCTGAGTCAACTGAGTCGACCCGATGACCCGAGTCAACTGAGTCGACCTGAGTCAACCGAGTCGACCGAGTCAACGTGGTGACCCGAGTCAACTGAGTCGGTCAGGTGACTAAGTCGACCCGAGTCAACCAGAGTCGACTGAGTCAACCTAGTGACCTGAATCAATTGAGTCGACCCGGTGACCTGAGTTGACTAGGTCGACCCGTGTCAACCCAAGTCGACTCGAGGCTTGAGTCAATCCAGCAACCCAAGTCGACTCGGTGACCCGAGTCGACCCAGTGACCCGATGACCCGAGTCGACCCGGTGACCCGAGTTGACCGAGTCGACCCAATGACCCGAGTCAACTGAGTCGACCCGGTGACCTGAGTCAACCAAGTCGACCCAGCGACCGGGGTTTTTATGGTGGCCTAATTTATTATGGTAGTCAGAGTTACTCACTGGCGACTAGAGCTGATCTAGCACCCCGAGTTGATCTAGTTAGCGACCTAACCTGATCTGGCTGGTGAACTAATTTTGTCAGGTGATCTGGCGATAAGAGCTGATCTGGTTGGTGACCCAAGCTGATATGGTGACTCGAGTAAATCTAGTTGCCGACCCATGTGGTGACCTGAGTTGATCTCGCTAGCGACTTGAGTTGATCCAATGACCCGTCTCGATCTAGAGGCTCGAGTCGAGCCAGCAACCCAAGTCGAGCTAGCAACCCGAGTCAACCGAGTCGACCTGATGACCTGAGCCAACCGAGTCGACTCGGTGACCCGGTGACCTGAATCAACCGAGTCGACCCGGTGACCAGAGTCGACTAAGTCGACCCAGTCGACCTGAGTCAACCGAGTCGACCCAGTGACCTGAGTCGACCCGATGACCCGAGCCAACCGAGTCGACCTAGTGACCCGGTGACCCGAATCAACCGAGTCGACCCGGTGACTAGAGTTGACTAAGTCGACCCAGTCGACCTGAGTCAACCGAGTCGACCCAGTGACCCGAGTCGACCCGATGACCCGAGCCAACCGAGTCGACCAGTGACCCGGTGACCCGAATCAACCAAGTCGACCCGGTGACCAGAGTCGACTGAGTCGACTCGGTGACCCGAGTCAACCGAGTCGATAGAGTTAACCCAGTGACCCGAGTCAACCGTGTCAACCCAATGACCTGAGTTGACATGGTGACCTGAGTCAACCAAGTTGACCTAAGTCGGTAAGGTGACTGAGTCGACCCGAGTCGACCCGGTGACCTGAGTCAACTGAGTCGACCTGGTGACCTAAGTCAACTAAGTCGACCCGGTGACCTGAGTTGACCCAGTGACATGAGTCAACCGAGTCGACCCGATGACTTGAGTCAACCGAGTCGACCCTGTGACCTGAGTCAACCGAGTCGACCCAGCGACCTGAGTCACTGTGGTGACCCAATTTATTATGGCAGTCGAAGTTACTGGCTGGCGACCCGAGTTGATCTAGTTGGTGACATAAGCTGATCTGGCTGGTGACCTAATTTTGTTAGGTGATCTGGTGACCAGAGCTGATCTAGCTGGTGACCCAAGCTGATCTGGCGACCTGAGTTGATCTAGTTGGCGACCCGTGTGGTGACCTGAGTTGATCTAGTTGGCGACCCGTGTGGTGACCTGAGTTGATCTCGCTAGCGACTTGAGTTGACCAAGTGACTCATCCCGATTTAGAGGCCTAAGTCGATCCGGCAACCCAAGTCAACCCGGTGACTTGAGTCAACCGCGTCGACCGAGTCAACCTAGTGACCCGAGTCGATCGAGTCGACTCGATGACCTGAGTCAACTGAGTTGACCCGATGACCTGAGTCAATTGAGTCGACCTGGTGACCCAAGTCAACCGAGTCGACCTAAGTCGACCCGGTGACTTGAGTCAACCGAGTCAACCCGGTGACCTGAGTCAACTGAGTCGACCGAGTTGACCTAGTGACCTAAGTCAACCAAGTCGACCCAGTGACCCGACTCGACCGAGTCGACCCAGCGACCCGAGTCGCTGTGGTGACCCAATTTATTATGGCAGTCAAAGTTATTGGCTAGCGACCAGAGTTGATCTAGCGACCTGAATTGATCTAGTTGGCAACCTAAGCTGATCTGGTTGTCGACCTAATTTTGTGAGGTGATCTAGTGACCAGAGCTAATTTGGCTGTCGACCTAATTTTGTGAGGTGATCTAGCAACCAGAGCTGATCTGGCTGGTGACCCAATCTGATCTGGCGACTCGAGTTGATCTAGTTGGCGACCTGTGTGGTGACCTGAGTTGATCTCGCTAGCGACTTGTGTTGATCTAGTGACCCATCCTGATCTAGAGGCTTGAGTTGATCCAACAACCCAAGTCGATCCGAGTCGACCGAGTCGACTCGATCATCCGAGTCAACCGAGTTGACCCGGTGACCCGAGTCGACCCGGTGACCTGAGTCAATCGAGTCGACCCGGTGACCTGAGTCAACTGAGTCAACCCAGTGACCTGAGTCAACCGAGTCGACCCGAGTCAACTGAGTTGACGCGGTGACCCGAGTCAACCAAGTCGATCGATTCAACCCGGTGATCCGAGTCGACCTGAGTCGACCGAGTCGGTTAGGTGACTGAGTCGACCCGATGACCTAAGTTGACCGAGTCGACCCAGTGACCTGACTCAATTGAGTCGACCCAGTGACCCGAGTCAACTGAGTCGACCCAATGACTCGAGTCAACCGAGTCGACCTGGTGACCCAAGTCAACTGAGTCGACCGAGTTGACCCGATGACCCGAGTCAACTGAGTCGACCCAGTGACCCAAGTCGCTGTGGTGACCTAATTTATTATGGCAGTTAAAGTTACTAGCTGGCGACCAGAGCTGAGCTGGCAACCTGAATTGATCTAGTGGGTGACCTAAGCTGATCTGGCTAGTGACCTAATTTTGTCAGGTCATCTGGAGACCAGAGCTGATCTGGCTGGTGACCCAAGTTGATCTGGTGACTCAAGTTGATCTAGTTGGCGACCCGTGTGGTGACCTGAGTTGATCTTGCTAGCGATTTGAGTTGATCCAGTGACCCGTCCTGATCCAGAGGCCTGAGTCAATCCGGCAACCCAAGTCGACTCGGTGACCCGAGTCTATCGAGTTGACCGAGTGACCTGAGTCAACCGAGTCGACTCGATGACCCGAGTCAACCGAGTCGACTCGATGACCCGAGTCAACCGAGTCGACTGAGTCGACGTGGTGTCCCGAGTCGGTCAGGTGACCGAGTCGACCCGAGTAAACCAGAGTCGACTGAGTTGACCTAGTGACCTGAATCAATTGAGTCAACCTAGTGACCTGAGTCGACTAGGTCGACCCGTGTCAACCCAAGTCGACTCGAGGCCTAAGTTGATTCGGCAACCCAAGTCGACTCGGTGACCCACGTCGACCGAGTCGACCCAGTGACCCGAGTTGACCCGATGACCCGAGTTGACCCGGTGACCCGAGTTGATCAAGTTGACTGAGTTGACTGAGTCGACCCAGCGACCAGGGTTTTTGTGGTGACCCAATTTATTATGGCAGTCGGAGTTACTCACTGGCGACCAGAGCTAATCTAGCGACCTGAGTTGATCTAATTGGTGACCTAACCTGATCTGGTTGGTGAACTAATTTTGTCAGGTGATCTGGTGACAAGAGCTGATCTGGTTGGTGACCCAAGCTGATATGGCGACCTGAGTAAATCTAGTTGGTGATCCGTGTGGTGACCTGAGTTGATCTCGCTAGCGACTTGAGTTGATCCAGTGACCCATCCCGATCCAGAGGCCCGAGTCGAGCCGGCAACCCAACTCGACCTGAGTCAATCGAGTCGACTCGAGTCCACCGAGTCGACCCAGTGACCCGAGTCAACCTGGTCAACTTGATGACCCGAGCCAACCGAGTCGACCCAGTGACCCGGTGACTCGAATCAACTGAGTCGACCCGGTGACCAGAGTTGACTAAGTCGACCCAGCTGACTTGGTGACCTGAGTCGACAGAGTTGACCTAGTGACCTGAGTCAACCGTGTTGACCTGATGACCTAAGTTGACCTGGTGACCCAAGTCAACCAAGTCTACCTAAGTTAGTAAGGTGACTGAGTTGACCCGAGTCGACCTAGTGACCTGAGTCAACCGAGTCGACCTGGTGACTCGAGTCGACCCAGTGACATGAGTCAACTGAGTCGACCCAATGACCTGAGTCAACTGAGTCAACCGAGTCGACCCTATGACCTGAGTCAACCAAGTTGACCTAGCGACCCGAGTCACTATGGTGACCCAATTTATTATGGCAGTCAAAGTTATTGGCTGGCGACCTGAGTTGATCTAGTTGGTGACATAAGCTGATATGGCGACCAGAGCTGATCTAGCTGGTGACCCAAGCTAATCTGGTGACCCAAGTTGATCTAGTTGGCGACCCATGTGGTGACCTGAGTTGATCTCGCTAGTAACTTGAGTTGACCCGATGATCCATCTTGATCTAGAGGCCCGAGTCGATCCGGCAACCCAAGTCGACCTGGTGACCTGAGTCAACCGCGTCGACCGACTCGACCCAGTGACCTGAGTCAACTAAGTTGACCTGATGACTTGAGTCAACTGAGTTGACCCAATGACCGGAGTCAACTGAGTTGACCCGATGACCTGAGTCAACTGAGTTAACACGATGACTCGAGGCAACCAAGTCGACCCAAGTCGACCGAGTCAGTCAGGTGACTGAGTCGACCTAAGTCGACCTAGTGACCTGAGTCGACCGAGTCAACCCGGTGACTCGAGTCAACAGAGTCGACCGAGTCGACCCAGTGACCCGTGTCAACCGAGTTGACCTGGTGACCTGAGTCGATCGAGTCGACCCAGCGACCTGAGTCACTATGGTGACCTAATTTATTATGGCAGTCAGAGTTACTGGCTGGTGACTAGAGCTGATCTGGTGACCTGAATTGATCTAGTTGGCAACCTAAGCTGATTTGGCTGTCGACCTAATTTTGTGAGGTGATCTGGCGACCAGAGCTGATCTGGCTAGTGACCCAATCTGATTTGGTGACCTGAGTTGATCTAGTTGGTGACCCGTGTGGTGACCTGAGTTGATCTCACTAGCGACTTGTGTTGATCTAGTGACCCATCCCAATCTAGAGGCCTGAGTCGATCCGGCAACCCAAGTCGATTCGAGTTGACTCGGTGACCCGAGTCAACCGAGTCGACCCAGTGACCTGAGTCAATTGAGTCAACCCAGTGACCTGAGTCAACCGAGTCGACCCGATGACCCGAGTCAACCGAGTCAACCCGATGACCCGAGTCAACCGAGTCGACGCAGTGACCTGAGTCAACCAAGTCGATGCGGTGACCCAAGTCAACCGAGTCGACCCGGTGACCTGAGTCAACCGAGTTGACCTGAGTCAACCCGACGACCTGAGTCGACCCGATGACCCGACTCGATCGAGTCGACCTGGTGACCTGACTCGACCGAGTCGACCCAATGACCCGAGTCAACCGAGTCGACCCGGTGACCCGAGTCAACTGAGTCGACCGAGTTCACCCGGTGACCTGAGTCAATTGAGTCGACCCAGTGACCCAAGTTGCTAGTGACCTAATTTTGTTAGGTGATCTGGAGACCAGAGTTGATCTGGTTGGTGACCCAAGCTAATCTGGCGACCAGAGTTGATCTAGTTGGTGACCCGTGTGGTGACCTAAGTTGATCTTGCTAGCAACTTGAGTTGATCCAGTAACCCATCCTGATCCAGAGGCCTGAGTCGATCTGGTAACCCAAGTCGACCTGAGTCGACCTGGTGACCCGACTCAACCGAGTCGACCCGATGACCCGAATCAACCAAGTCGACCTGATGACCCGAGTCAACCAAGTCGACCTTGTGACCCGAGTCAACCAAGTCGACCCGAGTCAGTCAGGTGACTGAGTCAACCCGGTGACCTGAGTCGATTAAGTCAACGGAGTCCACCCAATGACCTGAGTCAACTGAGTCGATCGTGTCAACCCAGTAACCTAAGTCAACCCGGTGAATCGAGTCAACTGAGTCGATCGAGTCGACCCGGTGACCTGAGTCAACTGAGTCGACCTGAGTCGACTGAGTCAACCCAGTTACCTGAGTCACTGTGGTGACCTAATTTATTATGGTAGTCAGAGTTACTGGCTGGTGACCTAAGCTAATCTGGCTGGTGACTTAAGTTTGTCAGGTGATCTAGCGACCAGAGTTGATCTGGTTGGTGACCCAAGCTGATCTGGCGATGTGAGTTGATCTAGTTGGCGACCCGTGTGGTGACCTGAGTTGATCTCGCTAGCGACTTGAGTTGATCCAGTGACCCGTACTGATCCAGAGGCCCGAGTCGATCTGACAACCCAAGTCGACCCGGTGACCCGAGTCAACTTGGTGACTCGAGTCGATCCGATGACCTGAGTCAACTGAGTCATCCCGAGTCGACCGAGTCAGTCAGGTGACTGAGTCGACCCGGTGACCTGAGTCAACCAAGTCGACCTGGTGACCCAAGTCCATCGAGTCGACCGAGTCGACCCAGTGACCTGATTCAACCAAGTCGACCTGGTGACCCGAGTCAACCGAGTCGACCTGGTGACCCGAGTCGCTGTGGTGACCCAATTTATTATGGCAGTCAAAGTTTTTGGCTGGCAACCAGAGCTGATCTGGCGACCTGAGTTGATCTAGTTAGCGACCTAAGCTGATCTAGTTGGCGACCTAAGATGAAATGGTTGGTGACCCAGGCTGATCTAGTTAGTGACCTGATTTTGTCAGGTGATCTAGCGACTAGAGCTGATCTAGCTGGTGACCCAAGCTGATCTAGTGACCCGAGTTGATCTAGTTGGTTACCTGTGTGGTGACCTGAGCTGATCCTCGCTAGCAACTTGAGTTGATCTAGTGACCCGTGCAATCTAGAGGCCCGAGTAGATCCGACAACCCAAGTCGACTTGAGTCGACCTGAGTCAACCGAGTCAGCTGAGTCGACCTAAGTCACCCTAGTCGACCCGGTGATCCAAGTCAACTGAGTTGACTCAAGTTGACTGCGTCGACCCGAGTCGACCGGGTCGGTCAGGTGACTGACTCGACCTGAGTCGATTTGGCTACCTGAGTCAACTCGGTGACCCGAGTCGATCGAGTCGACCGAGTCGACCAAGTCCACCCAGTGACCTGAGTCACCTTAGTCGACCGAGCGACCAGAGTCGTTGTAGTGACCTAATTTATTATGGCAGTATGAGTTACCGACTAGCGAGCAGAGTTGATCTAGCCACCCGAGATGATCTAGTTTGCGACCTGAGTTGATCTAGTTGGTGACCCGAGTTGATCTGCCTGTTGACCTAATTTTGTCAAGTGATCTAGCGACCAGAGCTGATCAAGCCGAGCGGAACCGAACCGGTCGAGCTCTCCGGGGAGCGGCGGGGCGGGATCGGCGCCGAGCTCGCTCCCGGGCGGGGTCGAAACTCGCGGAAAAAAAATGAACAAAGGAGGCCCCGTACGAGGATAAGAACGAAAAAACCAGAGTTAAATTAAAAAAAAAAAAAAAAAAAAAAAAAAAAAATTACTTTCGGGTCATACGTGTAGCCACGCCCAGCTCGCCCGCGGACGGGATCCCCATCGAGCTCGTCGAGCCGAGCGGCGCTCGCGGGCGGGGTCCGATCCGAGCGGAACCGAACCGGTCGAGCTCTCCGGGGAGCGGCGGGGCGGGATCGGCGCCGAGCTCGCTCCGGGGCGGGGTCGAAACTCGCGGAAAAAAAATGAACAAAGGAGGCTCCGTACGAGGATAAGAACGAAAAAACCAGAGTTAAAAAAAAAAAAAAAAAAAAAAAAAAATACATTCGCGTCATACGTGTAGCCACGCCCAGCTCGCCCGCGGACGGGATCCCCATCGAGCTCGTCGAGCCGAGCGGCGCTCGCGGGCGGGGTCCGATCCGAGCGGAACCGAACCGGTCGAGCTCTCCGGGGAGCGGCGGGGCGGGATCGGCGCCGAGCTCGCTCCCGGGCGGGGTCGAAACTCGCGGAAAAAAAATGAACAAAGGAGGCTCCGTACGAGGATAAGAACGAAAAAACCAGAGTTAAAAAAAAAATTAAAAAAAAAAAATTACATTCGGGTCATACGTGTAGCCACGCCCAGCTCGCCCGCGGACGGGATCCCCATCGAGCTCGTCGAGCCGAGCGGCGCTCGCGGGCGGGGTCCGATCCGAGCGGAACCGAACCGGTCGAGCTCTCCGGGGAGCGGCGAGGCGGGATCGGCGCCGAGCTCGCTCCCGGGCGGGGTCGAAACTCGCGGAAAAAAAATGAACAAAGGAGGCTCCGTACGAGGATAAGAACGAAAAAACCAGAGTTAAAAAAAAAAAAAAAAAAAAAAAAAATTACATTCGGGTCATACGTGTAGCCACGCCCAGCTCGCCCGCGGACGGGATCCCCATCGAGCTCGTCGAGCCGAGCGGCGCTCGCGGGCGGGGTCCGATCCGAGCGGAACTGAACCGGTCGAGCTCTCCGGGGAGCGGCGGGGCGGGATCGGCGCCGAGCTCGCTCCCGGGCGGGGTCGAAACTCGCGGAAAAAAAATGAACAAAGGAAGCTCCGTACGAGGATAAGAACGAAAAAACCAGAGTTAAAAAAAAAAAAAAAAAAAAAATTACATTCGGGTCATACGTGTAGCCACGCCCAGCTCGCCCGCGGACGGGATCCCCATCGAGCTCGTCGAGCCGAGCGGCGCTCGCGGGCGGGGTCCGATCCGAGCGGAACCGAACCGGTCGAGCTCTCCGGGGAGCGGCGGGGCGGGATCGGCGCCGAGCTCGCTCCCGGGCGGGGTCGAAACTCGCGGAAAAAAAATGAACAAAGGAGGCTCCGTACGAGGATAAGAACGAAAAAACCAGAGTTAAAAAAAAAAAAAAAAAAAAAAAAAATACATTCGCGTCATACGTGTAGCCACGCCCAGCTCGCCCGCGGACGGGATCCCCATCGAGCTCGTCGAGCCGAGCGGCGCTCGCGGGCGGGGTCCGATCCGAGCGGAACCGAACCGGTCGAGCTCTCCGGGGAGCGGCGGGGCGGGATCGGCGCCGAGCTCGCTCCCGGGCGGGGTCGAAACTCGCGGAAAAAAAATGAACAAAGGAGGCTCCGTACGAGGATAAGAACGAAAAAACCAGAGTTAAAAAAAAAAAAAATTACATTCGGGTCATACGTGTAGCCACGCCCAGCTCGCCCGCGGACGGGATCCCCATCGAGCTCGTCGAGCCGAGCGGCGCTCGCGGGCGGGGTCCGATCCGAGCGGAACCGAACCGGTCGAGCTCTCCCGGGAGCGGCGGGGCGGGATCGGCGCCGAGCTCGCTCCCGGGCGGGGTCGAAACTCGCGGAAAAAAAATGAACAAAGGAGGCCCCGTACGAGGATAAGAACGAAAAAACCAGAGTTTAAAAAAAAAAAAAAAAAAAAAAAAAATTACTTTCGGGTCATACGTGTAGCCACGCCCAGCTCGCCCGCGGACGGGATCCCCATCGAGCTCGTCGAGCCGAGCGGCGCTCGCGGGCGGGGTCCGATCCGAGCGGAACCGAACCGGTCGAGCTCTCCGGGGAGCGGCGGGGCGGGATCGGCGCCGAGCTCGCTCCGGGGCGGGGTCGAAACTCGCGGAAAAAAAATGAACAAAGGAGGCTCCGTACGAGGATAAGAACGAAAAAAACCAGAGTTAAAAAAAAAAAAAAAAAAAAAAAAAATACATTCGCGTCATACGTGTAGCCACGCCCAGCTCGCCCGCGGACGGGATCCCCATCGAGCTCGTCGAGCCGAGCGGCGCTCGCGGGCGGGGTCCGATCCGAGCGGAACCGAACCGGTCGAGCTCTCCGGGGAGCGGCGGGGCGGGATCGGCGCCGAGCTCGCTCCCGGGCGGGGTCGAAACTCGCGGAAAAAAAATGAACAAAGGAGGCTCCGTACGAGGATAAGAACGAAAAAACCAGAGTTAAAAAAAAAATTAAAAAAAAAAAATTACATTCGGGTCATACGTGTAGCCACGCCCAGCTCGCCCGCGGACGGGATCCCCATCGAGCTCGTCGAGCCGAGCGGCGCTCGCGGGCGGGGTCCGATCCGAGCGGAACCGAACCGGTCGAGCTCTCCGGGGAGCGGCGAGGCGGGATCGGCGCCGAGCTCGCTCCCGGGCGGGGTCGAAACTCGCGGAAAAAAAATGAACAAAGGAGGCTCCGTACGAGGATAAGAACGAAAAAACCAGAGTTAAAAAAAAAAAAAAAAAAAAAAAAAATTACATTCGGGTCATACGTGTAGCCACGCCCAGCTCGCCCGCGGACGGGATCCCCATCGAGCTCGTCGAGCCGAGCGGCGCTCGCGGGCGGGGTCCGATCTGAGCGGAACCGAACCGGTCGAGCTCTCCGGGGAGCGGCGGGGCGGGATCGGCGCCGAGCTCGCTCCCGGGCGGGGTCGAAACTCGCGGAAAAAAAATGAACAAAGGAGGCTCCGTACGAGGATAAGAACGAAAAAACCAGAGTTTTAAAAAAAAAAAAAAAAAAAAATTACATTCGGGTCATACGTGTAGCCACGCCCAGCTCGCCCGCGGACGGGATCCCCATCGAGCTCGTCGAGCCGAGCGGCGCTCGCGGGCGGGGTCCGATCCGAGCGGAACCGAACCGGTCGAGCTCTCCGGGGAGCGGCGGGGCGGGATCGGCGCCGAGCTCGCTCCCGGGCGGGGTCGAAACTCGCGGGAAAAAAATGAACAAAGGAGGCTCCGTACGAGGATAAGAATGAAAAAACCAGAGTTAAAAAAAAAAAAAAAAAAAAAAAAAAAAATTACATTCGGGTCATACGTGTAGCCACGCCCAGCTCGCCCGCGGACGGGATCCCCATCGAGCTCGTCGAGCCGAGCGGCGCTCGCGGGCGGGGTCCGATCCGAGCGGAACCGAACCGGTCGAGCTCTCCGGGGAGCGGCGGGGCGGGATCGGCGCCGAGCTCGCTCCCGGGCGGGGTCGAAACTCGCGGAAAAAAAATGAACAAAGGAGGCTCCGTACGAGGATAAGAACGAAAAAACCAGAGTTAAAAAAAAAAAAAAAAAAAAAATTACATTCGGGTCATACGTGTAGCCACGCCCAGCTCGCCCGCGGACGGGATCCCCATCGAGCTCGTCGAGCCGAGCGGCGCTCGCGGGCGGGGTCCGATCCGAGCGGAACCGAACCGGTCGAGCTCTCCGGGGAGCGGCGGGGCGGGATCGGCGCCGAGCTCGCTCCCGGGCGGGGTCGAAACTCGCGGAAAAAAAATGAACAAAGGAGGCCCCGTACGAGGATAAGAACGAAAAAACCAGAGTTAAAAAAAAAAAAAATAAATAAAAAAAAAAAAAAAATACTTTCGGGTCATACGTGTAGCCACGCCCAGCTCGCCCGCGGACGGGATCCCCATCGAGCTCGTCGAGCCGAGCGGCGCTCGCGGGCGGGGTCCGATCCGAGCGGAACCGAACCGGTCGAGCTCTCCGGGGAGCGGCGGGGCGGGATCGGCGCCGAGCTCGCTCCGGGGCGGGGTCGAAACTCGCGGAAAAAAAATGAACAAAGGAGGCTCCGTACGAGGATAAGAACGAAAAAACCAGAGTTTTAAAAAAAAAAAAAAAAAAAATTACATTCGGGTCATACGTGTAGCCACGCCCAGCTCGCCCGCGGACGGGATCCCCATCGAGCTCGTCGAGCCGAGCGGCGCTCGCGGGCGGGGTCCGATCCGAGCGGAACCGAACCGGTCGAGCTCTCCGGGGAGCGGCGGGGCGGGATCGGCGCCGAGCTCGCTCCCGGGCGGGGTCGAAACTCGCGGAAAAAAAATGAACAAAGGAGGCTCCGTACGAGGATAAGAACGAAAAAACCAGAGTTAAAAAAAAAAAAAAAAAAAAATTACATTCGGGTCATACGTGTAGCCACGCCCAGCTCGCCCGCGGACGGGATCCCCATCGAGCTCGTCGAGCCGAGCGGCGCTCGCGGGCGGGGTCCGATCCGAGCGGAACCGAACCGGTCGAGCTCTCCGGGGAGCGGCGGGGCGGGATCGGCGCCGAGCTCGCTCCGGGGCGGGGTCGAAACTCGCGGAAAAAAAATGAACAAAGGAGGCTCCGTACGAGGATAAGAACGAAAAAACCAGAGTTAAAAAAAAAAAAAAAAAAAAAAAAATACATTCGCGTCATACGTGTAGCCACGCCCAGCTCGCCCGCGGACGGGATCCCCATCGAGCTCGTCGAGCCGAGCGGCGCTCGCGGGCGTGGTCCGATCCGAGCGGAACCGAACCGGTCGAGCTCTCCAGGGAGCGGCGGGGCGGGATCGGCGCCGAGCTCGCTCCCGGGCGGGGTCGAAACTCACGGAAAAAAAATGAACAAAGGAGGCTCCGTACGAGGATAAGAACGAAAAAACCAGAGTTTTAAAAAAAAAAAAAAAAAAAAATTACATTCGGGTCATACGTGTAGCCACGCCCAGCTCGCCCGCGGACGGGATCCCCATCGAGCTCGTCGAGCCGAGCGGCGCTCGCGGGCGGGGTCCGATCCGAGCGGAACCGAACCGGTCGAGCTCTCCGGGGAGCGGCGGGGCGGGATCGGCGCCGAGCTCGCTCCCGGGCGGGGTCGAAACTCGCGGGAAAAAAATGAACAAAGGAGGCTCCGTACGAGGATAAGAATGAAAAAACCAGAGTTAAAAAAAAAAAAAAAAAAAAAAAAAAAAATTACATTCGGGTCATACGTGTAGCCACGCCCAGCTCGCCCGCGGACGGGATCCCCATCGAGCTCGTCGAGCCGAGCGGCGCTCGCGGGCGGGGTCCGATCTGAGCGGAACCGAACCGGTCGAGCTCTCCGGGGAGCGGCGGGGCGGGATCGGCGCCGAGCTCGCTCCCGGGCGGGGTCGAAACTCGCGGAAAAAAAATGAACAAAGGAGGCTCCGTACGAGGATAAGAACGAAAAAACCAGAGTTAAAAAAAAAAAAAAAAAAAAAATTACATTCGGGTCATACGTGTAGCCACGCCCAGCTCGCCCGCGGACGGGATCCCCATCGAGCTCGTCGAGCCGAGCGGCGCTCGCGGGCGGGGTCCGATCCGAGCGAAACCGAACCGGTCGAGCTCTCCGGGGAGCGGCGGGGCGGGATCGGCGCCGAGCTCGCTCCCGGGCGGGGTCGAAACTCGCGGAAAAAAAATGAACAAAGGAGGCTCTGTACGAGGATAAGAACGAAAAAACCAGAGTTAAAAAAA